>CM036322.1:7569736-7885970 GCA_020567845.1 Rhododendron henanense subsp. lingbaoense
AGTCTCCATTTGTCTAGGATTTTGAACTAGCTAGTTAAATTGATAGTACTCCTTAGTAGTACTTCTTGTATAATTAGTTCAAGTACTTATCTTGTCTGTTTCCCTCACTATGAAGTTCCTTAATTAAACCTTAATAATTGGGGTTAATCTACTCTATTAGTTCACTTACATCACTTTATTTTTAAGTGCTTCAATGAATCAAACCTTACTTGTTTAAGTATGAATTTAGTAAAAAAAAAAAAGTGACCAAGTGGTTCCCGGTTCTCAAACTAGCTGTTTGTCTCATCAAACTAGCTGCAATTGGAGTATTTCTTGGCACAAGGAAAAGAAGAAGACTAGCTAGTTATCAAACACAAGGCTATTTCTTACTTGTTCGGGGCGGATTCACTTCACTCGAATTCACACCACAATGGTTATTGGTTAGATTGGGTTAATTGAATCACGTATATTAGAATCTCTAGGAAAAGTAAGGTGTTGGGCCCGGAGTGCCCCTATGGGTAGTTCATGAGAAAATAAACGGATAAAATGATTATCATCATTCTTAAGCTTATTTCCACATCAAACTAAGCATATTACACTTACTTCTTGCTAGATTAGTCAGGAATTAAATCTAATAGTGTCAATAACTGTCGTCATTGCTACATATCGCCCACACAAAAAAAAAAAAAACAGAGAGAAATAGTACGAAATAAAAGAAAAGAGCAAAATTCTAAGTATCTCTCTACAAACAACTTTTTAAGCAAGTTTATTTTTAACGAAAATCAAATGCAGGTGCTAAGGGACATACCCCAGAACCATAACAAGCAACATGGAGAGATGTTCCAATCCCCGCATAGAAGTCTATTTTGTTCAGTGCATAGATACATACATCGGACGGTTACAAGTACATCTGAGAATTTAAATAAATGAGGCAATCTGATGTATGGTTAAATAGTTGCCACTGTCAAAAGTACTGCAAAAACAAACTATCGAGAAACGACCAATCCCGAGTTTTGCATCACGTACTACGTTCTTTGGGGTCTAGATCGAATAACCCAAGGGAATTCTCCGACCACTGTTTGGGCTTTGTCCGGTCGTTACTTCAGTGCTACAGATTAGTCGAGGTGCACGTAAGCTGGTCCGGATATCCGGTTATGAAAAAAAAGAATAGTCTAAACAAAAACTAAGAGATCCCAATATTAATGAGCTCATAAACACGTACGCGGGCCGATCCCAAGTATGCAATAACGAAGCACGTACGCATGTTTTTTGAAACAGCAAAAATAAATTTCATTAACTCATAACACGAAGTACATAGATAATAGGAGCTTGGGTACACCGGCTTGACCACCCAAGACCCTCTTCTCCTAACCACATGGAGGAAAAATCAACAACAGTGGTTTGAATGTGACGCCGAAACATCCTTTTTCTTATTTAGTTTTCAATAAAACTTGGCCACGGACGTGATTCTGGAAATGTATTCTGGTTATTAGTTATTACAATAGATTAGTTGCAATTGAATTGGAAATATTACATTGCTAACACGAACTCAAGGGGTCAGCTCAAGTGGTAAGAAAGCCAGAGATAGGTGTCTTACAAGCACAAGTTTGTACTTTGATTTTCACTACGTACCAAATTTATTTTGGGTCACTGATCTCCTCACAAGTTAAAATATGTGCAAAATCGTCGTGGAAGGAAGCTCCGATTTGTAGTACGCCCATGCGATTAAAAGTTGCGTTCTGCGACATTGGTTCAAATTTTTTACCCCAAAAGAAGCATTTCTTTTATGTTCTGATTACCATCTAAAAAATTTCACTTCAAAAGCAGAAAGAACACAGAAAGCAACAAGAGAAGAAGTTACCATCAAACTGGAAATGGAAGTTGTTTAGATTGAAAAGTGCAAGAGAAACAGAAATGCATAACAACTAAGCAAAAAGTGAGTTTTGTTCTCATTCAAAAAAAAAATCGCGTTTGTTTGTTTTTCGCCAAACTTTTGTGGATTATTGATTTGTCTCAACGAGAGGAATCGGAAAATCCAAAACATTTTACTCTTATCCAAATATTTTGGGAAAATATCCACTTTTAAGCACTTTGCACATTTTTGGGCTTAAAAGTGGATATTTTCAAAAGTATTTGAGTAAAAGTAAAAAAAAAAAAAACTTTTCTGATTCTCGTTGAGGTGAATCAATAATTCACAAAAGTTTGATGAAAAACTATTCAATGTGAATTTTTTCTGATTAAGGAAAAAAACTTTTAATTTTTTTTAAAAGTTAAGCAGAACCCAACCTGAAAAGTGTATCTTTTTTACTTGTAACAAAACCCAGGACAGGAGCTTGGCCGCCTCTTCAAATTTCATCATAGCTACCGTCTTCAGCCATTGTGAACCATGCTTCTATTCCGCCAATATCGCTCATGGAATCCATCAACACAATAGTGTTCGGAGCAGCCCAACTTGCACTACTCGCCCAGACAGGCTTACCCCAACCGAAATCCGACTCAGAAAACGGAAACCTACACCAACTAGTAAACATGAAGTAATCCACTTCCTTGTCAAGGAACCACTCCACTGCCTTCTTAGAATGCCTCACAACCATATCATATCCATTTTCCCCTTGCAACTCTTTCATAAACTCACTGTCAATTTTCCCAACTGCTTCTCTCATCTTGCTCACCAGCTCACCCAAATCCAGCTCACGGTTTCCCAATACATCCGCTCCCCGGATGAGGTTCCCAAATGTGCATTCCGGTAATGGCGGCTCCATCCTCCCCCTTATATTCACCGCATGGCACGCCACTGACAGGCGGCATTGGTCACGCCCTTTCCGGTCCATGGCCCACTTCCAAATTGCTGCCGTTACCAACTCAACACGCGTTGGTTGAAACGCGGTACTGGCTCCTACTTCAGCTCTCAGAGCCGCTATTTTTGAGCTACTGAAGAAGAGCCTTCGAGTGTCTGCCCAATGTTTCGGGCTTTCAAAACTCATCGGCTGCCCAAACTGTTCTTTGGGCGGGAAGAGAGAGGACGTGACGAAACTAGGCGCCACCATATTGGTATCGCCACGAGCCGTGGCTGCCCATGCCTTGACAAACATGCTTAAGGTGCATGCATCAGCAATTCTGTGGCAGATGGTTATACCAATAGCTATGCCCCCACAGTGGAAGTGGTTCAACTGAATGCCCAATAGGAAACCACCACTTTCTTCGCTTGTGCTTGGAACAAATTGAGTCAATACTTCAACTTGTGGCGATTCGACGATTTCTGAGAGGCGGGCATCAACCCGAGCTTCCAAGAAATCAACGCCTTGATCATTGCAATCGACTGAGCTTTCACTTGTCATCCTTCCAGCTAATGGGTAGAAGAGAGCTAAGGCATCTGAGAGCGATCTTTTTAGGAGAGAGGAAATCTCGGCTTGCTTGACGTTGCTAGTACTTTCATCATGTGAGTAGTAAAGAATAAGAGGGGCATAGATGGAAGGTGGAATGAATTGATCTAACATTGAGAGTCGAAAGGTTCTGAGGCGATCAGGCGTTTTAGAGGAAGGTTTGATGGACTCCTTGGAGATGGTTTCCATCTTAACCATCCGAAAACCTTTGTGTGTGCTGAGGACAAAGAGATGATAGACTTGTTTTCTTGCTTGCTTGTGTTTGGATGAGATGCTCTTTATGTGCTAAGGATAGCAAAGGAGTGTGATCAAGGTTGTAATTAAATAATGGTAGCCGACGACGTAACGATAGCTGTGGAGGAGTATCGAATGCTACGTAGCAGAACCCAGGTAACAGTCGCGAATCTTTTAAAACTGTTTTTGGCGTCAAATCACTTGAAAGCGGTCGTTGCCAACTTGCCATCAACATTGAAAGGAAAGAGAGTCAATCAACAGTAGGTACATTTGCTCATTGTTTGGTTTAGTTATAAGGGTAGTTTAATGGTGTAGAAGTAAGGATATTCTCGCTGTTTTCATTCTTTATTTTTCTTTGCTTTCGCTCTCAAGCTGCTGGCACATTGGGCACCTTATTGACTTTTTTGATTTAAAAGAAAAAAAAATAGCAGGTTTGCGCGGAGAGAGAGAGAGAGAGAGAGAGAGAGAGAGTATTGATCAGTACTATATATTACAACAGAGCAGATGCAAGATAATCTTCCTAATCATTTTCTTAATTTAAATTTCTAGGAGCAGAACGGGAGAATTGTTTACTATGCCTGTTGTCAAACGTCCTAAATCAGCATGATCAGTGGTTAGTTTTCATCTTTCTTATTTAATTGAGATTCGGGTGAGCGTGCAAGAAGCAGAAGCGCGAGCTTAAAATCATCTTTAATTTTTTAATACAATAAATACTTAAATTTACAAGAGCGAGGATTGAGAGCATGAGTGAAGAGCCCTACCGAAAGACTATGTGACCAAGGCATGAGATGGAAACACTATCACGTGAAGTCTCGGACCCTTTCATCACCACACTGTCCGTCTCCGAAGCATTTTTGTCATTGGAAATGGTAACTGTACAGGACATGATCGAGTCGGATAATTTCTACACCGTGCTGAAGCTTTTGACTGGTAAGTACTGTAGTGGGCCAAAATATCCAAAGGTTCAGAAGGTTCAGTGGGGTAACCTTCCGGGCCCACAGTCCAGTTGTCTCAGTTCGTCTGTATGAGAAAAGTCAAACGTGGCATGTCATCCCAGTCTCCCACCGAACGTTAATCGGCGTCCTGACTGTTCACCGAGCGTAAGGTGAACCTCCGAGCTTCGAGCAACGTTCTCTTTCGGCGAAGGAAGTATTTACTCGGATGGGTGTCTCTCCCGTCCGGGCTGGTAGACGCTCGACGAAGGAGTACTATGCTCGGCGATATCATACGTTCGGAAGAAGCCCTCGGCTAAGGCGGTTGTGGAACATTCTAGAAGCTTCAGCTAGCAGAAGCAAAGATAAGCACGTTCACTTCTCTGATAACCGACTGGACGTCTCTGACATTGACCCATATGGGTCCACATGGGTCTGCAGGTCTCGAAGGGCAGAATCACTTGAGTGCCTCTGACACGTGACGTCATCCGAGCGTGGCAAGCGCGCGTGCAGTACACTTCCACCTTGCTCAGCACTCCAAGTCTTGGCCTATAAATAGCAGAGTATCCCTTCTAGGGCAGGGGTCAGATATTCTCTCCCTCTAAGCTATTTTTTCTACCAAACTTCTTCTTCTTCTTCCCTCCGGTTCTAACTAGATCGTCGGAGCTTCTACCCGGAGGAACACCACCCTCCGGTTTGCAGGTACACGGCATAGCCGGTCAAGATCTTCACGGTTCGAGCAACGAGAAAGGGTTCAGGAGATTCAAGGATAAATCACGCCCCCACAATTGGCGACTCTGCTGGGGAGGATTTTCCCTAGCAAACACAGTGGGCCGTGATCCATCTCAGGCCTCCTCCTCTCTCCATCGTGCACCACCACCCATTCTGATTATGGCTCAACGTCTTCCCCCTCCTGGCCCGGAAAACTTCACCCTCGGTTTAGCTGGGTTTGGTTCGATAAATGCTGACCCCAGCCAAACCATAAGAACCACCTTGCCAGTTTCCCGGCAACTCTCTTACCCCCCAACCGAGCTTGAGATTGCTCTGGCGGAGCAAAAGCGTCAAGCCGCGGTCATTGCACTCCTCCAGCAACGTCTAGAAGAACGGGACGGAGGCGTGGCCACTACTCCCGTGCATGGCCACCTTGCCGAACCTAGTCGACCGAAGAAACCTCACAAGCGCAGCAGGAAGTCGCGCCAGGAGCATGCCTCAGAAAGTGCTCCTGCCGAGCGACGTACCGTTTTCGATCGGCTCGAACATACTCCAAGAGTCCAACCTACAGCTTCTCATCATCGGTTGGAAAGCATAGTCCGTAACGAAAGCACGCGTTCCTCGGCGACGAGCTCCACGGCGGGGACACGCAGAGCGGGGGCTTCGGGGAGAACACATATTGCCTCTCGGCGGCACCAAGAGCATGTGGATGGAAAAAGGCCCCTGGATCTCAATGATTTGCCTCGGCATGCTCGAACCATTGAACGGCCCGAGAGATCCGAGCAATCAAGGTCCCGCACGGAACATGACCAGGGTGGGCGACGCCCAGCTGGCTCGTCTAGCCACCGCCGAGCAGAAAGTAGGGAACGACAGAGGCAGGATAATACCATCGTCCTGTACGACCAGTTTACAGGAATGCCAACAATATACCAGCCGGTTGGCGAAAATTCCAATCCTCGGCAAACTCATCTCGAGGATCCAGGGATCGAGCAATTGGAACGTTCGGAAGGCGTCAAACATCAGCAGCGAGAACAGAATAGGCGGCAGCGACATCACCACAGGGAACCTCGGGAAAATCGGACCGACCGCCTTGAAGCTCCTCTGCCCATTGTACTGAGCATCCCGGAGCTAGTCGATAACTCCAAGCTCGGTAAAGCTAAGGCCTCACCCTTCATCGACGCCATACAACAGGAGCGCCCTCCAGATCGATTTGTCTTGCCGAAACTCAAGCGTTATGAGGCCAAGGAAGACGCAGTCGCGTTCGTTTGCCGATTTAGACAAACGATGAGCCTCCATAACTTCTCCGACGCGCTTATGTGTAAGATTTTTCCTCTTACACTAAGTGAACCAATAATGTTGTGGTACAACCAGCTAAAGCCGAAGTCCATCAAATGCTTCAACGAGCTAGAATTGGAGTTCACCAAACGATTCGTGACAAGTAACATCCAGCCAAAGACACTATCAATGCTGGTGAATATGAAGAGGGCCCCAGGCGAAACCCTTCGGTTGTACACCGAACGATATTGGGAGGTCTACAACCTTATCCCCGACTGTGACCAGAGCGTTGCAGCGGAATCATTCATGAATGGGCTGGACCCTACCTCGGCGATGTTCAGGGACCTGTCGCGAAACCCACCCAAGACTATGGGGGAGCTTATGGTGATCATAGAGAAGGATTGCGTGCATGAAGAGGCGGTAGCCGAACGAAACTCCCCGAAGGGGACAGAAACATCAAAGACCGCTGCGGCCAAAAAACAGGTGGTTAACGTTCGGCAGGGGCAGACGGGCCAAAATGGCTCGGGGTTCAGCAAACCGAACAATCGAAACAAACCTCCCCAACACCCGCAGCAGCAAGCTCAGTGGCAGCAGACGAAGAGGGAGCCAAGGCCGGAGGAATATGTCGCCGAGCGAACCGCGTTCACCGAACCTATCTACAAGTTGCTGGGTATTGTCGGACAGAGGCCGTTCTTCGTTTGGCCGACGGGATTTTTGGGGACAGCAGGCAACGGCCCCGGGATGTGTACGTACCACAAGGAGCGAGGTCATTACACCACCCAATGCCAACCTTTCAAACGTCATCTGGAGGAACTTGCGGCCGCAGGGCATCTCAATCAATGGATTGACCTTCGGCGGAATCCGTTGCCCCCTCCTCCGCCTCCTCCAGTTGGAAATCTCGTCGGAGTTATACAAGGCATCGTGTCCGAAGGACGAGCGGCCGAGCTCTACTCTGAAATCGACAAAGCTGTTGCTGCCTTGGCCGTCTGTAATGTTGGAGTCTCACCGAAGAGGAAGTGGGTTGATCCTAGCCTGGATGGCCCGATAACCTTTACGTCCGACGATTTGCAAGGGGTTCAAATGCCACATGCCGACGCCCTTGTTGTCTCGGTCACGGTTGGCACCTCGACTGTTCAACGAGTGCTGATAGATCAAGGAAGCTCGGCCGAAGTGATGTTCTACTCAACTTTCAAAAGTCTTGGTCTCAAGCCAGACCAGCTTCGGACGGCAAGCACGCCCCTTGTCAGCTTCACCGGAGCACCTGTGTGGCCTCAGGGATTGATCACTCTTCCTGTGCGAGCCGGCTCCCGAGTGATTGATGTCGAATTTGTAGTGGTTAGTTCTCCTAGCCCCTACAACATCATCCTCGGTCGAACCTGGCTACACGGAATGAAGGCGGTCGCCTCTACCCTCCACCAGGTCATGAAGTTTATCGGCTGGAATGGAAGGTAGGAGAGCCTTCGGGGGGACCAAATCCAATCGAAGAAGTGTTATGTCAGTACAGTGACTAACGAGCGGGGCTTCTTGGAGGTACAATGCGTTGAAAGGGCCAATGTTCTGGAGCCTGAAGAAGTGGGGCTACCCGCCGAACAAAGGTCCACCGAAGAACTTGTGCGAATGCCGATCACCGAAGATGGTAGCAGGTACTTCCTCGTCGGCAGTTCCTTGAGTGAATCCGAGCGTATGGACATGTTCAACTTCCTTAAAGCGAACATAGAAGTATTTGCTTGGACTCCTCGGGAAATGCCCGGGGTGGATCCGTCTTTCGCTTCCCATTCACTTAACGTGGATCCGAACAGACGCCCCGTGGTATAGAAGGTTCATCGCTCGGCAGCTTCGCATGTGGAGGCGGTCATGGCCGAGGTAGATCAACTGCTGGCAGCTGGAGCTATTCGGGAAGTATTATACCCGACCTGACTCGCTAACCCAGTCGTTGTCCCGAAGAAAAATGGGAAGCTCAGGGTCTGTGTCGATTACACCAACCTCAACGACGCTTGCCCAATGGATCGATTCCCCCTTCCTCGGATTGAGCAAATGGTAGATGCAACGGCTGGCCACGAGCGTTTAAGTTTCATGGACGCATACAGGGGCTACCATCAGATCGCTCTGGCCAAGGATGATCAAGAAAAGACGGCGTTCATCTCTCCCCGAGGGACGTTCTGTTACAACGTCGTTCCCTTTGGATTGAAGAATGCCGGGGCTACCTTCCAACGAACGATCACAAATATGTTCCTTCTGAAGCTCGGTAAAACTCTGGAAGCATACATTGATGACTTGGTGTGCAAGAGCAGGTTCAGCGTGGATCACCTTCGGGGTCTCGGGGAAATCTTTGACATCTTCAAGGAATACCGGCTTCGCCTCAACGCCGAGAAATGTGCGTTCGGAGTAGGTTCGGGCAAGTTCCTCGGTTACATGGTGAGCCGCCGAGGGATAGAAGCTGACCCGACTCAACTTACTACCGTGCAAAACCTCCGAGCTCCAACTACGATCAAAGAGGTCCAGCGACTAACATGAATGGTTGCAGCGTTGAACCGTTTTATTCGGCGGTCAAGCGACCTTTGCAGGCCTTTCTTCCAAGCCATCAAAACTAGTCGGCGTAGGTTTGAGTGGACCAAGGAGTGTGAGCAGGCTCTGCAATCTTTAAAGGATTACCTCTCCCATGCTCCGCTCCTCGTTACTCCCGAGCCCGACGAGGATCTATATCTCTATCTTGCTGTTTCAGACCACGCAACGAGTGCTGTGCTTGTTCGGAAGGAAGGAGTGGACCACTTGCCGATTTTCTTTTCAAGCAAGACGATGACGGACTCTCAGACGAGGTATCTGCCTATGGAAAAGTTGGCTTTAGCGCTCGTTTCAGCTAAAACGAGCCTTATGCCCTACTTCCAATGCCATAGGATTGTGGTCCTCACTGAGTTTCCTCTCAAGGCCTTTCTTCGGCGAACTACCTCCTCCAGCAGGATCTTGAAATTCTCACAAGACCTTGCAAACTACGATATTCAATTTGAGCCGAGGACCGCAATCAAGGCCCAAGCGTTAGCTGATTTCTTCGCCGAGCTGACCCCTGGGTTAAAAGACGAGGACACGCTTTGGCGGCAGCTGCAGAGGAAGCTCGGATCGCTAAAGAGGAGGAGTTTATTGAATGGAGTACTCCTCCCCCCGAGCCTCGTCGAGCTCGGTTCACTATGGGGATGAAGAAGCCGAGGAAAGAATGGAAGTTATTCTCTGGGGATGCTTGGAAGATGACAATTGATGGGGCCTCGAATATGCATGGGGCTGGGGCCGACATTGTCCTCGTTTCTCCGGCTGGAACAGTCCATGAGAGTTCGGTCTCCATCGGATATCCTGCCACGAATAACGAAGCCGAGTACGAAGCTCTCATTGCTGGATTAAAGCTTGCCCTTCGGTTGGAGGCGGATTTGGTTCATGTCTTTTGCGACTCTCGGCTGGTTGTAGGGCACCTCAATGACGACTATCAGGCTAGGGACGAGCGAATGAACTCCTACGTCAGTCATGTTCTTTCCCTTCTCAAACGGTTTGGCCGCGTCGAGATAGAATGGATTGCTCGAGAACACAATGCACACGCTGACGCTCTGGTTGGCCTTGCTTCAGTGTACCGAACCTCGGGCAATCGAACTATCGTTTTTGACGAAGTTGATGCCCCGAGCTTCGAAGCTGTTCCTTGCTCGGTAAACGTCATCACCTTCGGCCCGAGCCAGTTGGACCCCGTCATCACCTACTTGAAAAATCAAACCCTCCCTGAAAACAAAAAGGAAGCTCATCAGGTTCGTTGCCGAGCAGCGAATTTCTTCCTTGATCCGAATGGCAATCTATACCGCCGAACCTTCACCGGGCCAGATTTGCGCGTTGTACATGAGGATCAAGTCGAGAGCATTTTTGATGAGCTTCATTCGGGAAGCTGTGGCGGACACTCGGGAGGCCGAACGATGGCGCAAAGAGCTTTGACACAAGGCTATTGGTGGCCTAAAATGGTCAAGCAATCCGAGGAGTATGTAAAACGTTGCGTTCAGTGTCAGAAGCACGCCTCCATCCCCCACCAGCCAGCATTTCCTCTTAAAATGATCACCAGTCCTTGGCCATTTGCTGTCTGGGGCTTTGATATCGTCGGCAAGTTGCCAAAGACTTTGGGGGGATTTGAGTACATGCTCACTGCCACCGATCTATTCACAAAGTGGGTTGAAGCTTCTCCGTTAGTGAAGACTACGGCTGGGGATGTCGAACGCTTCATTTGGAAGAACATCATTTCCAGGTTCGGCGTGCCTTACGCTATTCTTTCAGATAACGGCTCTCAGTTTGTTGGTTCGGCGATCCAGAACTTCTACCGAGAGCATCATATCACCATCTGTGGGCAGCATGCCCTTCGGAGGGGAGAAAGGATTTCGTTCCTTCCCCTGCCGTTTGCGGCCCGTTTTGAAAATCGAGGGAGCGCGAGCGCAGGTGGCAAGCGCTCAAAAATACAGAGTCGCCACTTGAGTTTTGAAGGTCCGACACTCAAGGAACCGTATTTCGAAGCACCTGCCGCGCTGTTTGATTTGAAAAAGTTAAGGAACCAGTCCGTCATAACCATATCTGGATTCGGGAGCCAGGTTACGAGAGGGGAAGGGTTTTATGGCACCCCTCTCGCCCAATCCGGAGATCGGTCTCTACTTGAGCATTTTGAAAACGTTGCGATTCTTCTTTTATTAATCAATTTTAGCCAGTTAGGGCGGGGGAACAGTTAATCGGGGATTAAAACTGTAACATGTTTGCAGGATGTGATAGATGGCATGGATGAGCAGTTAGTATAGGATGAGAACAGACTCCTGTGGGAGTTTAAACAGACTGGAAAGCTCCTGTCTTGGAGTGTCGTGCACAGGAAGAAACCAGTATGCACTGATCAAGTCAATGCATGCTGACCAAACCTGCGCACGCCACTACAAGACCTGCGCGCACCAGTAAGCCTAAGCCCACAGCTCTTATTCTCAAACCCTCTGGGCTCTGGAAGGACCAGTGCACACCCAGGACAAACCAAGCAGTTTAAACTCTCTGGGCTCTGGAAGGACCAGTGCACACCCAGGACAAACCAAGCAGTTTATGCAGTCATAATATACAGTTTAAAGGCTGAAAAGCCTAATAAATAAACAAAACACCCCATAAACAGTGTGGGGACAAAATAATAGCCTAAAACCAAGAAAAACATGCAAGGCCAGCCACTGATCGGGAACAGAATGGAACCGTCGCGCGAGGGTTCCAAACAGTCGCGCGAGGGTGCGCCCTGGCGCGCGATGGTTACGCCCTGGCGCGCGATAGCTGCGCCTGGGCGCACTGGTCAACTCTCCTTTTGACCATCGCGCGAGTGTTTGGGAACAGCGCGCGAGGGTATGGGCCGAACTTCCAGTGTCTGGTTTTGCACGTCCTGGGTTCTGAGACAAGTCCAAAATGATCCCAGGGGTACTCCAACAGAGCAGAACTAAATATTGAAGTGCAAAGCTAGCATTTTTAAGCTAAAGAAAGCTGTAAAATGGTTATTAGCATGCTCCACAGTGACTTAATACCAAAATAAACTACACAACAGCTATGGAAATAACCAAAAATAAGAAATGACCAGCACCCCTTCCCCACGTGGTCCATTCTCGTGCAAACAGAACTGTCGCGCGAGTGAGTGGGACCATCGCGCGAGGGTTACTTGGCCACGGCTTTTGAAACCTTGCTAGCTTTAGGGCCAGGACTGGTATTGATTACCAGCCTTGACCCTGCCAGCCCCCCTCAGGGATCAGAACAGAGAGCAGAACAAAGGTAAGATATACCTTTGGCTTTTGAGGTTTGAAAGGTGTTTGAGCTTTGAATAGGATTGAGGTTGAATGAGGTGTTTGAGTGGAAGAAGAACAAGTTATGTTCTTGGGGTGTCTTTGTATCTCTTTTATTAGTTTAAAAGAGTACAAGGAGATGACCCTTTGAATGCCAAAAATTGTTAACCTTTTGAAAGAGAACAAAGGGGGGTTTTTATAGGGAGAGCACCTTCCATTAATGGAAAGGCAGGTCTGGTCCAAAGAATGGAGGCCAGTCAGCCACGAGGCTGGCTGGGGGTTACTTGGTAATTAAGCTGCCCAGCTGAATAAAGGTGATGGGGACAGGTTCTAACCGTCGCGCGATGGTTGCGAACTGTCGCGCGACAATGCGCCCTGGCGCGCGACGGTGCGCCCTGGCGCGCTGGTCAATGCTCCGGTTGACCATCGCGCGATGGAGTCAAACCGTCGCGCGACGGTGCGCCCCGGCGCGCGATGGTTGTGCCCCGGCGCACGATGATTGCGCCCTGGCGCACAATGATTGTGCCTTGGCACACATCAAGAAGGCTTTTTTGGCTTTTGGAAGTGGCTTAAGACTAGGTTAGGTTCAAGGGTTATTCAAACACTCAAAGCTCAAACACTCGACATTCCCGGGGTGTTCTTGATCCGTTTCATCATCGGGGAATCAAAAACCGTAAGTAAACTAATCTGGAAGCCCAGATTGGGGTGTCTACAGTAGCCCCCCTTTGACGGCACTTGGAGCACCATTGACTTGGTACAAGTAACGTCAAAGGTTTCTAGACACCCCTCAAGGCAATCCAGAGCAGAACATACTAGCAAAGTAGACAAGCATACTTACAGAACCTGATTGGTTGAATGGACGGACGGACCGTCGCTTGTTGATTGAATTTGGTTTGCCAATGCCACAACATTGACGGTTTGAATGCCTCAACGCTGATTTGATTTGCCAATGCCTCAACACTGACTGAAGAACGCCTCAACACGCTTGGATTTGCCATTGTCTCAACACTGACTGAAGAACGCCTCAACACGCTTGGATTTGCCAATGTCTCAACACTGACTGAAGAACGCCTCAACACGCTTGGATTTGCCAATGTCTCAACACTGACTGAAGAACGCCTCAACACGCTTGGATTTGCCAATGTCTCAACACTGACTGAAGAACGCCTCAACACGCTTGATTTGCCAATGCCTCAACACTGACGGTTTGAACGCTTCGACGCTGATTTGATTTGCCAATGCCTCAACACTGACGGTTTGAACGCCTCAGCGCGCTTTGATTTTTGAACGAACAGATCATCAGTATAAATGATCGAACCGTTGAAGACTGGAAGGGAGGATCATCAGTATAAATGATCGAGCCATTGAAGCCTGGATGGGAGGATCAGCAGTATAAATGATCAAACCGTTGAAGCCTGGATGGGAGGATCAGCAGTATAAATGATCAAACCGTTGAAGCCTGGATGGGAGGATCAGCAGTATAAATGATCAAACCGTTGAAGCCTGGACAGGACCGGCTGTCGTTGATTAGAAATGGCGGATCGCTATAAAAGGTGATCGAGCCGTTGAAGATTGGACAGGACCGGCTGTCGTTGATTTGAACTGGCGGATCGCTATAAAAAGTGATCGAGCCGTTGAAGATTGGACAGGACCGGCTGTCGTTGATTTGAAATGGCGGATCGCTATAAAAAGTGATCGAGCCGTTGAGGTTGGACAGGACCGGCTGTCGTTGATTTGAACTGGGCAGATCGCTATAAAAAGTGATCAAGCCGTTGGGGTTGGACAGGACCGGCTGTCGTTGATTTGAACTGGCGGATCGCTATAAAAAGTGATCGAGCCATTGGGGTTGGACAGGACCGGCTGTCGTTGATTTGAACTGGCGGATCGCTATAAAAAGTGATCGAGCCATTGGGGTTGGACAGGACCGACTGTCGTTGATTAGAACTGGCGGATCGCTATAAAAAGTGATCGAGCCGTTGAAGATTGGACAGGACCGGCTGTCGTTGATTTGAAATGGCAGATCGCTATAAAAAGTGATCGAGCCGTTGAAGATTGGACAGGACCGGCTGTCGTTGTGTTGAACTGGCGGATCGCTATAAAAAGTGATCGAGCCGTTGAGGTTGGACAGGACCGGCTGTCGTTGATTAGAAATGGCGGATCGCTATAAAAAGTGATCGAGCCGTTGAAGATTGGACAGGACCGGCTGTCGTTGTGTTGAACTGGCGGATCGCTATAAAAAGTGATCGAGCCGTTGAAGATTGGACAGGACCGGCTGTCGTTGTGTTGAACTGGCGGATCGCTATAAAAAGTGATCGAGCCGTTGAAGATTGGACAGGACCGGCTGTCGTTGTGTTGAACTGGCGGATCGCTATAAAAAGTGATCGAGCCGTTGAAGATTGGACAGGACCGGCTGTCGTTGTGTTGAACTGGCGGATCGCTATAAAAAGTGATTGAGCCGTTGAAGATTGGACAGGACCGGCTGTCGTTGTGTTGATCCAAGTAGCACAAACAGTGGATAACATGGATAGAAGCAAGGCGGACTGCAGTTGGGGAGAAATTGGTGACAACTGCTGGGCTATTTACTTGCTGCCTTCGATACCGGATAGGCTTGCTTTGTCATTTTGATGGATTTTTCCTGCGTTCAACATTTGATATACACACAATATGCAACGATATGTATAACATATTGAAAATGCAGATGCAAACTTAGGGCGGCTCCTAGGAGGACAACGACACCTAAGGACTACCACTGAGCCTCATCACTGTACTGTCTGTGATTCTGAGATATGCACCCAGATAGATAGATGTTCAGCGGACCAGCGTGCCCCAGTTGACGCTTGAGCACTGGAATTGGACCTGCGTGCCCCCTTTTTTTTCGATGCTTGGGCAGAAATGCCCCAGAGATGCTTTGCTTGGCCTTGGGCTGGCGTGCCCTTGCTGCTTCAAGAGATTCCGCTGCTTGCGGATTATGGATACTAGGGTAGCAATGCAACAATTGCGTTTTCCAGTTTATTGACTTTCTTTTGCAAGTGTTGAAGAGAATGCAAAAACTAACCACTAATATCTAATTTGCATTGACGAACAATTTGAATTGACACACAGACGTGCCCATATATGTACAGACTCGTCTAGCTCAAACGAAAAGGGAGAAAGAGTCCCAGGGTGCAATGCAAACCCTTAGGCACACGGAACATAATGAGATTTTGGGCATTAATGTGCCAAAACTCACACTATTCCTGAACAGGTGAAACTGACACTTGCGAAAAGTGCAAAAGGTGCAAAGACCTGTACAATGGGAAGAGCATCCCGACATGACAATTGATTGAAAAATTGGAACAATGTTGCAAAGATGGACAAAGACGCAGATGATGAATCGTATAGGCCTGGACTGAAACCGACACCCCCGTGCAGTCACATTAAGTCCATATGACTTGCACAGCATGACAAGACTTGGCAAAAGCCCCTGGAACGACATTCGAGGGTAGTAGCTAACTGCTACTGTCTGCTGCAAGAAGAGTGCGCAGGTCTGAGACCAACGCGCTGCGGTAGCTTACACCAGACTTCGCTGAACTTAGAATAAACTGTGAGCCTGTTAAGGCCTCGCCAGCATTTCGTTCTGTTTTTGATGCTTCAATCATTTTTAAGACTTATGCTCAGCCTGTAAATTGAAAAAAACAATTTGGTAATAAAATTGAAAGACGAAGGTTTTCCCCCTTCTGGTTCCTCCAATGAAGCTTGTCTTGATCTTCGATCCTCTTCGACCTTTGATGTGTACCAAAATGTCAACTATGGATCCAATTGATAGATTTGTGACCGAGTCTCGAGGAGAGACTGCCTACGTATCCCAAGCTAGGGAATCAGGTCAGAACGTAGTTCAGGCCAAGGGTTAACTCTCGAGTATTTACCTCTCCTTTTATGCTCTAACTTTTGCCTAGTACCGCCCATTTGGGTCTTCGGTCTAGCGAGCTTTTGAATATTGCCTATTCATTTTTGCCTAAACCTCCTTCATAGGTTTTGGTCTAGCAGGCTGCTCTAACTTTTGCTTGGAACTGCCCACCCTTTGGGTTTTCAGCCCAACGAGCTTCTCACAGGGAAAAGTAACATTTGAATTGATCCAGGTTGACCCAGGGTATTGAATTTGTTGCTGTTGAGGTCGAAGACCTTTGGTTGTAGCCCCAGATAATATGGCTTTGATAACAAAGAGTCAAGAGTGCTTCAGTTGGAAATGTCTTGCTCCGGGCTGTTATGTACATTTTCTCATTTGTGCTTGGCAAAACGCCACTATTATTGCTTTGAACATGGTACAAGGCCCGGAGCCTTATGTGCTTCTGCTTTCTGGATTGGCACCCGGTAGCAAGGGATTGATACTTCTTTGTCTCAAGATCAAACGCGAGGCGTGACTTGGTAAGACCATGCCAAGACGTCTATGAATTCTTCGAGCCTGTCTGACCGGGCACAATGCTCCTCTGGGGGCGGCTTTGAACCAATTGAACCATTGGGAGGTTATACTTGTCTTTCAAGTTTATTTGAAATTACTTCTTCTTTTAATAGGCTGAGCATGCCTTTCGTCTTCCCTTTCGGCGAGGGAACACATTTCCTTGGGGATGATCCCATCGAAATCTATCCCTTCGTCGTTAAGGTCGACACAGTTTATATAAAAGCCAGCGAAGCATGTAGAAGCAAGACGATGCATATCATAAAAACCCTCGGGGTTTGCCAAGTACAGCAGACTCGAAACTTGAAACAAAAGCTACGACGTGGAGGGCCAAGAGGCACAACCTCCGACTCAGAGCTAGACTTAGACAAACGCAAAAGACTCTGTGTCAGACTCAGACAAGACGCCAATGCAAACTAGACGTGGTTTTGAAAATGCAATTGTTAAAAAGCTACCCATAGCTTCCACAAAAAGAGGTAGGATCCAGCAGGTGTTAGGCCCCAGCAACAGCACTTCGGCTTCCTCAGCTTCTTCGACCAAACCTACTCGATGCTCCTTTGAACAACGGACCTCAGCCAAACGGTCCTCTCCTTTGCAAGCCCCTCATCACTGTCAATCCAGTTGTTGGCAGAGAAAACCTTGGTTGCCCAACCTACAGCCATCATGTTAACCTCCAGTTCAGACGGGATGGATACGATGGGTTTGGGTTGGTTTGCTGGGATGATATAGTGGCTAGGGTTGAATATGGTGGAGCTCGGGTTGATTTGAGTGGAGGTGATAGATACCTGACCAACCAGAGGGTCAGGCCCGTGTTGAGGCAAGGAGTTGGAAATGACGTTGGGCTTTGGTGGAACTTGAACCGTGCCATCATCAATTAGATCTTGTATCTCGTGTTGGAGACGCAAGCAGTTATCAGCAAGATGGCCAGGCATTTGGTGGAAGGCACAGAAAAGGTTGGCATTGTAGTTGGTCGGAAGGACTTTGGGTGGAAAAGTTGGGGTCAAAGGTTTGAGATGCCCAGACTTGACAAGTTTCTCCATCACTGCGGACAGAGATGCCTCGAAGGCAGAGAAGCTTCGGGGTTGTGTTCGAGATCGGAGGCTTTGAGCGCTTCGAATTTGATTGATATCGGCGGCACGACTGGAGTTGAAAGCTGGAGTATCGCTCCCACTTGCGGCTGTATTGGTGTAGTTGCTGTCACCAAACAACGCACTACCATTTTCCGAATAAGCCATTGGCTTAGCCTTTTGAGTGGAGGAAAAGGATTCACCCCTTGGCAGAATGCCAGCTTGCAGCGCATCCTCGATGGCTAGGCCAGAATCGAAGAAGATCTCAAAGTTGGCGGTCGCTTGAGCGAGTACCAAGTGTCTGGCATAGTCTGGCTGAAGATTGCGGGAGATGATGCGGAGTTGGTCTCTTTCGCTGGGGCGCTCAGTCATTAGAGCGGCTTTGGCTCTCCACCTTTTAACAAAGTCCGCAAAGGACTCCTTTGCCTCCATCTTCGTGGATTCTAACTCTCGAATAGTCATCTTGAGTTGAGAGTTGTAGCTGTACTGCGAGATAAAGGCAGCCCCTATGCCTTCCCAAGTTCTTCGTTTGGAGATGTCGAGCGACAAAAACCAATGGAAAGCAGGCCCAGAGAGAGTTTGAGGGAAGAGTTGAGACATGGCCTCACTTTCCACACCCAGCAGCTTCATTGCGGCATGGTAGCCATATAGATGAGTTTTGGGGTCACCGCTCCCGTCAAACTTAACCAAGTCAGGCATCTTGAACTTGTCAGGGAGCTTGGCATTAGGGTACAAACAGAGACGATCCAAGTCAATTCCCCCTGCACTAATTTTCTCAGACTTGGAGACTGCCTCCTCCAGCTTTGCCATCTTGGCCATGAGAGCTGCCATATCTAGATTCAAAACAGGCTTGCCACCTACCGGATTTGGGATTGCAGCAGGCACACGAGCCTCCTTAGGGTTGAGCTGAACAATGAGACGCCCCTCGTGATTTGGATCTGGGATCAAGACAGGCTGTTCCTGGTCAGACTCATCGTCCTCGCCTTCCTCTTCAAGAGGAGGTGGAAGGCGAGTGTGGATAAGGTCATTCAGGCGGGCAATATTGGTATCTGTCTGAGCTGCCCTCTGTTGCATGGTGGTGATGCTATCCTGAAGGTTCATAAGCATGGTTTCCAGAGTGAGCGGTTGATCTGCCATGGCCGGCTTTGAGGATATTGAAGAAGGGGAAGCTGACGGTGTGGCTCTTTGCAAAATCGACGGCGAACCCGACTCTAGGGCTGCCAACAATGAACCTGGAGAAGCCTCCGTTGCAACTGCCTGAGTTTCGAGCCTGACAAGTCTTTGAATTGGATTCCGAAGACGTTCTCAAGTAGGTTTGGCTCTTCCTTTCGGTACTCTTTTGCTCGGTGCAATGGCTCCAAACTAGACAGTAAAGTAAATGAAAGCTCAGTGGCGTTCCTACAGCAAAATGCAATGCATACATCGTCGTCGGTGTCAACCCTAGACTCTAGAACTAGAGACGAGCTTGTCTCAAGATGTTCGGACACTGCCAGAATCCTCAGATTTCTTTTCGAGGGTATATCCTTTGAATAGATCAAACTGATCCTAAGAGATGCCAAAACAGACTAAGTCTTCGACTAGTCCCTTTTGAAGATTCGACTTTGAACTTGGAACAACTCGGTATTGATGGCGTGACACCTTTACCGGGGTGGCGTGAGCGACAACGCGCTTTAGCCGGGGCGGTGTACGTGCGAAGCACGATAACCAAAATGACATCAATATCATGACATCAATACTTTGTGGTTCCTTATTGTCGGTTGAATCCGCAACCGGGCATGAGCCAAGGACTTAATAAGGTTTGATTTCTCAAAGTCTCGCTGATCTAAGGACTTTTTGAAAAATTAACAACGTGCACCATCGAGATGCATGACTCTTCATTGGGTCTAGCAGCGTCCTAATAAGCATAAGACAGACTCGAAAGCGAGACAACCTAGAAGCCGCCCTAAACATGCTCCTACGCAGAACAGAATGTATGCATGCACAGTTCCAGAGACAAGTTTGCCTCACAAGTTTCAGACGTTGCCGGAATCCTCAGAATTCTTTTCGGCGATGTGTCCCTGAGTAGATCGACAGATCCTAAAAGATGCCAAAATAGACTAAATCTTTGGCTAGTCCCTTTTGAAGATTCGACTTTGAATTTGGAACAACTCGGTGTTGATGTCATGGCACTTTAACCTTGAACACGGCGGTGTATAGTGACAACGCACTTCAACCTGGGTGGCGCCAGCGACACGACATCACCACTTTGTTGTTCCACATTGTCGGTTGAATCCTTAATCGGGCGTGAGCCAAGGATGTAGTAAATTTTGATTTCTCGAAGTCTCATTGAACTAAGGACTTTGCAATTGATAACGAACATTCGACAGAATGAACGACTCCTCATCGGGTTCAACAACGTCTTAGACAATGTAAGACAAACTCGAAAGACAAAACAGCCTTAAGCATGCTCCTACGCAAAACAGTGCATGCAATAGGGAAAGCAGTAACACATAGGCAGTTACGGGGTTAGATGCAAATAGATCTTACCCTGTGGGTACCTGTCCTAGTTTGGAGAGTTCTAGTGCTTTGTATATGCAATAGGCCGGTTTTGGTTCGTAACGGGTTCCTCGGACTAGGGCCACAGATATACCTCCCGTTACCCGCGTTTTTCGCAGAGTAACAGTCGAACGGTAGCATGACCCATCATCGTCGAAGGTTGTCGGTCATTCGGGGTCCCCGGGCTCCGGTAAACCGTGCCGGATTGCCAAAACGATCCAACGAGGCTGATCCCACATCGATGCAAATGAGATGCTAAAATTTGATTAAGAGAAGAAGAATCGCAAAATCACAAAATGCTTTTTCAAATTTGGCTCACTTTATTTAGTCCATCTTTAGAGGAAACTACGCAAGCGAACAATCGAAAAAGCCCCAGATTAGAATGGCCGGACACGAGGTCCTGTTAAATCACCATTCCAACCTTCGGCAGCGCGAAGCTAACCGTTTTGACAGACTTTTAAGGGATTGTTCACGAGTGTATTAAACTCTAAGTATAGATCAATATTAGTTCGATCATCCCCAGCGGAGTCGCCACTGTGGGCAGCATGCCCTTCGGAGGGGAGAAAGGATTTCGTTCCTTCCCCTGCCGTTTGCGGCCCGTTTTGAAAATCGAGGGAGCGCGAGCGCAGGTGGCAAGCGCTCAAAAATACAGAGTCGCCACTTGAGTTTTGAAGGTCCGACACTCAAGGAACCGTATTTCGAAGCACCTGCCGCGCTGTTTGATTTGAAAAAGTTAAGGAACCAGTCCGTCATAACCATATCTGGATTCGGGAGCCAGGTTACGAGAGGGGAAGGGTTTTATGGCACCCCTCTCGCCCAATCCGGAGATCGGTCTCTACTTGAGCATTTTGAAAACGTTGCGATTCTTCTTTTATTAATCAATTTTAGCCAGTTAGGGCGGGGGAACAGTTAATCGGGGATTAAAACTGTAACATGTTTGCAGGATGTGATAGATGGCATGGATGAGCAGTTAGTATAGGATGAGAACAGACTCCTGTGGGAGTTTAAACAGACTGGAAAGCTCCTGTCTTGGAGTGTCGTGCACAGGAAGAAACCAGTATGCACTGATCAAGTCAATGCATGCTGACCAAACCTGCGCACGCCACTACAAGACCTGCGCGCACCAGTAAGCCTAAGCCCACAGCTCTTATTCTCAAACCCTCTGGGCTCTGGAAGGACCAGTGCACACCCAGGACAAACCAAGCAGTTTAAACTCTCTGGGCTCTGGAAGGACCAGTGCACACCCAGGACAAACCAAGCAGTTTATGCAGTCATAATATACAGTTTAAAGGCTGAAAAGCCTAATAAATAAACAAAACACCCCATAAACAGTGTGGGGACAAAATAATAGCCTAAAACCAAGAAAAACATGCAAGGCCAGCCACTGATCGGGAACAGAATGGAACCGTCGCGCGAGGGTTCCAAACAGTCGCGCGAGGGTGCGCCCTGGCGCGCGATGGTTACGCCCTGGCGCGCGATAGCTGCGCCTGGGCGCACTGGTCAACTCTCCTTTTGACCATCGCGCGAGTGTTTGGGAACAGCGCGCGAGGGTATGGGCCGAACTTCCAGTGTCTGGTTTTGCACGTCCTGGGTTCTGAGACAAGTCCAAAATGATCCCAGGGGTACTCCAACAGAGCAGAACTAAATATTGAAGTGCAAAGCTAGCATTTTTAAGCTAAAGAAAGCTGTAAAATGGTTATTAGCATGCTTCACAGTGACTTAATACCAAAATAAACTACACAACAGCTATGGAAATAACCAAAAATAAGAAATGACCAGCACCCCTTCCCCACGTGGTCCATTCTCGTGCAAACAGAACTGTCGCGCGAGTGAGTGGGACCATCGCGCGAGGGTTACTTGGCCACGGCTTTTGAAACCTTGCTAGCTTTAGGGCCAGGACTGGTATTGATTACCAGCCTTGACCCTGCCAGCCCCCCTCAGGGATCAGAACAGAGAGCAGAACAAAGGTAAGATATACCTTTGGCTTTTGAGGTTTGAAAGGTGTTTGAGCTTTGAATAGGATTGAGGTTGAATGAGGTGTTTGAGTGGAAGAAGAACAAGTTATGTTCTTGGGGTGTCTTTGTATCTCTTTTATTAGTTTAAAAGAGTACAAGGAGATGACCCTTTGAATGCCAAAAATTGTTAACCTTTTGAAAGAGAACAAAGGGGGGTTTTTATAGGGAGAGCACCTTCCATTAATGGAAAGGCAGGTCTGGTCCAAAGAATGGAGGCCAGTCAGCCACGAGGCTGGCTGGGGGTTACTTGGTAATTAAGCTGCCCAGCTGAATAAAGGTGATGGGGACAGGTTCTAACCGTCGCGCGATGGTTGCGAACTGTCGCGCGACAATGCGCCCTGGCGCGCGACGGTGCGCCCTGGCGCGCTGGTCAATGCTCCGGTTGACCATCGCGCGATGGAGTCAAACCGTCGCGCGACGGTGCGCCCCGGCGCGCGATGGTTGTGCCCCGGCGCACGATGATTGCGCCCTGGCGCACAATGATTGTGCCTTGGCACACATCAAGAAGGCTTTTTTGGCTTTTGGAAGTGGCTTAAGACTAGGTTAGGTTCAAGGGTTATTCAAACACTCAAAGCTCAAACACTCGACATTCCCGGGGTGTTCTTGATCCGTTTCATCATCGGGGAATCAAAAACCGTAAGTAAACTAATCTGGAAGCCCAGATTGGGGTGTCTACACCATCCATACGTCATCCGTCGGTTACCCCCAAGGGAATGGCCAAGCCGAAGCTTCAAATAAGGCCATTACTCGGGGGCTGAAGCGTCGTTTGGATCGCAAGCTTGGTAAATGGGTTGATGAGCTACCCCAGGTTTTATGGAGTTATCGCACCACCCCTCGGCGATCCACTGGCCGAACGCCATTTTCCATGGTATATGGCATGGAGGCGGTCTTGCCCCTCTCGACTCTTATCCCTACAGCTCGGTCGGAAAACTTCAATCCCGTGGACAACAATGCTTTGGTGGGAGCAGAGTTGGATTTTGCCGAGGAGCTGCGGGATAACACCAATCTTCGGCATGCGGCGTATCAACAAGAGGTTGCTCGGGGATATAACAAGAACGTTCGGGCTCGGCCATTTAACGTCGGAGACCTGGTCCTTCGGATGGTTGTCGAGGCAAAAAAGTTGACAAAATTCAAGGATCCCTATGAAGGCCCCTACCGAGTGGTACAGAAGATTGGCCATGGCGTTTACAAGCTCGCCGAGATGGACGGAACGCCGATCGCAAACCCCTGGAACGCCCAAAAACTTCGGAAATTCCATGGGTAGCTTCGGCGGTTCTCCGATGTCTCGGATTTTGTTTTGCTTCTATTCGGGTTGTAAGCCTTCGGGCGATTTTTCGTTAATGGAAGTGTTGCTTTTCTTAAATTGATTGTTTCTTCGGATTACTCGCTCGGTTGTTTGGGTATACTATCTCGTCCACAACCTTCGGGACTTGGCACTTCCATCCTACGTTCGTTCGGATACACGGTCTGGGCGAAATTCTCTAAGCCTCGGCTTACCCACTTTCCTGCCTTAGTGTCTTCCTGCTCTTACGCGGGTAATCCACTAAGGCAGGGGGGCTCCTATGGGTAAACATGGGAAGAAAGCAAATTTAAATGGGTGGCTTCCATCGTTCGGACCCCCAAGGAAAGTACTTCGTATGGATGGGTGGCTTCCATCATTTGGACCCCCTGCAACTAAATTAATTCAAGTGGGTGGCATCCATCGTTCGGACCCCCTAATATTCGTTTGGTTGGGATCTATCGTTCGGATAATGGACGAGCAATTTTTCTTGTGTAAACCTGAAAGATGTTTGCCAGTTAAACATGCTAAAACTAAAAACAATATACGCCGAGCAAAAATACTTGGAAAACTTGGAACATAAATTGTTGCATAACAAAAGTGCTTCCACCGAGCACCAAAACTTGAAATTTCCAAGCATTATTGCCAGGGCATGGCGGGTGGTGCATCGTTTGGTGCCATCCCTAGACAACCTTGAGGAGTGGCCATGGTAAATCGTTCTTGGCCACCCCCTACCTGCGTTAATTACATACGGTTCGGCTAAAACCAATTGTTCGGTGCCGACCGTTCCAAATGAAATCTACTAAAACAAAAATGCAAATGGAAAAGAATCAACAAAAATGTTCAAGTCTTATCCTTCGGGAGTAGGAGTGACTGGGGGAACGTCAGTGGAGTCCGGGGCTGGTGTTGCAGCACTCTCGTGCTCGGCTGGACTAGTCACAGCTTCATCAACAATGGGCTCTTCGGCCACAGCTTCGTCGGCAGGTAGGGGAGGAATTTCGATGAGGCTCCGGCGTTCGTCGTCAGCTTCAACATCGGCTTCGTCAAAACCCATGTTGAACCCGAGCTTGAAGCTCACCTGGTGCTGCTTCTCCCTCATTTCGATCTGAATAGCCATGACCTGATCCGCAGCATCCTCCTCAGCCTGGTAGTATCCCCTGTCGAATTCCTCCTGGAGCGACTTCTTCATCTCTTCCTCCATCTCCCTCCTCCCCAGAGCTCGACCCTCCTCTAAACCCTCATCTTTGCCCTCGGCCCTCGTTCGATCGGCAGCATCTTGGAGGCCCTTCACCAAGTCATTGAGAGTCTTGATCTGGGCCTCCTGGGCTCGGCGGACGCCTTCGGAGTGATCCAGGCTCTTCTTGTGCTCCTCCACTGTCATCTGGCCGAGCTCCAGCTTTTGTTTCAGTAGTTTTGTCTGCTTGTCATGCTCGGAGAGGTGCAGTTGGGCACTCATGATTGATTGTGTCGCCTGGAAATGAAGAAAATATAAGTTATTCAAGATAGAGAAATGACAAATATACAAAGGAAAGAGATAATGGAATATTGGACTTACTCTCCCAACATGGAAATAGTAGTCATTCAATGCCGTCTTCAATGACGGAGGAGCAATGATGTCCTTCGGGAGCATAAGCCCCGAGTGCAAGGTGAAAGCAAGGGAGGGATCCTCTTGCAGGCTGTCAGATTTGAGGATCTGCTTCTTGCCCGGAATGACAAAGTTCGGATTCCATGGAGCATCGGCATCCGAACGGCATCCGAGGAAGCCCTCGTTTCACCCTCGGAAGCTTTCTTCTTCCCAGCTTCTTTATCCTTCTCTTCGACCCTCGGAAGGCCGGCCGCAGTTGACTTGGTGGCGTGGGATTTGGTTCTCTTCGGTACCGGGGGAGCGTCCTCGGACGAGTGAGTGGAAGGGGAAGGTCGCTTTTGTGCCTGAGGCGCGGGTCCGCTGCTCTTACTCGGAACCGAGCCCGAAGCGCCGGGAGCACCGTCCTTCTTCTGTTCGGCCAGCTGTTTCAGCTGGTCGTCAAGTCTCTTTTGTAGCACGGCCTTCATTCCTCGGGGAGGCATTGTTTCGTCTCCGGAAAAGATCTCGGTAATTGGCACGCGTATTGTCCCTCGGAGCGGTTTCTCTTTGCTCGGAAGGAGCTCCTTGGGAAGTTTGACTGTCTTCTCTTTGGTTTCTTTATCCGTCGCTTTCCCTCGGATCCTTCCGCCGTACGTGGGATCGTACTCAAGGATGGTGGGCGCGTCTCTCTCCGAGCTTGGGATCGTTAGCAACGCCGGGGCTAGACCGCAACCTCTGGCTACCCTGAGGAGATCCTTGTTGATCTTGCCTGTATCTGCCGAAGACAAACAGATGGAGAAAAATTAGACGTGATATATTCATGTTAAAAGCGAAGTAAGACTGTGACAAAAACCGAACGTGTAGCATGTAAAGAATAGTGCAAGATGCTTACAAGGATCACCCCTATGGGTTGCAACCTCGAATTGCCCATATTCTTCGGGCGGGTATTGAAAGTTTCCTCGGACTTCAACATAATCCGAGGCCCATTTCTCCGAGTCATACATACCCTCGGGAATGATCTTATCCATGTTCCTCCGAGAACACAAGTAATACCGAGAACGCCTAACATTCCTCGATACCATGTAGTTCTCAAAGATATGGTGGTATTCGAGAGGGAACATTTTCACCTCGGCAAGCTTGATGATCGAGTGGATTATGCGGTAGGAGTTTACACTAAGCTGGCACGGCGTAAGGCTAAAGCGGTGGAGGATTTGTCTCAAGATCTTGTGCATTGGGAATCGAAGCCTGCCTTCGGTTATTGCCATCAAAGGAACAGTGACATGCTCGTCACTAAATAGTATTCGAGGCCCGGTTACGGGCGTGAGCACAACGTCGTTCAGAATGCTGTACGCCCACCGAAAGAGTTCAATCCCCCTTTGATCCTGGAAACAGTCCCAGTAGGGGCAGGGGTCTTTTCCCTTCCGATCAGGGATCAGGTCTGGGTCCAGCGGAACGATCTTCCTCTTGGCCTTCTTCTTCGGATCCGCCGAAGACAACTCACCAAGGGTGGTTGTTTCCTCCTCTGGCCGACTAGAAGAAGCAGCAGGCGTGTCTCTCTCGGATTGTTCTTCTTCGTCCTCGTCCGCTACTTCCTCGTTGTCTTCTTCTTCTTCTGGATCTTCTCCAGCTTTCTCCGAAGAATCGTCGTCGTCGTCAATCTCAACGATGTCTGGGCCCATTGACCGAAGAGGCATCACGTTCGAGGGAAAGTCGATCCCCTCGATTCCAGCATACGGCGATCCGGACCCTACGCGATACTTCCGAGCCTCGGCCCTAATTGCTTCTGCTATTCGGGGGTCCATCTCACCGAAATCTGGTGCTTCGGAGTCCGCCGAGCGATAGGACTCTCCCGAGGAAGTTGGCGATGACTCCATACCTAAAACAAGTGCATGGGATAAGACCATTAGCGAGCAGCAAGGTCATTATTCCTAAGGTGCCTAAATTCGGTGTTCTAAGTTAACCGAGCAAATAGATCGCTCCCGAACGACTACGTGTCGAGTGGATACTCCGAGTACGGTTATTCTTCGGAGGGTATGAGATTGTTTTTGTTCGGTATTATGTTCGAAGGATTGATAGTCGTTATTCTTCGGAGTTGATTTGTGTTCGGAAGAACACTGGTTGAAGATGTTCATGGGCTCGGAAGAACACATGAACATGTTCGACCTGTTCTACAGCACACAGAAACGGAAACGGACAGAACGGAAAGAAAAACCCACTTTTATGGTCAAAAACATGCACGAAGCGACTGAAAATGCAGAGAAACACAGAGAAGATCAAAACATACCTGAATATCAAGAGAAATCTGTGATTTGGTGTAGAGATCTTCAGATTTCTGGCGATATTTGGGCGGAAACCGTCGACGGGCAGTTGAGACGTCTGAGAGAAGGAGAGAAAAAGTGATTTTCTCTCTCCTTCATCCCCTTTTATACCAAGGGGGGAATTCGAAACGGCACATAACCCCCAGCCGTTGGATTGAAGCGGGAGATTGATGCTCCGCGCGATGGTTGACACGTGGAGGGCGTTGTACAGCGCCGTTTCGTTACCCAGTGAACTAATGACACGTGTAACATTTGAAATCAGCGGTTACAGAGGCATTAAATGCGGGTTCAGAGCTTGTCTGCTTCGGGTATCACGAACGGCTAATGTACGGCGAGCGTCTGCGTTCGGCATGGAAGGAAGCGAACGAGGCGTCTATTGCCGGGGAAGCGTTGTTCGGCCACTACTGTCAACTCCTCCTTTCCTCGGATTGTTTAAAGCAGGAGTTGAGGGGCTATTGTAGTGGGCCAAAATATCCAAAGGTTCAGAAGGTTCAGTGGGGTAACCTTCCGGGCCCACAGTCCAGTTGTCTCAGTTCGTCTGTATGAGAAAAGTCAAACGTGACATGTCATCCCAGTCTCCCACCGAACGTTAATCGGCGTCCTGACTGTTCACCGAGCGTAAGGTGAACCTCCGAGCTTCGAGCAACGTTCTCTTTCGGCGAAGGAAGTATTTACTCGGATGGGTGTCTCTCCCGTCCGGGCTGGTAGACGCTCGACGAAGGAGTACTATGCTCGGCGATATCATACGTTCGGAAGAAGCCCTCGGCTAAGGCGGTTGTGGAACATTCTAGAAGCTTCAGCTAGCAGAAGCAAAGATAAGCACGTTCACTTCTCTGATAACCGACTGGACGTCTCTGACATTGACCCATATGGGTCCATATGGGTCTGCAGGTCTCGAAGGGCAGAATCACTTGAGTGCCTCTGACACGTGACGTCATCCGAGCGTGGCAAGCGCGCGTGCAGTACACTTCCACCTTGCTCAGCACTCCAAGTCTTGGCCTATAAATAGCAGAGTATCCCTTCTAGGGCAGGGGTCAGATATTCTCTCCCTCTAAGCTATTTTTTCTACCAAACTTCTTCTTCTTCTTCCCTCCGGTTCTAACTAGATCGTCGGAGCTTCTACCCGGAGGAACACCACCCTCCGGTTTGCAGGTACACGGCATAGCCGGTCAAGATCTTCACGGTTCGAGCAACGAGAAAGGGTTCAGGAGATTCAAGGATAAATCACGCCCCCACAAGTACGGATTATTTTCTATGGACAATTAGACACCATACTTGTGAAATAGCTCCAAACAAAAGCTTCTGTTTGACCAGCATCATATCACTCACGCAATCCATCAACCATATATAAGAGTGTTTTTTTTTTTTTTTTTGTGTGTGATCGACAAAGAAAAATTTTATTAAACAAAAACAGGATTACAAAGGATAGAGAGACGAGCAAATAAGGCATCACAACGGGAAGACCATGACATCCCAACGAGCGCTCTAATCTCGCCAAAATAAAGGTGCACTGTTCTAACTTCCCAACATGCACTACTCACCCAAACTGGCTTACCCCAACCAAAATCTGACTCATAATGTGTTTTTCGTTTCTTTGCGCTTAATAACATCGATCTGATTGCAAAGTATATCCACATATAGAGTGTCGTAGATTCAGATTCTTTAGGGTCCCTCTCCTCACAAGTTGAAAAAAAAAAAAAAAAAAAACGTCGTAGAAGGAAGCTCCAATTTATAGTGCACTCACGCGACAAAAAGTTGCATTATATACATGAAATTGATTCAAATTTCCAAAGAAAAAAGAAAACATCGCTTATTTGCTCTATTACCGTTAAAACATCCAACTCAATACCAATTGGCAATGAGTGAAGAGGATATCCAGGCTCATATACTAGTTTGGGAGCAGATAATTAATCGATGCGGGATAATTTCCAGCCGTCCAATTTTTCACTTCAAAAGCGGAAAGAACGCGGAAAGCAACAAGAAAGAGAATATTTGTAGTATTATTTTGGTTTTGTGCTTAATAAAAGTCCAAAGTTGACACAGAAGAGATCTAAATTATTTACACCGCCGGTGTAAACATTTATTTCCTTCAAATCAATTACGTAGCGCCACGTCGCAATATTCTATTAATTGGGACCACTGTTTTGACGACGTAGCACAGTGTATATAATTTATTCTCCACAAAGAAACCTAAATGCATAAGAAATGAAACATATCTTTTTAAGTCGATGAAACAAAAGCCAGGAGGCTCGGGCCGGCCACCTCCTTAAATTTCATCACACGTATCGATTCCATCCATCGTGATCCATGCTTCTATTCCGCCAACATCACTCACGGAATCCAGCAGCACAACAACGTTCGAAACCCCCGGCCATCTCGCAGTACTCACCCAAACAGGCTTACCCCAACCGAAATCCGACTCGTGAGTCGGAAACCTACACCAACTAGTAAACCCGAAGTAATCCCCTTCCTTATCCAAGAGAAACTCCACCGTCTCCTTTGCACCCCTAGTAACCATATCATGTCCATTTTCCCCCTGCAACTCTTTCAAATACTCACTGTCGATTCTCCCAATTGCTTCCCTCGTCTTGCTCACCAGCTCACCCAAACCCATCTCACCATTTCCCGATACGTTCGGTGATCTCAAGACCACGTTCCCAAACGTACTTTCTGATAAAGGTGGGTCCATCCTCCCCCTTGTATTCACCCCGTGACTTGCCACCGACAAGCGCCTTCGATCACGCCCTTCTCGAGTCATGGCCCACTTCCAAATCGCTGCTGTTACCAACTCGACCCGCGTTGGTTGAAACACGGTGCTGGCTCCTACTTCAGCCCTCAGAGCAGCTATTTTTGAGCTGCTGAAACAGAACCTTCGAGTGTTGGCCCAGTGTTCCACGCTTCCAAGAATTATCTCTTGCCCGGACTGTTCTTTGGGCGAGAAGAGAGAAGACGCGACGAAACTCGGGGCCACCAAATTGGTGTCGCCACGAGCCGCGGCCGCCCATGCCTTGACAAACATGCTCAAGGTGCATGCGTCAGCAATTTTGTGGCTGATGGATATACCGATAGCCATACCCCCACAGGTGAAGAAGTTCAATTGTATGCCTAGTAGCACACCATCACTCTCTTCACTTGTGCTCGGAACAAATTGATTTATTACTTGAACTTCTGGTGATTCGATAACTTCTGACAAGCGGATGTCAACCCGAGCTTCTAGGCAATCAACGCCTTGATCATTGCAGTCGACTGAGCTTTTGCCTTTCATCCTTCCAGCAAATGGGTAGTAGAGAGCTAAGGCATCAGAAAGCGATCTTTTCAAGAGAAGGGAAATCTCAGCTAGCTTGATGTTGCTATTTCTTTTGTCCTGCGAGTAGTAAAGAAGAAGTGGGAAATAGAGGAAAGGCGCAACAAACTGATCTAACAAAGAGAGCCGAAAGGTTCTGAGGCGATCGGGCGTTTTAGAGGAAGGTTTGATGGACTCCTTGGAGATGATTTCCACCTTAACCATAGCTGATAATCTTGGTGTGTGCTGAGGACAAAGAGATGATTGTTTTGTTTGCTTGCTTGCCTGCAATTGTGTTTGGATTATGAATGTGATCAAGGGTATAAATGAGTAGTAAGTAGGAAGGCCGAAATAACTAAGGAAACCAACACTAGCTATGAAAATCTTAGTCAATAGACTCGGGAGTTTAAGTTTTAGAGGAAAGTCCACTTTCACCCCCTGTGGTTATTGTCATGTGCGGATACCTTCCTCATGGTTTAAAACTGACCACATAACCTATCTGTGATTTTGAAAATGTGCGGATAGACCCTTTGCCGTCATGTTTTTCATCCTTATTAACGGAGGTGTATCTCACACGCCTCTAGAATGTAATCTTAGTCGTTCATAATGTATTAAATAAAGAATCGAGTATCTCTGTAAAAAATAATCTCGATCAGACATCAATAACTCAGTGATCTAATTTTTAGTAAATTCAAATTTGAAATTTTAATTTCATAACAAAATCGATTCGACCATGAGCTTTTCATTTTTTGATTGACTTGAATTTTAGCATAGATGTAGTACTCGTTAAAATTTACAATATCAACGGTTTGAATTCAATTTTTGGTATAGGAGATGGTGTGGTTAGATTTAAAAAAGAAGAAGAATCAAGGGACATGATGAGGGTATATCGGTCTTTTAATGTGGTGTCCGTTAATATGGATGGAAAATATGACGGCAGGGGGTTTATCTGCACATTTTCAAAACCACAGGTAGGTTATGTGGTCAGTTTTGAACCATGAGGATGGTATCCGCACATGGCGATAACCATAGGGGGTGAAAGTGGACTTTCCTCTAAGTTTTATCCCAACCTAAGCTTAGGAGTCGTACGTTAGAAGTTGTTGGGTATGATAGGTACTAGTTGACTAGCGACGTAAAATATATAGCATATCAATCTTTCAAATCGCTAACACTATCTTTTTGATGCGTGCGTGCTCCATAGCCATATATAGGTGTAGCTTAAAGTACAATTTGACGTATCGAATGGCTAGCTGTTTGGGGGAGGCTCGCTACCAAAGATAGACCGGCAAGTTGGGGCGCCTTATCTGCGAGCTCTCGGTGCATGTGTGCTTTGCTTGGATCGCCGGCCGTTTGAAATGTCATTCTCAGTTATTCTTTGAGTGTCGCGCGTTCCTCTGTTGTGGTATATATCTATGCATGGAAGCAGGTGCTGGCTAGGAAGGATTATCGCTATTTTGCCTCTGGTTTAGGAGCTGAGTTGGGCAGTCCAGCATACGGAAATTAAACGCAAAGGGTGAAGCAACACAATTTATGAACTTTCTTTGAAAGCTGCCGTTTACTTCCTCTATGGGCCAGGAAAGGAATTTGTTGATTTTTCAGGGCATATCTAGGGAGGTTGTGGTGTCTTCATCAGTCCTTGAAGCCTATTTATTGAGAAATTTTTCGGTGCCGGGTGGGTATATCTCACGTGGTACCCGCTCGGCACAGTCGGGCCATCCAATATACTTTTGGACAGCTCGGATTGAAACTCTCCCTCTCCTCTCACCCCAATACTTTCTCTCTCCTTTTTCTCTCTCCAAATCCGAGCAGTCCAAAAATGCCATGGACAGCTTAGATACGCCGAACGGACACCACGTGATAGCCACGCGGCACTGAAAATTTTTCTGTATTGAGGGCTTGCCACGTTAGGCTAAATAAGCCAATTGGCTTATTTTTTTGTCCTTATTCAATTTTTTTTTCATATTTGTTAGTTTTTCGTCAATTTTTTGGGGATTATTGCATCATCATGACAAGAGAAATGTAAAAAGTAAAAAATTACGATCGAAACCTAATTTTTTTGAATAAAGACAAAAATAAGTCAATAAGCCAAATTTTTCGTCTTTATTAAAAAATGGATTTCGATAATAATTTTTTAATTTTAAATTCCTCTCGTAATGACGATGCAATAATCCCCAAAAAATTGACAAAAAACTAAAAAATACGAAAAAAAAATTGAATAAGAACAGAAAAATAAGTCAATTGGCTTATTTAGCTGAACGGGTTGTACCAGCTCCACTGTGAAGTTCACTGCCCCAAATAGAAGGCTTTGTGATGACTGGGTCCCTTTTTTTTTTGATCCGGTGATGACTGGGTCCTTGATGCTAGAATCTTTGGGATTATCAATTGTTGGTAGTTTTTTTTGGGCAAAGTCCACTTTCACCCTCTGTGGTTATCGTCATGTGCGGATACCTCACTCATGGTTCAAAACTGACCACGTAACCTACTTGTGGTTTTGAAAATGTGCGGATAGACCTCCTGCCGTCATGTTTTTCATCCATGTTAACGGAGGTGTATCTCACATGCCTCTAGAATGTAATCTGAGTCGTTCATAATGTATTAAATAAAGAATAGAGTATCTCTGTAAAAAATCATCTCGATCGGGCATCAATAACCCAGTGATCTAATTTTTAGTAAATTCAAATTTGAAATTTTAATTTCATAACAAAATTGATTCGACCATGAGCTTTTCATTTTTTGATTGACTTGAATTTTGGCAGAGATATAGTACTCGTCAAAATTTACAATATCAATGGTTTGGATTCAATTTTTGGTATAGGGAATGGTGTAGTTAGATTTTAAAAAGAAAAAGAATCAAGGGACATGATGAGAGTATATCAGTCTTTTAATGTTTTGTCCGTTAATATGGATGGAAAATATGACATCAGGGGGTCTATCCGCATATTTTCAAAACCACAGGTAGGTTATATGGTGAGTTTTGAACCATGAGGGGGTATCCGTACATGGCGATAACCACAGGAGGCCAAAGTGGACTTTGCCCTAGTTTTTTCCTTTTTGGTTGTTGCTTTTGTTAAGGTTATTAGCTAGTAGATTTTTTGTTACACAGTTTTTAAAAAAAAAAATCAGCAAAAAGGGTTTTATACATCTTTGAAATGGATTATAAAGATACAATGAATCACATGCACACCGATTGTTAAGGGGGATGTCCGGTTGTTTTTTTGGCTACTTGTGTTTTTCGGTGAAATAAATTTACTTACCAAAAAAACATACTAGTAGTAAAATTAGACTTGATTGTTAATGAGATTTTGACCTTTCGTTGGTTTGGTTTATAAAAGTTTTAACTCACCAAAAAAAAATTAGACTTGATTTATGCAATCAGATCCTACTTAGGGAACTAGGAGGCTTGGAGCACTCACACTAATACTACGAAGGCGGCTGATTTGGTCGCCACCGGTGTTTGTGGCCGGCCCAGATTAGGGGCTGTTGATCCATGTGTGTATGTTCGAAAGACGGTGTTTAAGTGCCGGCCCCACTTGCAGATGAGAATCCTTTAGCCCCTAATCGTTTCGATACTGTTTGGTCAAAAGATGGCGCCTGGGTGTTGACCCCACTTGCGGACCATAGAAGATTAGGACTGTTCAGGCGTTATTGTAGTTGAGTTTTCAGCTGAGCTTGGGTGTTTGTTTTTCTTTTTTGAGTTTGCACTCAACCTTGTTGGATTCCCCTCCCCTTCCCATTAAATTTGGAGGAGAAAATCATCATGATTCATAAGGAAGAAAATTCGAACAGAAGCTAGATGACATTCTGGTGCTCCACGCAGGAGCAGAGGCTCTGCCCCTGTTCCAAAAATCGGTAAAGAGAGTTTCTCTTATTTTCTTCTTGGAATGTAGATGACATTCTGGCCAAATAACTCTAATTATTGCACTTTATTTTTTGTTTATTTCGTTTTTTCAATTAATTGTAATATGGTTTTTTTGGAGAAATCAGTTAGAAATTCATTGATGAATACGATAAGTACAATTTACAGCGTTTAACTAATACAATTGTTGCAAAGACTTGTTACATACAGAGAGACAGATAACTATGAATACGGGGAGGCTCTACTGTGGGATTTGATTTAGGTTCCACTAGCATGCGCACACTTAACTTTGCTTTTCTTTTCAGTACCGAAAGGAAAAAGAAGCAGCAACAACTATCGTAAGAGATAGTACTTACACTAGTTAAAACTGTCTTTGTGCTTTTGTTGGCCAAAAATACGTTTCAGATATCCATAGATAATCTTATATGTCACAGATCTATCTTCATTTTTTATAAGGTCAGATCTATCTTCATTTTTTTATAATGTACAGAGGACAGATTGGGACATATAAGATTATATATGCACTTTTGTGGATGTAGTACCGAACATAAGACAAGAACGCAAATTGGGACAGATAACCATATATGTTGGTCTTCTTTGCGCTCTAAAAAGATCCAATCCATTTGAATAATACATAGTACAGATTGAGACAGATAACCATATATGTTGGTCTTCTTTGCGCTCTAAAAAGATCCAATCGATTCGAATAATACATAGTACAAATTGGGACAGATAACCAAATATGTTGTTCTTCTTTGCGCTCTAAAAAGACTCAATTAATTCAAATAATACATAGTACTGATTCGGACAGATAACCATATATGTTGGTTGTCTTTGCGCTCAAAAGATCCAATCGATTCGAATAATACATAGTACTGATTGTGACAGATAACCATATATGTTGACATGATGGTGGTGGTGGTGGTTCTGGTGCAGTTCAAATAATACATAATACAGATTGTAACAGATAGCCATACATGTTGGTGTGGTGGTGGTGGTTACGTGGTTGCAACAAGATCGAAAAAATGGTGGTGGTGGTTATGTGATTAATTGCAACAAGATCAAAAAAAATGAAAAATTATATTTTTTGTGTTAGCCAAACAAGGCCCTTGTTTCTTTTACATAGGGTATTTTTGTCATTGAAATTATTAGTGGACTAGAGGGGTTAGGAACTTTAGAAGTGGACTGGATGAATTAGAAACATGTTATAGTGGACCTATCAAAAATTCTCCCAAGATTTAACCTGGGTCAGGTTAAGATCAGCCACTTCCATTTCAATCGAGGCCGGATCATGAATCAATAGAGGAGTTAAATTCTCTGCTGCAATTGCGCCATCTTCCAAGGCCAAATTGTAAGAATTACTCACCACTGATGTCACTCCCATGGGACTAGAAGCATCCCCAAATAGCCTAGAATCAGCCCCACGGCTTGCTACGGAGTTTTCACGATGGGTTCCTCTCTCTTGAACACATAAACTTTTTAAAAACTAATGTGGTTCGATTAGGTATTTACGAGTATGAAAAAACTAATACAATTCGTACAAATATTTAAAAAATGCAAATTAGAGAATGATAGGTTTCTGTTCAAAAAAAAGAGAATGATAGGTTCGGAATTTCGGATCAGTGCTCCACGCAGGAGCAGAGGCTCGGCCCCTGTTCCAAAAATCTGTAAAGTGAGTTTCTCTTATTTTCTTCTTGGAATGTAGATGACATTCTGGCCAAATAACTCTAATTATTGCACTTTATTTTTTGTTTATTTCATTTTTTTCAATTAATTGAAGTATGGTTTTTTGGAGAAATCAGTTAGAAATTCATTGATGAATACGATGAGTACAATTTACCGCGTTTAACTAATACAATTGTTGCAAAGACTTTTACATACAGAGAGACAGATAACACATCTAATCAATTGTAATAAGGTTACATATCTTACATTTTGTTGAAATGAGTTTCTCGAGTACTCAAGATCGGGTATTCGGTTTATGTGATTTCAAACACTGCGTCATACAGTAGTTTTTTCAAAATATGTAATTAAGAAATGAGATAGTCTGTGATGAGAAGAAGGATCGTGTTGAGGCAATTTTGGTATAGTTTAGTGTAGAAATAAAGACGAATAGTGACATTATTCTTAGAAGATTACCTAATGAATAATCCAAACCGATTAGTGACAGGTTGTGCTCAGATACAAAGACGATCCGTGCCTAATCAAGATAGACTATGTCGATGATTAATTATATTTATATTCTCCGACCACTGTTTGGGCTTTGTCCGGTCGTTACTTCAGTGCTACAGATTAGTCGAGGTGCACGTAACCTGGTCCGGATATCCGGTTATGAAAAAAAGAACAGTCTAAACAAAAACTAAGAGATCCTGATATTAGTGAGCTCATAAACACGTACGCGGGCCGATCCCAAGTATGCAATAACGAAGCACGTACGCATGTTTTTTGAAACAACAAAAAATAAATTTCATTAACTCATAATATGAAGTACAAAGATAATAGTAGCTTGGGTACACCGACTTGACCACCCAAGACCCTTTTATCCTAACCACATGGAGGAAAAGTCAACAACAGTGGTTTGAGGAAAAGTCAACAACAGTGGTTTGAATGTGACGTCAAAACATCCTTTTTCTTATTTAGTTTTCAATAAAACTTGGCCACAGACGTGATTCTGGAAATGTATTCTGGTTATTACAATAGATTAGTTGCAATTGAATTGGGAATATTACATTGCTAATACGAAATGATCAAGGGGTCAGCTCAAGCGGTAAGAAAGACAGAGATAGGTGTCTTACAAGCACAAGTTTGTACTTTGATTTCCATTACGTACCAAATTTATTTTGGGTCACTCTCCTCACAAGTTAAAATATGTGCAAAATCGTCGTGGAAGGAAGCTCCGATTTGTAGTACGCCCATGCGATTAAAAGTTGCGTTCTGCGACATTGATTCAAATTTTTTGCCCCAAAAGAAGCATTTCTTATATGTTTTGATTACCATCTAAAAAATTTTACTTCAAAAGCAGAAAGAACACAGAAAGCAACAAGAGAAGAAGAAGTTACCATCAAACTGGAAATGGAAATGGAAGTGGAAGTTGTTTAGATTGAAAAGTGCAAGAGAAACAGAAATGCATAACAAAGGCAAAACAACTAAGCAAAAAGTGATTATTTTGCTCCAAACTTTCACTTCAAAAAAAATTCGCGTTTGTTTGTTTTGCTCCAAACTTTTGTGGATTATTGATTCGTCTCAATGAGAGGAATAAAAAAATCCAAAACATTTTACTCTTACCCAAATATTTTGGGAAAATATCCACTTTTAAGCACTTTGCACATTTTTTGGCTTAAAAGTAGATATTTTCAAAAGTATTTGAGTAAAAGTATAAAATAAAAAAAATTCTGATTCTCGTGGTGACGAATCAATAATTTACAAAAGTTTGATGAAAAACTATTCAACGTGAATTTTTTTTAATAAGGAAAAAACTTCTAAAAAAATTTAAAAGTTAAGCAGAACCCAACCTGAAAAGCGTATCTTTTTTACTTGTAACAAAACCTAGGATAGGAGCTTGGCCACCTCTTCAAATTTCATCATAGCTACCGTCTTCAGCCATTGTGAACCATGCTTCTATTCCGCCAATCACTCATGGAATCCATCAACACAATAGTGTTTGGAGCAGCCCAACTTGCACTACTCGCCCAGACAGGCTTACCCCAACCGAAATCCGACTCAGAAAACGGAAACCTACACCAACTAGTAAACATGAATGCTATCCAGTAATGCTACACAAACAGCAAAAAAAACAGATTTTGCATACAGATTTTGTGTGGGGCCCACTACGGGTCCCACACAAATGATCCGAGCCGTTCATTAAATGTAAAACAGTTTTTCAAGGGCCCCCGCGAAAAATCAGTTCAATCCGATACTTATAGATGCTCAATCCAATCATCTAACTTTTGATTTTGATTCCCGGATAATGAAACATTCTATAATTGGATTGAGCATCTATAAGTATCGGATTGAACTGATTTTTCGCGGGGGCCCTTGAAAAACTGTTTTACATTTAATGAATGGCTCGGATCATTTGTGTGGGACCCGTAGTGGGCCCCACACAAAATCTGTATGCAAAATCTGTTTTTTTTTGCTGTTTGTGTAGCATTACTGAATGCTATGTTTGGTAACACTGCCACTTTTCTGTTTCCTGTTTTCTATTTGCTTTTTTACTTTTTCTAAAAAAAAGTGAAAACAGAAAACATGTTTGTATTAACCTGTTTTTTTAAAAAAATTCAATTTCTGAAACTCGTTTTTACTTTTTCTAAAATGGTATTTCTTGCAGTTTCTCCACTAGTTCTCAAACTATACAGGAGAGAGAGAGAGAGAGAGAGAGAGAGAGAGAGAGAGAGAATCATCCAAGCCTTTGCAATCATGTTAGAAACAAATTCCATACTTGATATTCTGAAAGAAAGGGCCAGGTGGATAGACCAGGCATAGCCGGCTTAGAGAGGAAGCCGAAGAAGTCATTGCTTTTAGCCCCCGATTTTTTAGCCCGAAGAGGGCTCCAAAAAATACAATTTTTTAGTTTTAAATAATAAGAAGTTTCAATTGCCTTGCTTTGAGTAACATCTTTTTGGTCATGTGACAGCTTAGGCTCTTTGAATGCTTTAAAAATTGGGTTTCTCCACCCCTTAGTTTTCCTCAATATTTCGCAAAATTTTGTTCAAAGATGAGGAGATAATGGCCCCCCTATTGCAACTTTTGCTTCGGGCCCAAATATCTTTGAGCCGGCATTGAGTCCAGGTGATTGGGTTCTTCTTTCCTAGGCCGAAATTATAGTATCAACTTTCATAAAATGATGGCTTCATAAGCCCAACGTATTCCTTCCGACCTCCTCTCATCTCTAAGTTAAGAGAGTATATATATATATATATATAGATGAAATACATGTGAAATTTTCTAATTCCAAAGTCGATCCTTTATTGACTATAAGGTTTTTCTCCTTCGATAAGTATCTTTTATTGAATATAAGAGGGAGGGAGGGAGGGAGAGAGTATCTTCAATGGCCTGGGTTTGAGAGAGAGAGAGGAAGAGGAAATGAAAAAAGACCTCCAAGGAATTGTAGCGGAGTAGCCTGTTTTTTGTTTCTGAAAATAGTAAAAGTTGAGTTTTGTTACTTCCTCAAATTATGAAAATAGTGAAAGTTATTTTCAGAATTTGAAAGTGGAAGTAATGTACCAAACAAACTTTCAAAGTTAACTTTTAAAAATTCTGAAAATGAAAACAGAAAACAGAAAATAGAATGGCTACCAAACATGACCGAAGTAATCACTCCACTGCCTTCTTAGAATGCCTCACAACCATATCATATCCATTTTCCCCTGCAACTCTTTCATAAACTCACTGTCAATTTTCCCAACTGCTTCTCTCATCTTGCTCACCAGCTCACCCAAATCCAGCTCACGGTTTCCCAATACATCCGCTCCCCGGATGAGGTTCCCAAATGTGCATTCGGGTAATGGCGGCTCCATCCTCCCCCTCATATTCACCGCATGGCACGCCACTGACAGGCGGCATTGGTCACGCCCTTTCCGGTCCATGGCCCACTTCCAAATTGCTGCCGTTACCAACTCAACACGCGTTGGTTGAAACGCGGTACTGGCTCCTACTTCAGCTCTCAGAGCCGCTATTTTTGAGCTACTGAAGAAGAGCCTTCGAGTGTCTGCCCAATGTTTCAGGCTTTCAAAACTCATTGGCTGCCCAAACTGTTCTTTGGGCGGGAAGAGAGAGGATGTGACAAAACTAGGCGCCACCATATTGGTATCGCCACGAGCCGTGGCTGCCCATGCCTTGACAAACATGCTTAAGGTGCATGCATCAGCAATTCTGTGGCAGATGGTTATACCAATAGCTATGCCCCCACAGTGGAAGTGGTTCAACTGAATGCCCAATAGGAAACCACCACTTCCTTCACTTGTGCTTGGAACAAATTGAGTCAATACTTCAACTTGTGGCGATTCGAGGATTTCTGAGAGGCGGGCATCAACCCGAGCTTCCAAGAAATCAACGCCTTGATCATTGCAATCGACTGAGCTTTCACTTGTCATCCTTCCAGCTAATGGGTAGAAGAGAGATAAGGCATCTGAGAGCGATCTTTTTAGGAGAGAGGAAATCTCGGCTTGCTTGACGTTGCTAGTACTTTCATCATGTGAGTAGTAAAGAATAAGAGGGGCATAGATGGAAGGTGGAATGAATTGATCTAACATTGAGAGTCGAAAGGTTCTGAGGCGATCAGGCGTTTTAGAGGAAGGTTTGATGGACTCCTTGGAGATGGTTTCCATCTTAACCATCCGATAACCTTTGTGTGTGCTGAGGACAAAGAGATGATAGACTTGTTTTCTTGCTTGCTTGTGTTTGGATGAGATGCTCTTTATGTGCTAAGGATAGCAAAGGAGTGTGATCAAGGTTGTAATTAAATAATGGTAGCCGACGACGTAACGATAGCTGTGGAGGAGTATCGAATGCTACGTAGTAGAACCCAAGGTAACAGTCGCGAAGTTTTTAAAACTGTTTTTGGTGTCAAATCACTTGAAAGCGGTCGTTGCCAACTTGCCATCAACATTGAAAGGAAAGAGAGTCAATCAACAGTAGGTACTGCTAGAATTAAGGATTTGATATTGCTAGAATTAAGGATTTGATATGGTCAATATCCTTAATTCAGTAAGTACTTTTATTTTCTTCCTTAATTATAGGACGTTTCCCTGTATTCTTATTCTTTCCTTGTAAATGTTTCCTTGTAAATGGTTGTACTATATATATTGTAGAACTACAATGAATGAAATATCAAAAAATTATTCTACAATTGTGTTCTTTGACATGGTATCAGAGCCTCCTTCAATCTCCTCTTCTTTATCATAGGAATTGAAGTTTGGTCCTGTATTCACAATTGTTGTTTCTGTTCTTACTATTCCGCTGCGAATTTTTTTTTTTTTTTTTTAGTGTATTTACCACTATGACTGAAGTAAGTGGTGATGTCTCTAAAAAAAAGAACGAATCTATTACTATATCGACTGGGTTTCATATGCAGGAAACTTCTTCTCGAATCACTCCGGAACCGTTTGATGGTACCAATTATGTTGAGTGGTCTTTGAACGCTCAAAATAAAATCCGTGGGAGAAAACATTGGGGTTTTATTTCGGGTACTAAGGCTGCTCCAACAGATGTTAAATCGGAGGAATATGAAGCATGGGAAGATGAAAACTGTTTGGTCAAATCATGGCTATTTGATGCGATGACAAAGGATATCCGTTCTCTCTTTCTTCGATTGGCTACGGCAAAAGAGATATGGGAGGCGGTTAAACAGACATATTCTGTTGACCAGGATGCATCAAAGGTTTATCAACTACACTGTGAGGTAATTTCTGTTCGCCATAATGGAGGTTCTGTTATTTCTTATTTTGGCAAACTGCAGAAAATATGGCAGGAACTTGATGATATTGATGATTGTATTATGGAATGTCCCAATGATATTGTGACATATAACACGAAGGTTAATTCCCAACGCGTGTATCTGTTTTTGGCTGGTCTTGACCCTCAATTAGATGGGGTTAGAGGCCGCGTACTTGCTACCAAACCACTTCCCAATATACAAGCTATTTATGCTATGGTTTGTGCGGAAGCTAATCGCCAAGAGGCTATGCTTGGAGGAACGATTGGAGAAGGGGCTGTGATGGCTTCTCGAAAGATGACTACCTCAAAGAAGGATCGAAAGTGTACTCATTGTAATGGTACTGGTCATACCGTAGAAACATGCTTTCAACTCCATGGGTATCCAGATTGGCATCCAAAAGGCAAGAAGGCGTCTTATGTGTCTTCCAATGCTACGGAGCTTGATTCGAAGGGGAACCTAGCCACAACTCCTGGATTCACTGCAAAGTCTGGTATGTCTTTTACTAGTAATAGTGATTGGATAATTGACTCTGGTGCAACAGACCATATGACTTGTGATCGTTATAGGTTTAGTCACTTATCTCCTAAATGTTCCAAAACCACAATTACCAATGCTAATGGTGTATCATCTCCAGTTATCGGAGTTGGTACAGTTCCTTTATCTCCCACATTAGCTATCAAAGATGTCTTATTTGTGCCATCATTAAATTGTAATCTTCTCTCTGTAACTCAATTAACCAAATCTCATAATTGTGTTGCTCTATTTTTTCCTACTCACTGTATCTTTCAGAACATCCATACTCAGGAGAAGATTGGCAGTGGTAGACGAATTGGAGGATTGTACTATCTGGAGGATGGGTTCCAACATTCCGACAAAAAGGGGCAAGCTCACGTGGTGAATGAGGATTTGGTGAATAAGAAACAGAAGGAAATTTGGCTGTGGCATAGGAGACTAGGACATCCCTCTTTTAGCTATCTTAGGAGATTATTCCCCTCTTTGTTTAGTGGATGTAATGTTTCAGATTTTATTTGCGAAACTTGTGTGAGGGCAAAAAGTCACCGTACTACTTTCCATTTGAGTAATAATAAAACAAATTTTCCTTTTTCATTGGTTCATTCGGATGTTTGGGGACCGGCACCAATTTCTACTCTTAATGGGATGAGGTGGTTTGTATCTTTTGTGGATGATTGCACTCGAATGACTTGGGTTTATCAACTGAAGCACAAGAGTGATGTTTGCTCGATTTTTCGCATGTTCCATCAAATGGTGACTACTCAGTTTGGCATTCCAATAAAAGTCCTTCGTTCTGATAACGGTGGAGAATACGTCAAGCAAGATTTATTGGACTTCATGCACTCAGTAGGGATTATTCACCAAACAACTTGTCCAGGCTCCCCTCAACAAAATGGTGTTGCAGAGCGGAAAAACAGACATTTATTGGAGGTAACTCGATCTCTCTTGATTGGGGGTCATGTTCCTGTTTACTTATGGGGTGAAGCTTTGAATTCGGCGGTCTACCTAATAAACCGTACGCCATCTAGTGTTCTTAATTTTAAAAGACCGTTGGATGCTCTCTCTGATCACTGCACTCTTCCGCCGGTAGTCCTTTTACCTCCTCAAATTTTTGGGTGTGTAGTCTATGTCCATTTGCATTCGCACCAACGGACTAAGCTTGAGTCTCGGGCTTTGAAGTGTGTTTTTGTGGGGTATGGGAGCAATCAAAAGGGTTACAAGTGTTATGATCCATCTTCTCAGAGACTTTATGTTTCCATGGACGTAACCTTTCATGAGCAAGAACTCTTTTTCAAGTCACCGACTACTGATTTACCACTTCAGGGGGAGAATCAAGAAGAAGTGATAAATTATGAAGAATTGGAGGCATTTTTTCCAAGAATTTTAGAAAATCATTCTTCATCCGGAGATGCTACTGACAAGGGTGAATCTACGGATGAACGGGAAAAGTTACAAAATGGTGATCCAACAATTTCTAATGCAGAAGATAATCCTCTCCATGATAGTACAATGTCTCCCAACAATCCAACACAAACACTGGGCCAATCTTCTTCTGAGATTCCTTTAGAGGTACCCACTAATCCTAATTCTATTTTTGACGATGGTACTATTTTTGAATCTCAAGTGTCACAATATCGTCTTCCAGCTCGTTCTAATCGTGGTGTACCACCCATTAAATATGAGCCTAATCCTAAATCCAAAGCGAAATATCCCATTAGTAATCACGTGTCTTTCCAAAAACTATCCAAGTCATATGCATCTTATGTACTATTGTTATCGTCTGTTCCTATTCCTAGTAAAATGCAGGAAGCTTTAGCAGATGATAGATGGATTCAAGCCATGGCAGAAGAAATGTCTGCACTTGAAAAAAATTCTACTTGGGAGCTTGTGCCTCTACCAAAGGGAAAGAAGACCGTGGGATGTAGATGGGTGTTTACAGTCAAGCATAAGGCAGATGGGACTGTTGAAAGGTATAAAGCTCGATTGGTTGCAAAAGGATATACACAATCTTATGGGATTGACTATCAAGATACTTTTGCACCAGTTGCCAAACTTAATACAGTTAGAGTGCTCTTGTCTTTGGCGGCAAACCAGGATTGGCCACTTCTTCAATTTGATGTAAAAAATGCTTTCTTACATGGAGAGCTTGCAGAAGAAGTGTATATGGATCCTCCTCCGGGTATAGACAAGTACTCAAATGTTACAACGGTGTGCAAACTCAAGAAGGCATTATATGGGTTAAAGCAATCTCCAAGAGCTTGGTTTGGCAGATTCACCAAGTCTATGAAGAACTTCGGATATAAACAAAGCAACTCAGATCACACTTTGTTTTTAAAGCATCAAAAGGGTAGAATTACTGCTTTAATTATCTATGTTGATGATATGGTGGTGACAGGTGATGATCAAGATGAAATTGAGAGCTTACAGCGACACTTGGCCTCAGAGTTTGAAATGAAACAACTTGGAGACTTGAAGTACTTTCTTGGGATTGAGGTAGCTCGCTCAAAGAATGGTATTTTCTTATCTCAACGGAAATACATTCTTGATTTGTTAACTGAAACAGGTATGCTTGGCTGTAAGCCTGCAAATACTCCTATTGAACAAAATCATAAATTGTTCCATTGTTTGAATGCAACTTCTACTGATAAAGCAAGGTATCAAAGAGTTGTGGGAAAATTGATCTATTTGTCCCACACTAGGCCAGATATTGCTTATTCAGTGTGTGTAGTGAGCCAGTTTATGCATGATCCTCGTAAACCTCACATGGATGCCGTGGAACGTATATTGAGGTATTTGAAGTCTGCTCCAGGTAAAGGGTTATTGTTCACCAAGAATAATCACCTGAAGGTAGAAGGTTACACTGATGCAGATTGGGCTGGTTCAGCTGATGACAGAAAATCTACGTCAGGATACTTTACGTTTGTGGGGGGGAAACCTTGTGACTTGGAGGAGTAAAAAGCAACCGGTAGTAGCAAGGTCAAGCGCAGAAGCTGAGTATAGAGGCATGGCTTTTGGAGTATGTGAGTTACTATGGTTGAGAAACTTGCTAATGGATTTGGGTGTTGACTCTCAGGACGCAATGAAGTTGTATTGTGATAACACTTCAGCTATAGAGATTGCTCACAATCCAGTTCAACACGATCGGACGAAGCATGTAGAAGTTGATAGACACTTCATTAAGGAAAAACTTGATGCTGGGATAATTATTTTTCCGTTTGTGAAGTCTGAAGATAACCTAGCCGATGTTCTTACCAAAGCTATAGCCAGCAATGTTTTGTGTGACTCTTTAGACAAGTTAGGCATTTGTGATATCCATGCTCCAACTTGAGGGGGAGTGCTAGAATTAAGGATTTGATATTGCTAGAATTAAGGATTTGATATGGTCAATATCCTTAATTCAGTAAGTACTTTTATTTTCTTCCTTAATTATAGGACGTTTCCCTGTATTCTTATTCTTTCCTTGTAAATGTTTCCTTGTAAATGGTTGTACTATATATATTGTAGAACTACAATGAATGAAATATCAGAAAATTATTCTACAATTGTGTTCTTTGACAGGTACATTTGCTCATTGTTTGGTTTAGTTATAAGGGTAGTTTAATGGTGCAGAAGTAAGGATATTCTCGCTGTTTTCATTCTTTATTTTTCTTTGCTTTCGCTAGCTCTCAAGCTGCTGGCACATTGGGCACCTTATTGACTTTTTTGATCAGTACTATATATTACAACAGAGCAGGTGCAAGATAATCTTCCTAATCATTTTCTTAATTTAAATTTCTAGGAGCAGAACGGGAGAATTGTTTACTATGCCTGTTGTCAAACGTCCTAAATCAGCATGATCAGTGGTTAGTTTTCATCTTTCTTATTTAATTGAGATTCGGGTGAGCGTGCAAGAAGCAGAAGCGCGAGCTTAAAATCATCTTTAATTTTTTAATACAATAAATACTTAAATTTACAAGAGCGAGGATTGAGAGCATGAGTGAAGAGCCCTACCGGAAGACTATGTGACCAAGGCATGAGATGGAAACACTATCACGTGAAGTCTCGGACCCTTTCATCACCACACCTCAATGTTGAGTACGTACACTTATACTTAGGCCCTACATCAATGTGTACGTACAAGATCATTTTTTTTAAATTATTTGAATTCGCAAATGTTTTATTATGGTGCTATACCAGCTGCCTGTTCTGGATCTTCCTGTTCCAATCAAAGCATCTAGATGAGCTATTACACCGTGCTGAAGCTTTTGACCGGTAAGTACGGATTATTTTCTATGGATAATTGGACACCATACTTGTGAAATAGCTCCAAACAAAAGCTTCTGTTTGACCAGCATCATATCACTCACGCAATCCATCAACCATATATAAGAGTGTTTTTTTTTTTTTTTTTGTGTGTGATCGACGAAGAAAATTTTTATTAAACAAAAACAGGATTACAAAGGATAGAGAGACGAGCAAATAAGGCATCACAACGGGAAGACCATGACATCCCAACGAGCGCACTAATCTCGCCAAAATAAAGGTGCACTGTTCTAACTTCCCAACATGCACTACTCACCCAAACTGGCTTACCCCAACCAAAATCTGGCTCATAATGTGTTTTTCGTTTCTTTGCGCTTAATAACATCGATCTGATTGCAAAGTAATGAAGTATATCCACATATAGAGTGTCGTAGATTCAGATTCTTTAGGGTCCCTCTCCTCACAAGTTGAAAAAAAAAAAAAAAAAACGTCGTAGAAGGAAGCTCCAATTTATAGTGCACTCACGCGACAAAAAGTTGCATTATATACATGAAATTGATTCAAATTGCCAAAGAAAAAAGCTAGAAAACATCGCTTATTTGCTCTATTACCGTTAAAACATTCAACTCAATACCAATTGGCAATGAGTGGAGGATATCCAGGCTCATATACTAGTTTGGGAGCAGATAATTAATCGATGCGGGATAATTTCCAGCCGTCCAATTTTTCACTTCAAAAGCGGAAAGAACGCGGAAAGCAACAAGAAAGAGGTTTTGTGCTTAATAAAAGTCCAAAGTTGACACAAAGAAGAGATCTAAATTATTTACACCGCCGGTGTAAACATTTATTTTCTTCAAATCAATTACGTAGCGCCACGTCGCAATATTCTATTAATTGGGACCACTGTTTTGACGACGTAGCGCAGTGTATATAATTTATTCTCCACAAAGAAACCTAAATGCATAAGAAATGAAACATATCTTTTTAAGTCGATGAAACAAAAGAGCCAGGAGGCTCGGGCCGGCCACCTCCTTAAATTTCATCACACGTATCGATTCCATCCATCATGATCCATGCTTCTATTCCGCCAACATCACTCACGGAATCCAGCAGCACAACAAAGTTCGAAACCCCCGGCCATCTCGCACTACTCACCCAAACAGGCTTACCCCAACCGAAATCCGACTCGTGAGTCGGAAACCTACACCAACTAGTAAATATGAAGTAATCCACTTCCTCATCCAAGAGCAATTCCACTTCCTCCTTTGCAACCCTAGTAACCATATCATGTCCATTTTCCCCCTGCAACTCTTTCGAATACTCACTGTCGATTCTCCCAATTGTTTCCCTCATCTTGCTCACCAGCTCACCCAAACCCATCTCACCGTTTCCCGATACGTTCGGTGATCTCAAGACCACGTTCCCAAACGTACTTTCCGATAAAGGTGGGTCCATCCTCCCCCTTGTATTCACCGCGTGACATGCCACCGACAAGCGCCTTCTATCACGCCCTTCTCGAGTCATGGCCCACTTCCAAATCGCTGCTGTTACCAACTCGACCCGCGTTGGTTGAAACACGGTGCTGGCTCCTACTTTAGCCCTCAGAGCAGCTATTTTTGAGCTGCTGAAACAGAACCTTCGAGTGTTGGCCCAGTGTTCCACGCTTCCAAGAATTATCTCTTGCCCGGACTGTTCTCTGGGCGGGAAGAGAGAAGAAGCGACGAAACTCGGGGCCACCAAATTGGTGTCGCCACGAGCCGCGGCCGCCCATGCCTTGACAAACATGCTCAAGGTGCATGCATCAGCAATTTTGTGGCTGATGGATATACCGATAGCCATACCCCCACAGGTGAAGAAGTTCAATTGTATGCCTAGTAGCACACCATCACTCTCTTCACTTGTGCTCGGAACAAATTGATTTATTACTTGAACTTCTGGTGATTCGATAATTTCTGACAAGCGGATGTCAACCCGAGCTTCTAGGCAGTTAACGCCTTGATCATCGCAGTCGACTGAGCTTTCGCCTTTCATCCTTCCAGCAAATGGGTAGTAGAGAGCTAAGGCATCAGAAAGCGATCTTTTCAAGAGAAGGGAAATCTCAGCTTGCTTGACGTTGCTAGTTCTTTTGTCATGCGAGTAGTAAAGAAGAAGTGGGAAATAGAGGAAAGGCGCAGCAAACTGATCTAACAAAGAGAGCCGAAAGGTTCTGAGGCGATCGGGCGTTTTAGAGGAAGGTTTGATGGACTCCTTGGAGATGATTTCCACCTTAACCATAGCTGATAATCTTGGTGTGTGCTGAGGACAAAGAGATGATTGTTTAATTTGTTTTCTTGCTTGCCTGCAATTGTGTTTGGATTATGAGTGTGATCAAGGGTATAAATGAGTACTTCTTCCGTCTCAATTTGTTTGTCTAATTTTGGGAATCCAACTTTTTTAGGGAGCATAATAATTACACCTAAAAGTAGTTTACGTACTTTTCAATATTTACCCCTCAACTTTTTTGAAAAGTTACTTTAATTCAAAAAAGTAATGGTAAAAAAGAAATTTTATTCATTTAAAAGTTAAACGGACAAACGAATTGGGACAAGACAAAGTAAAAAAGTAGACAAACAAAGGGTGAAGCAACACAATTTATGAACTTTCTTTGAAAGCTGCCGTTAACTTCCTCTATGGGCCGGGAAAGGAATTTGTTGCGGTGTCTTCATCAGTCCTTGAAGCCTATTTATTGAGAAATTTTTCGGTGCCGGGTGGGTATATCTCATGTGGTATCTGCTCGGCACATCCGGGCCATCTAATATACTTTTGGACAGCTCGGATTGAAACTCTCTCTCTCCTCTCACCTCAATACTTTCTCTCCTTTTTATCTCTCCAAATCCAAACCGTCCAAAAACGCAATGGACGGCTTGGATGCGCTGAACGGACACCACGTGATAGCCACGGGGCACTGAAAATTTTTCCCTATTGAGGGCTAAGCATAGCTTAGTACCAGGTCCACAGTGAAGTTCACTGCCCCAAATAGAAGGCTTTGTGATGACTGGGACCTAGATGCTAGAATCTTTGGGATTATCAATTATTGGTAGTTTTTCCTTTCTGGTTGTTGCGGTGTCTTCATCAGTCCTTGAAGCCTATTTATTGAGAAATTTTTCGTTGCCGGGTGAGTATATCTCATGTGGTACCTGCTCAGCACATCCGGGCCATCCAATATACTTTTAGACAGTTCGTATTGAAACTCTCTCTCTCCTCTCACCCTAATACTTTCTCTCTCCAAATCCGAGCTGTCCAAAAATGTAATGGACGGCTTGGATGCGCCGAACAGACACCACGCGGCACTGAAAATTTGTCCCCATTGAGGGCTAAGCATAGCTTAGTACCTGGTCCACTGTGAAGTTTTCTGCCCAAAATAGAAGGCTTTGTGATGACTGGGTCCTTGATGCTAGAATCTTTGGGATTATCAATTGTTGATAGGTTTTCCTTCTGGTTGTTGCTTTTGTTAAGGTTATGAGCTTTGTTACACAGTTTGTTTTTTTTTTTTTTTTGTTATCAGCAAAAAAGATCATATACATTTTTGAAACGGATTACAAAAATTCAACGGATCACGGGCACCCTGATTGTTAAGGGGGATGCCTGTTGTTTTTGTAGATACTTGCATTTTTCGGTGAAATAAATTTACTTGCCAAAAAAACTTAGTAAAATTAGACTTGATTGTTAATGAGGTTTTGACCTGTCGTTGGTTTTGGTTGGTTTGCCTTATAAAAGTTTTAACTTACCCAAAATAAAATTAGACTTGATTTATGCAATCAGATCCTACTTAGGGAACTAGGAGGCTTGGAGCACTCACACTAATACTACGAAAGCTGATTTTGGTCGCCACCGGTGTTTGTGGCCGGCCCAGATTAGGGGCTATTGATCCATGTGTGTATGATCGAAAGACAGTGTTCGAGTGCTGGCCCCACTTGCAGATGAGCATCCTTTAGCCTCTAATCGTTCTGATACTGTTTGGTCGAAAGATGGCGCCTGGGTGTTGACCCCACTTGCAGACCGTAGAAGATTAGGACTGTCACGACCTAGATTTTTAGCATAATTAAATAAAGCTTTCTCAAATAAAGTCCTTCGCATATAATAATAAATACCCCAAATAGTTCTCACATGTTAAACTTTTACAAATAAGTTCCAGTTTCAAAAGAATAAACACTTTTGGCACTCCGGCCCCAAATAGATTACAAATGTTTATACGGACAAACCATTAAGTTACAATCTCATCTTAATCAAAAGAAAGTCTATTACAAAGATTACTATGTAACTAAATCAGAGTTAGCTTCCAAAAATCATTTTCACTTCCAGGCACGCATGTCACGCAGATCACTGTCCAGCATTTAATCCTGAAAAGAAAGATTAGGTTGAGCTATGCAAGCCTAGTAGGAAAATCTTTACTAGGCTTATGTGCAAATAACATGATGAGTGCAAAAGGGAACTAACAAGAAGACAAGGTTCTATCAATGATCAATGATCAACGATCAACGAGAGAGTATGACAATGTTCAGTGTATTCACTCTAACAATCCCGACAAGACTCGTCAACACAAACCTCCACTAACTGTATTTCCACCCCTTGCGTTACAGTACAACACCCCGTGAGTTACCGTATTACCACCCCTTGCGTTACGGCGAACCCTAACACCTCGGACCATCGTGTTACCACCCCTTGCGTTACGAGGTCCACTAGAGTTTCCGTATTTCCACCCCTTGCGTTACGGGACTCCCTAGCCGACTTACGACTCACAACAACTACTACCGTACTCGACGTGCAAACCATGACTCTTTCACTATCAAATCCACAAGTAAAAACACCACACGACAGGCCAACCATGTTTCGACAATACCATAAACATTTTCAATGACCAATCAATGAGTAGGATGCATTCCAATTTAACGTTAACCAAGTAAACTACTACTTTTGCTACCAACGGAAGGTCAACGAAACAAGCACAAGGTCATTCAATCATAGGTAGTCAAAGAACATGTTTAGGATAGGCTAGGAGGTGTCCAAGAAGTGCTAGAAGTGTCCGGAACTCGACCAAATCAAAGTAGGAACAAGGAAAGGAAAAACTGTCCAAGAGGTGTGGGTATCGATACAGCAAAAAGGCTATATCGATACGGGATGAAAATTAGGAATTCTCAAACTCTCTGTTTTCTTATGGTATCGATACGGCAGAAGTCCCGTATCGATACGGAGCAACTTCGAGCAGGTTTTTTGTAGATTTCAGGAATTTTAACAACACCAACAACAACAACAATAAGCACGATTTCACACCATATCAAGCTATTAACACATAAAAGTAGCCAAGAAATTCCTACCTCAAGGTCGTATGAACTTTCCCCGAGCCAAACGAGCCCTAGATCTCGAGATACTCCGAAACCGAGCCGAATAAACTTCCACCGAGCTAGACCCATGAAATTTGAGCCATCTCGCACTACTCACCCAAACAGGCTTACCCCAACCGAAATCCGACTCGTGAGTCGGAAACCTACACCAACTAGTAAACCCGAAGTAATCCCCTTCCTTATCCAAGAGCAATTCCACTTCCTCCTTTGCAACCCTAGTAACCATATCATGTCCATTTTCCCCGTGCAACTCTTCCGAATACTCACTGTCGATTCTCCCAATTGCTTCCCTCGTCTTGCTCACCAGCTCACCAGCTCACCCAAACCCATCTCACCGTTTCCCGATACGTTCGGTGATATCCCGACCACGTTCCCAAACGTACTTTCCGATAAAGGCGGGTTCATCCTCCCCCTTATATTCACCCCGTGACATGCCACCGACAATCGCCTTCGATCACGCCCTTCTCGAGTCATGGCCCACTTCCAAATTGCTGTTGTTACCAACTCGACCCGCGTTGGTTGAAACACGGTGCTGGCTACTACTTCAACCCTCAGAGCAGCTATTTTTTAGCTGCTGAAACAGAACCTTCGAGTGTCGGCCCAGTGTTCCACGCTTCCAAGAATTATCTCTTGCCCGGATTGTTCTCTGGGCGGGAGGAGAGAAGACGCGACGAAACTCGGGGCCACCAAATTGGTGTCGCCACGAGCCGCGGCCGCCCATGCCTTGACAAACATGCTCAAGGTGCATGCGTCAGCAATTTTGTGGCTGATGGATATACCGATAGCCATACCCCCACAGGTGAAGAAGTTCAATTGTATGCCTAGTAGCACACCATCACTCTCTTCACTTGTGCTCGGAACAAATTGATTTATTACTTGAACTTCTGGTGATTCGATAACTTCTGACAAGCGGATGTCAACCCGAGCTTCTAGGCAATCAACGCCTTGATCATTGCAGTCGACTGAGCTTTCGTCTTTCATCCTTCCAGCAAATGGGTAGTAGAGAGCTAAGGCATCAGAAAGCGATGTTTTCAAGAGAAGGGAAATCTCAGCTTGCTTGACGTTGCTAGTTCTTTTGTCATGCGAGTAGTAAAGAAGAAGTGGGAAATAGAGGAAAGGCGCAAACAAACTGATCTAACAAAGAGAGCCGAAAGGTTCTGAGGCGATCGGGCGTTTTAGAGGAAGGTTTGATGGACTCCTTGGAGATGATTTCCACCTTAACCATAGCTGATAATCTTGGTGTGTGCTGAGGACAAAGAGATGATTGTTTAATTTGTTTGCTTGCTTGCCTGCAATTGTGTTTGGATTATGAATGTGATCAAGGGTATAAATGAGTAGTAAGTAGGAAGGCCGATATTGTTGGGAAACAATTCCCAGAAACCAGTAATGACGCGTACAGATTAGACAATAAGAAAATCGCAAAACCCTACAAGGCGGAATTAGGGTTTTACCTCAACTCCCTGCGAACACGAACGCTGGTTGAACTTGTTATAGCACGTCTTGCTATAAGCCACGTATACTGCTCGACTGCACCTTACGATCTTCTATCGTATTCCCTGCACGCCTAGAACACGAACCGAGTATGGACTCTTTCGTGGTTTGTTTGCTCTCTCTAGATCTGCCTCTATTTTGTGAATAATAGAAACGTCTAAAAAAAAACGTCAATCTGACCTAGAGAGCATAACGTGTATATATAGGGCTACGATAGGGACCTAAGGAGTAATAAGTCTGGGCTCCCAGTGTAAATAAGAAAACCTAATCCCACCAGGATTCTATTTCTTATTTCACTAATTATAATTCACCCCACTACAGAATTATAATTGCACTCCCGTTCTTATCTCAATTATATTACGAGCTCCATGATATTAAATACTTATTAATCTCCCCACGTTAAGATTACAGATACCTGTTGATTAAAATAAATTACTAACAATCTCTCACTTAATCAACATCTTAACTTGAGACTATCCGCTTAACTTATTCGATATGTCGGATACAAATATCCACCTGCAGGGTTTGACATAATCGAAACTTATAAGCTTACTCAAGGGGTATCATCAATCCCTATCGGGACGTGGATTCTATTAATAATTAATAGTTGTCATATACATAATGGTGCGACCCAACTCACCGAGACTATTGACCGTATAAAAGATCTCACCCTTTAATGAATCAAAATCAACAACATTAAATATATACCTCTAATAATTATATTTGGATTAAGAGCATAAGCATTCATAATAACCATGAGGTTCCAATTGTCTTATAAAGTTAGTACAAAGACAATTACCTCAATGCGGTCCTATTCAATACACACAAAGTGTACTAGCACAATGAGTTAGAACTAGACCGTTCCCTGTAGTCAAGACAGACCTACTAAACATTGTACTACAGTCCTACTGATGGTGTGTCCAGTTCCATCTAAGACTGTGAACCATATCTTATATTTTACAAGAACCGATGATCCGATCTTCTGTGTGTAAGCCGAACTCTACATACCGGATCATCTACTTTGTAAAATAAAAGACACATATGCACAACATACAATAATATTATGCAAATATTACCCATAAAAGATTCTCATCAAAAAGGGGATAAAACTGATTAATACATAACAATATTAATCCATCATATAAAAACATAGCTTTTACATAACCTCCTAACAAACTCCCACTAAGACTCAAAGTCATGTTGCCACGCATCTTACTCGCATTCTCTCTACTACGTAACTATCAAAAGTCTTAGCCTGTAAGCTGTACGTAAAAGAATCCGCTAGGTTGTTTACCGATGCGATCTTGGCCACAGCTACATCACCTCTCTGAACGATCTCTCGAATCAGGTGATACTTACGCTCGATGTGTTTTCCTTCTTATGAGTCAATGGCTCCTTAGAGTTAGCAATTCCACCACTATTGTCACAATAGATGTAATAGCTAATTGCACTAGAGGAATCACTTCTAGATCCATCAAGAAGTCTCTAAGCCAAAACGGCCTCTTTGGTTGCTTAAGAAGCTACCACATACCCGGCCTCCATGGTGGAATCAATCAATCCACGATTGCTTGATACTCCTCCAACTTATGGCTCCACCTCCTAAGGTAAACACATATCCGGAGGTAGACTTTCTGGAATTCCTATTTGACATAAAGTCTGAGTCTGTGTACCCATAAGGTACCAGACTATCTGACTGGAACACCAACATATGATCTCTAGTTCTTTTCAGATACTTGAGTATATGTTTCACTGCAGTCCAATGTTCTTGTCCTGGATTAGACTGAAATCTGCTAACCATGCCAATGGTAAAGCAAATATCAGGTCTAGTACACAACATAGCATAAATAAGGCTTCCTACTGCCGAGACATAAGGAACTGCCTTCATTTTCTCCATCTCCTCAGGAGTTTTAGGACACTGATCCTTGGATAGGTTGATTTCATGTCTAAAAGGGAGGAACCCTTTCTTGGAATCCTGTATGCTAAAACGGACAATAATCTCATCGATATAAGTAACTTGTGATAAGCCCAACATCTTGTTCTTGCGATCTCGCATAAGCTTAATCCCAAAGATGTGACTGGCTTCTCCCAAGTCCATTTCGAATTGGTCGGATAACCACACTTTCACTAAAGACAATACTCCCACATCGTTTCTGATGAGCAGGATATCATCGACATATAGTACTAAAAACACCACCACTTTTCCGTTGCGCTTCTTATACACACATGAATCATTCAGACATTGATCAAAATCAAAAGACTTGATTTGCTTGATCAAAAACGGATGTTCCACGATCTAGATGTCTGCTTAAGCCCATAAATAGACTTCTTAAGCTTGCACAACATGTGCTCTTGACCTTTTGCTATGAATTTATCTGGTTGCACCATATAGATACATTCATCCAGATTTCCATTAAGAAACGCAGTCTTGACATCCATTTGCCAAATCTCATAATCGAGATGAGCCGCAATGGACAAGAGATTCCGGATGGACTTAAGCATGGCTACTTTCGAAAAAGTTTCCTCATAAACGATCCTTTCTTTCTGAGTATACCCTTTCGCAACAAGCCTAGCTCTGAAGGTATGCACCTTCCCGTCTGCCCCTCTCTTCTTCTTATAGATCCACTTGCATTCAATGGGTTTAATCCCTCCAAGTCGTTCTATAAGATCCTAGACCTGATTAGAGTACATAGACTTCATCTCTGATTTCATAGCCTTTTGCCAAAGGTTTACATCTTTATCTTGAAGTGCCTCATCGTAGCTACAGGGTTCGACACGTTGATCATCAGGGATCATTTCAAAAGACTCTCCCAACAACGTATACCGACTGGGTGAAACAATAACCCTCCCACTACGACGAGGTACCGGTGTGTCAATAGGTGCCTCTACAGATGTCTCTTGTGGCGTTTCCTCCTGCACTATTGGTGGTAAAGAAGTTTGTGTCGGTATCTCTCTTCTCAATTCCTCTAGAACAATTTTACTTCTGGGCTTGTGGTCTATCACATAGTCCTCTTATAAGAACTGGGCATTAGTGCTAACAATGACCTTCTTATCCGTAGGACTATAAAACAGTCCACCTTTCGTTCCTCTAGGATACCCCACAAACAAGCAAACTTCTGTCCTCGATTCCAATTTATCTGCGTTCCCATTCAGCACATGTGCTGGACTACCCCAAACCCGAACATGCTGCAGACTAGGTTTGCGCCCAGTCCATAGTTCTGTGGGTGTAGATGGTACTAACTTAGATGATACCAAGTTTAGAATATACGCTGTTGTTTCTAGTGCATGTCCCTAAAACGAAATTGGTAAATCTGAATAACTCATCATTGATCTTACCATATCCATAAGAGTCCTATTCCTTCTCTCTGCTACACCATTTTGTTGTGGCATACCTGGAGCTGACAACTGGGATGTAATCCCTTCAGCTGATAAGTAGTCCCTAAACTCTCCCAAGAGGTATTCTCCACCACGATCAGATCGCAGTGTCATGAGACATTTACCCAGACGCTTTTCCGTTTCCGCCCTATACTCCCTGAATTTCTCAAAGTATTCGGACTTACGGCGCATCAAATAATTGTATCCATACCTCGAGTAATCGTCAATAAAAGTGACAAAGTACTCAAAATCACCTCTAACTTGGACATTCATAGGCCCACACAAATCAGAGTGAACCAATTCCAACGGCTCTTTGGCCCTATATCCTTTAGCTAGAAAAAGGTCTCTTGGTCATCTTACCTTCTAAACAGGATTCACAGACTGGAAGTTCCTCAACTTCCAATGAACCTAAAGGTCCATCCCTGACCAGTCTAGAAATCCTATTTAGATTAATATGATCAAGGCGTAAGTGCCAAAGATACGTTTAGTTCAATTTAGAAGGCTACTTTCTCTTACATGGCAAATTATTAGTGTTATTCAATTCATGCAGTTGCACTGTAGGAAATATAGGATTAATAATTTAGAGATTATCCACTAAATATCCATCATTGATCAACTTAGAAACTGAAACCAAGTTTCTTCTAATAGAGGGAACATAAAGGCAATCTCTCAAAATTAAACTCCTAATACTGCTAAAATTTGAAAAGACATTTCCTACTGCAACTGTTGCCACTCTCGTAGCATTTTCCATATATAGATAAATCTCTCCATCACTGAGTCTTCTGGTTTCCTGGAACCCGTGCAACAAAATGCAAACATGATTAGTGGCTCCCGTATCTACACACCAGGTACTGGTAGATAACACCACTAAACGTGATTCAACAACTAGTGAAAAAGATTTATCCTAATTGTTCACTTTATTGAGATAGAATGGACATTCCTACTTCCAGTGTTCTTTCTGCTTGTAGTGAAAAACACTTGCCCGCAGGCTTTTTTCACTCCACCTTGAGGCACATGAACTGTCTCCATAACCTTTTTCTGAGAGTTGTTCTGCTTCTTCTTGCCTTTCAGCTTAGAAGTAGAAGCCTTCTCTGCCATTAACATTGAAGGTGGTTTCTTCACAACCAAAAGACCATCAGCTGCTTGGAGTTCCTTAAGAAGTTTCGCCAAAGATAAATACATTTTGTTCATATAATAATTCAGGCGAAATTACTTAAAACTCTCAGACTGCAGTGAGTTAAGAACGAAATCGATCTAAGTTTCCCCATCAATTTCAGCTCCAAGGATCTCTAGTTTATTAAGATGAGCTATCATCTTCAAAACATGATCCTTAATCGGGGTCCCTTCAACATGGGTGATACTCAACAATTTTTATAAAGTTTTGCTTCCTGTTATGTGGCATTCTCATCAGGTCTAGGAGGGCATACCTCAAACAACACAAATTTGTGTCCCTCAGCAATTAACACAATATCCAAATTCCTTTTCCAGTCAATATAATTCGATCTAGTAAGTTTATTAGCTTTAAGAATAATTGCAAGTGGATTGAAAAAATCCATTTTTAAATCTGAGAATCACATAACAACAATTATGAAGGGCAATAAAAACTTGAATTTCATTTTAATATTGGTTCCCTCAACCACGTGTTAAAAGAAAAACATTGGCAACCCTACACACCGTGAAGAGCATGCCTCGATGGGAAGGTCGTCTACTCTTCATCATTCGTGTAGATAGGCACAACCTTTTAATTTTACTATCTAGACACTATACTGTGCCAAGCAAAATTAAATAGCCAATATAGCTTCGGTCCTATAAATAATAATAGTGACTCAGATGGTGAGAATATTATTATTTACAGCTAAGTGTATACCATTACCTAGCTTTTAGACCTATTGTTCCGTTATAAACCACCTCAGATGGAGAAGTGACCCACACAACAATTATCTTAGAGCTATCCCTTTAGGAAGTTTGTACCGATGATGCCACAATTAATTTTGTCCGATAGGGAGGAAGGTTCTGAAACCAACACACAAAATTAATTATATCACCTACGAACTAGCAATGGAGACCATAGGATTTATTCAAAATAAATTCCCTCTCCCACTTAGTTATTTAAAAAATTTGTGAGGGTTATCAAATTTTCGAGTTTGCAAAAAAATCGTGATCTAGGTCAAAGGCCAAATATTACCATGTTATCCCAATATGGTAAACTATCACATATGCAAATAATATGGAAACACAAGATAAAGAATTCAGCTATTATGGTCAAAGATACAATCCTTGAGCAACAAGGAATCCTTTCAAACTTGAAATCCTTAAGCAATAAGGAGTCCTTCCAAACTTGAAATCCTTAAGCAATCCTTCCAAACTTGAAATCCTTCAGCTATACTTGTGTGGAAGACTTAGATACTTTGAATCAATCAAGGAGACCAAAATCCAACCGTGCTTAAGCAAGAAAATTCGGATTTGATAAATTCCCGCGTAAACTGCATAGCCTTCAGTATTTTGGCCACATCTTCCTCATCCGACCACCGATTGAAGTGATTCAAATTGGGTTGGATTCGAAATTCAATTATCTACTACTTCCGTGAAGAACAGATTTTCTAATTCCAACGTTTACCGGGTCGAAATAGCCCTGCAATCAGACCCTACGAATCTGGAAAAAAACTGTTACGAACCAAACAACTTGTATCTTCTGTATCTCCCTTCTTCGATCTCCGAATAACCATCGAATGCTATTACAATCGAAGAAACATACATACATCGATCTTATGCCTCCATTGGAGTTCACATGATACGTTAATTATTACAACCACGAAAAATAATCATGGCACCCAATAAATAACACATGCTACGTTAATTATTACAACCACGAAAAATAATCGTGGTACCCAATCAATAACAATAACCACACAAAAATTATGTGGGATCCAATCACACAAAATCAACAAAAAATCATGTGACCATAATAGCTGGGTAAGAATGCTGCAAAACAAGGGTTAACACAGTTCTACGTTCTACCCTCTATAACCTACGGACAACATGGCCTGTTTAATCCATACGCGTGATTATAGCCTGCTCTGATACCACTGTTGGGAAACAATTCCCAGAAACCAGTAATGACGTGTACAGATTAGACAATAAGAAAATCGCAAAACCCTACAAGGCGGAATTAGGGTTTTACCTCAACTCCCTGCGAACACGAACGCTGGTTGAACTTGTTATAGCACGTCTTGCTATAAGCCACGTATACTGCTCGACTGCACCTTACGATCTTCTATCGTATTCCCTGCACGCCTAGAACACGAACCGAGTGTGGACTCTTTCGTGGTCTGTTTGCTCTCTCTAGATCTGCCTCTATTTTGTGAATAATAGAAACGTCTAAAAAAAAACGTCAATCTGACCTAGAAAGCATAACGTGTATATATAGGGCTACGATAGGGACCTAAGGAGTAATAAGTCTGGGCTCCCAGTGTAAATAAGAAAACCTAATCCCACCAGGATTCTATTTCTTATTTCACTAATTATAATTCACCCCACTATAGAATTATAATTGCACTCCCGTTCTTATCTCAATTATATTACGAGCTCCATGATATTAAATACTTATTAATCTCCCCACGTTAAGATTACAGATACCTGTTGATTAAAATAAATTACTAACAGATATAACTAAGGAAACCAACACTAGCTATGAAAATCTTAGTCAATAGACTCGGGAGTTTTAAGTTTTAGCCCAACCTAAGCTTAGGAGTGGTACGTTAGAAGTTGTTGGGTACAATAGGTACTAGTTGACTAGGCTATGGCCGGCCCAACCCCAAGGCCTAAGAGGCCTGGGCCTTGGACATCTCAAAAATTTTAATTTTTAGGGGCACTCTAATATTTTCACTATTTGGGTTTAAGTAGGACTCTTTTTAAGTCTAATAGTATGGAAAAAAAAATGTCCAATTAGAGGTAATGAGTTAGCCCAACCTACCATCCATAAGCCCAAGTGCTCAACCCACTAAATCCACAAAATCATTTCCCCCAAACCACCAAATAACACCTCCCAAAAATCATTTCCCTCTAAACCCACCCCCAAAAACTTGACTATCTCGTATTTTGTGTTCATATGTAATGATTAGTAGAACTTTATATTGGTTTAACTTTCTCGTATTGTGATTGTTGCTGTAAAAATTATTAAGTATTAACTCTTTAAGGACTCATTTTTTTATATTAGCTTTGGGTAATAAAAATTCTTGGGCCGGCCTTGTGACTAGCGACGTAAAATATATATATAGCTTATCAATCTCTCAAATAGCTAGTACTATCTTTTTGATGCGTGCGTGCTCCATAGCCATAGGTGTAGCTTAAAGTACAATTTGACGTATCGAATGGCTAGGTGTTTGGGGGAGGCTCGCTACCAAAGATAGACCTGCAAGTTGGGGCTTATCTGCGAGCTCTCGGTGTGTGCTTTGCTTGGATCCCCGTTTGAAATGTCATTCTCGATCAGTTATTCTTTGAGTGTCCCGCGTTCCTCTGTTGCTGGCTAGGAAGGATATCTTTATCGTTTTGCCTCTGGTTTAATTAGGAGCTGAGTTGGGCAGTCCAGCATACGAAATTAAACGCAAAGGGTGAAGCAACACAATTTATGAACTTTCTTTTAAAGCTGCCGTTTACTTCCTCTATGGGGAAAGGAATTTGTTGATTTTTCAGGGCAAATCTAGGGAGCTTGTTGCGGTGTCTTCGTCAGTCCTTGAAGCCTATTTATTGAGAAATTTTTCGGTGCCGGGTGGGTATATCCCACGTGGTACCTGCTCGGTACATCCGGGCCATCTAATATACTTTTGGATAGCTCGGATTGCAACTCTCTCTCTCTCTCCTCTCACCCCAATACTTTCTCTCTCCAAATCCAAGCTGTCCAAAAATGCAATGGACAGCTTAGATGCGCCGAGCGGACACCACGTGGCACTGAAATTTTTTCCCCATTGAGGGCTAAGCATAGCTTAGTACCTGGTCCACTGTGAAGTTTTGTGCCCAAAATAGAAGGCTATGTGATGACTGGCCGGGTCCTTGATGCTAGAATCTTTGGGATTATCAATTGTTGATATTTTTTCCATCTGGTTGTTGCTTTTGTTAAGGTTATGAGCTTTGTACGTTACACAGTTTTTTTTTTCTTCTTATCAGCAAAAAAGATCATGTGCATTTTTGAAACGGATTACAAAGATTCAACGGATCACGGACACCTTGATTGTTAAGGGGGATGCCTGTTGTTTTTGTAGATACTTGCGTTTTTCGGTGAAATAAATTTACTTGCCCAAAAAACATAGTAAAATTAGACTTGATTGTTAATGAGGTTTTGACCTGTCGTTGGTTTTGGTTGGTTTGCTTTATAAAAGTTTTAACTTACCCAAAAAAAATTAGACTTGATTTATGCAATCAGATCCTACTTAGGGAATATAGGAGGCTTGGAGCACTCACACTAATACTACGAAAGCTGATTTTGGTCGCCACCGGCGTTTGTGGCCGGCCCAGATTAGGGTTTGTTGATCCATGTGTGTATGATCGAAAGACAGTGTTCGAGTGCTGGCCCCACTTGCAGATGAGAATCCTTTAGCCTCTAATCGTTCCGATACTGTTTGGTCGACAGATGGCCCCTCGGTGTTGACCCCACTTGCGGACCGCAGAAGATTAGGACTGTTAGGGTGTTATTGTAGTTGAGTTTTTAGCTGAGCTTGGGTGTTTTTTTTTGTGTATTTGTATTCAACCTTTGGTTGGATTCCCCTCCCCTTTCCCTTCCCCTTAACTTATGTACCCTTTGTCAAGGTTTCTTAATAAATTTTTTAACTATCAAAAAAATATATATATGTGATTAATTATGTGGTAACATTCCGCTTCTATTGCGGGCGTCCGCAGCCAAGAAAGATGCGGACTTCTTTCTCTGGCCGTTGGATCTCATCCAACGGCTGAGATTTTAAAGAGGAACTCGCGGGTTATAATCGCCATGGGTCGGGTAAAATGGTTACCAGGTCAACCGGATCCCACACACGCGGATCCTCTTCTTTCTTTTCCCAGCTTCCAGCGGAAGCTTTGCTGAAGCTTTCAAACGGAGAGAGAGAGATTGGGCGATTTGAACCACGAAGAGAACGAGAGAACGACGACGACCGACGAAGTGAAGAACAAATCGACTGCAAACGAAGGTATCTCTCCCTCTCTCCCTCCCCCTCTCTCTCTCTTCTTCGTTCGTTCGTTTGAAATCTAATTAGGGTTTTGTCCGATTTGGGTTTTTTCAGTTAACACGAACAGATCGATCGAAGAAGAAGAGGAATGACTGGAGGGTAACTTCTCTTCTCTTCTCCTCTCTCTCTTGATCTCTGTATTTTTTTTTTCAGAAAATGTAACTGGAAAAAAAAAAAAGAACAGACAGAGAGAGTCTGCTCGCCCTGGGTATTTTAGAAGCTCTCTCGGTTTGGATCTTCTTCTTTTTTTTCCAGAACATGTAACTCGAAAAAAAAAAATATAAGTCGATATTTTTTTTTTTGTTTTGATTCCTATTTCGAGTTAGGGTTTATACTCAAACTCTTTGAAAGAAAAATAAGAGGTGATTGAGTTTGTAATTAGGGTTTATACAAAAAATACAGATTTTTGTAATCTCTGGTTCAATTTTGAAAATAGGGTTTATTTTTAATTTTGTTAGCATTGTTGATTTTGATCTGTTGGCTCGTTCTATGCGAACCCTAATTGTACTGGCCTTGCAATTTCTGTTGGAACTTGTGGCACTATTGCATGGTAGAAGAGCATCAAATTTGGAATAGAGGATTGACATTTTCATATTTTTCTGGATTTTCGGAGCCATCAGATGCCTGATTTTCTTAATTAGGGTTCGTGAAACCGTAGGATTTTATTCTTTTTTTCCTTTTCAAATAAGATGGGTGTTTTAATAGATTGAATGTTTTGTTTGAACTTTTATCTGCTGGCATTTAAGGATGTAAACCTGCTATTGTTTTGTTTGAATTGTTTGTCACATTAAGCTGCTTACAAAAAATGTGTTTTGTGTATTGGTTTTTAGAATGCAGTGTTTGGAAAATTTGGAAGAAATGGACGTAGTCTCACCATTATCTTATAAAGATTATTATGACGAGTTCAAACAATGCATATGGAATTCTGAGAGCCCTGAAGAGTTTGAGGCTAAATGGGCAGATGTCGTACACAAAGCCAACCTATCCTCCAACGAATGGTTGACGATGGCCGGAGACAACATACTTGTCACCGGACTCAAGTAGTGCAGCTTTGCTGTATCACCGGACTCAAAGCCAACCTATCCTCCAAAAAAGGGCTGAAATTAATCTAGTTTGTTTATAAGTAAAATTGTGTATTGCTGCTGTAAATTGGTCCTCAAGTAGTGCAGCTTTGCTCTTGCAATTCCTGAGTGTAATTTGAAATGTTAACTCTCTTGGCTGGTTTCAGTTGTTTTTGTTTTTTTGTATTGGAAGTCCTGGTTTGTTTTTTTGTATTGTTGAAAGTTAGTGGCAACTTTGTGAGAACTCAGCTAAAGTATAGGTGACGTGTTCGTAGTGGACTGGCACAAAGTTATTTGGTTTTAACATCATGTGCCCAGGAGGGCTATGATTCTGTGGATGTGCTTTTTTTTGGGAGGTTGGCTACAAGGGACAGATTACATAGTTGGGACTTGGGGGGTTGCTGATTCTGATAGCTGTGTTTTGTGTAATAATGGTAACGAATCTCATGGACACCTCTTCTTCTTGCCCCTTCTCTCATTTTTGTAATAATGGTAACGAATCTCATGGACACCTCTTCTTCTTGCCCCTTCTCTCATTTTTGGCAGCTCTTTCTGATGAAGAATGGCATTCTTTGTCTTTCTTTTGCTCAAGAGTTTGAGTGGATCAGGCTTCATAGAAGGGGATCTAATTTGCAGCATCTGCTTCTGTTATTGCTTCTGTTATTGTCTTGTGCAGCTGTTGTATGCCATCTGTGGCAGGAAAGGAAAGGAGTAGGCGTATTTTCCGGCACAAGAGTTCTGATGCAACCCAAGTTGTAAGGGCAGTGGCTTCAGATATTAGAGCTTACGTCAGCTCTTGGAGGAAATTGAGGAAATCAGATGAAAATAGATTATGTCTGGATTGAATATAGGGTTCTTGAGGTTTCTTGTTTTCAGTTAGGATCCGTTGGAAGGAAGGACATATTCAAAAGTAATAGGACTAGTATACTACAACTCCTATTTAATTGAGCAGCCATAATCGAAGAACCCAAACTCGAAACTAGGGTTTTCCTTGTAAATCAATTTTCTTAAAAAAAAAACCCTAACTCCAAATAAAAATAAAATACAGATTTTCCTTGTAAACCATTTTTTTTTAATTTCTCGTTACATTTTCTGGAAAAAAAAATAAAAAAAGATCCAAACCAAGAGAGTAAGATACCTTCAAATGGAGCCCTAATCTGGTGGTCTTTCGTGTTCTACTTCACCAGATCGAGATAGAGCTTCGTGTATCTTTGACTGGAGAGAGAAGAAAATCAAGTTAGGGTTTCTGGGGAAAATCGAGAGAGAGAGAGAGAGAGAGAGAGAGAGAGAGAGAGAGAGAGAGAGAGAGAGAGAGAGAGAGAGAGAGAGAGAGAGAAGAGAAGAGAAGTTACCTTGTTCTCAGTCGATCGTCTTCGTGCAGTACCCTTCAGCCCTCCAGTCGTTCCTCTTCTTTAACTGACAAAACCCAAATCGGAATTTCTGAAAAAAAAAATACAGAGATCGAGAGAGAGAGATGAGAACAGAAGAGAAGAGAAGAGAAGAGAGACCTGTGTTCGTGGCTGTGGGACGTCTTCCTCTTCGATCGTCGTTCTCTCGTTCTCTTCGTTTGGTTCAAATCGCCCAATCTCTCTCTCTCTCTCCCTCCGTTTGAAAGCTTCAGCAAAGCTTCCGCTGGAAGCTGGGAAAAGAAAGAAGAGGATCCGCGTGTGTGGGATCCGGTTGACCCGGTAACCATTTTACCCGACCCATGGCGATTATAACCCGCGAGTTCCTCTTTAAAATCTCAGCCGTTGGATGAGATCCAACGGCCAGAGAAAGAAGTCCGCATCTTTCTTGGCTGCGGACGCCCGTAATAGAAGCGGACTGTATGTGGTAAATAGTTAAAAGAATATGCTTAAATACATGAATCAGGAACAGAAAAGTTGATGTAAAAGTTTGTTTCTAACTTTCTTGTGCGGTAAAATCGGATTCTCAGGGTAGTGATCCCACGAGTGCACTCCCTGCCCTATTTTTTTTTTTACTTTTATTGCTAACTATGGTTAAATTTGGTAGGACGTACAAGTTAAGAACCAATAAAAATCAGATTAATGTTTGCTATCGTTTGGTGATGGTGAACAAATTTGGACTCGGGTAGTTATGCGTCGACTTAATAGCAGAAACAAAGTTGTGACGATATTTTGTTGTGATTGCAGGTCACGAGATTATTTGTATCAAACTTGAAAGTTTAGGACTAATTCTTATTGGTTAGCGGAAACGCCCGGCCCCGTCACTAATACTTTATCCTCCACCACCAAACTCTCTTTATGTAAATATGGAGCACTTGTTTTGTTTTATTTCTTTCATTTAATTTAATTCTCCCTCATTCTCTTGTCTTCCACCATCTATTATAAAATCGGGAGGAGAAAATCATCATGAGGAAGAAAATTCGAGCAGAAGCTAGAGGGGGGAAGGGTCAGTGCTCCACGCAGATGACATTCTGGCCAAATAACTCTAATTATTGCACTTTATTTTTTGTTTATTTCGTTTTTTCAATTAATTGTAATATATATGGTTTTTTTTGGAGAAATCAATTAGAAATTCATTGATGAATATGATGAGTACAATTTACCGCGTTCAACTAATACAATTTTGGGAGCGTTTAGGATCTCCACATTTACCGTCTTCGCAAAAGAGAAGAAGCAAAAATACACAAAGAAGAAACATTAACATCTAAAACAAATTGCATCGTAGTAACATTTTTATTTTAGCAAGAGAAAAGAGAAGAACAATTACCATCTCTGAAAAAATAACAAAGAGAAAAAAAAAAATTAAAATGACTAGAACCACAACCCATGGAACACCACCAGAGACTGCCTTGGCGGATTGAACCTGTCTGCCAACACCACCACAGTCGATGTATATATGATATCATGTCCGAATTCGATGAATGAACGGGTGACCTTCCGGTTGCCTAAAGAGACCCCCGAATGCCAGATTCATTCACCATGAATTCTGAAAATTCCAACAGAAAGTCCAATACATGTTTCACAATATAGGAGACAAAAGCTCGGAGTTGGGGGCCTCCTGCTCAAATCTCATCATGCCAACTTCGTCCAGTGTGATCCATGCTTCTATTCCACCAATATCACTCATGGAATCCATCAACACAACAGTGTTTGGAGCGCCCGAGCTTGCACTACTCACCCAAACTGGCTTGCCCCAACCGAAATCCGACTTGTAAATCGGAAACCTACACCAACTAGTAAACATGAAGCGATCCACTTCCTTGTCCAAGAACCACTCCCCTGCCTTCTTAGAATGCCTCACAACCATATCACATCCATTTCCCCCTTGCAACTCTTTCAAACAATCACTGCCGATTTTCCCGATTGCTTCCCTCATCTTACTCACTAGGCCACCGAAATCCATCTCACCGTTTCCCAATGCATACGCTCCCCGGAGGAGGTTTCCAAAGGCGTATTCCGATAAAGGAGGGTCCATCCTCCGCCTTAAATTCACCGCATGACACACCACTGATAGGCAGCATCGGTCATGCCCTTTTCGAGCCATGGCCCACTTCCAGATTGCTGCCGTTACCAACTCAACACGGGTTGGTTGAACCACCGTACTGGCTCCGACTTCAGCTCTCAGAGCAGCTATTTTTGAGCTACTGAAGCAAAACCTTCGAGTGTCGACCCTCTGTTTCGGGCTATCAAGGGCCATGTGCTGCCCAAATGGTTCCTTGGGTGGGAAGAGAGAGGACGCGACGAAACTCGGAGCCACCAAATTGGTGTCGCCACGCGCAGTTGCTGCCCATGTCTTGACAAACATGCTCGACGTGCATGCATCAGCAATTTTGTGGCAAAAGGATATACCAATAGCTATACCCCCACAGATGAAGTAGTTCAACTGTATGCCTAGTAGCACGCCATCACTCTCTGTGCTTGTGCTTGGAACAAATTGATTTAACACTTCAACTTTTGGCGATTTGACAATTTCTGAGAGGCGGGTGTCAACCCGAGCCTCCAGGTAATGAACGCCTTGATCATCGCAATCGACTGAGCTTTCGCCTTTCATCCTTCCAGCAAATGGGTAGTAGAGAGCTAATGCATCCGAGAGCGATCTTTTCAGGAGAGGGGAAATCTCAGCTAGCTTGAAGTTGCTACTACTTTTGTCATGTGAGTAGAAAAGAATAAGTGGGACATAGAGAGGTGGGACAAACTGATCTAACAAAGAGAGCCGAAAGGTCCTGAGGCTAGCGGGCGTCTTAGAGGAAGGTCCATCTTAACCATCTGGTAATCTTGGTGTGTGCTGATGGTTTGTTTCTGTCTTGGCTTGGATTAATGGGTTTTTGGTTTTGGTTGGGTAGTGGCATTTTGCTGTTTTGTTTTCACTCTGTATCTTGTGGACCAGGGGACCCTGCCAATTAAGCACCTGTCAAACGGGTCTGGACTGTCCATCTCGGTAATCAATGGTTCAAATTGAAAACAAACTCTTCCCTGGAAGAGTTCGTTTTTTAATCCGGATCGCTAAAAACACTTTTGGACTGTCCGGTTGCGCTCGGCACTTGGCAGCGTCTCTCAATCCGTATCGTGTGGTGTCCGGTTAGGTGAGGTAAGAATAAACCATTTTTGGTAGGACTTATCAAAATAAAAATCCCTTTGTTGATAGGCACGGATTGTCTAGGCTAAATGAGAACTAAACTAGACCAAAAGTCACAAAATCTGTATTATCTTACGCATGACTTTTTAACTTACCACTTACTTGGTGGCATGAAATCAATTATATATAACTGTTGTATTTATAATCACAGAAAAAATACGGTATATTGCAATGAGATTTATTTGAAACAAATTAGTCTGGGTTATACAATAACCACATTTTATTAATCTAATCACAAAATAAATGAATCATACAAAGTTAGGACTTACCTATACCCTAAGTAAAGGGTTTAGTTGGACATAGGCATGATGCAAAGAGTCACAAAATTACAAGAACTTTTTAAACTCGCACTAGAATCTCATTGCTCTTTAAAAAGAACCTATCTATGACTTGAATCTTTTTGGGTGAATTTCAAAAAACCCCATCCATCTACCACGGAAAAACAACAACCCCCCTCCATCTACCAATTGAATCATTAACCCTCCTCCATCTATTTTCAAGTTTCAATGTCCCACTTTTTGAAAATTACCGTTAACGGAGAAGACAAAAGGTCCATATTACCCCCTAACCCTAATTAAATCATTTGGACCGGGAACAACTCTCGTTTTCCCCACTAACCCTTGTAATTAACCCTAAAATCCTTATAACCCTAAATTTCCTGAAGACCTCTCCAATCCGTCTCCCTTCGTAAGAAACATGAGCTCTCTTGTTTCTCTCTCATACGTGATGGAAAAGAAGATCTGAGCTCCATACGCAACACACTAATGAAGTAGCTGAGGAAGAAATCGCAAGCCCTGTTTTTCTCTCATTCTTCGAGAAGAATCGAAAATCCTCTTCTTGAATCTAAAGCTGTCTTCCAGGTAATTAGTGATTAAAAAAAGGTTAAATTCGTAGTGTAAAATTGCGATTTTATGCATGTGTTGGGGTGTGATACGATATCCCTTTTGGTTTAATAATAATGTATCGATCTGCTCCTATTTTTCTATTTACAAAGATTTGTAGTGGTCCCCTCCTGCTCGTTTGCTTGTATTAAATATGGAGTTGATATGCCCTCATTCATTGAACTGGTCCCCTTTGTTCATTTGTAGGTCATAAAAAAATGGTGGAAATGTGGGTTACATTGAATATTCATTTAGGGGGTAGGTTTGTCGATGCACCGCAAAGAAAGTATGTGGGTGGGGTTGTAGGTATAAGCAACGTTGACCGAAACCTTTTCACTTATGCTAATCTTATTGATGTTATTGAGGAAATGGGTTGTCCGAGAAACTCTATCATATACCATAAACTACCAAATGCTGACTTAGATGGTGGTCTAGTAGGGTTGACTGGTGATATTGATTTGTTAGACATGTTTGCAACTCATGAAGGGTTTAATGTCCCAATTGAAGTATATGTTGATTCTCCTGGGATGTATAATGGAAGTGAAGATGATGAGGAGGAGTTTAATGTCCCAAGGGAATCAGACCCTGACACTGAACATGAGGGAGACAGTGAGAGTGATACTAGTGGGCTTGTAATGTCTAGTGAAGAGAATGAGGAGTATGATGTCCCTATTGAAAAGGAGGTTCAAGAGGTTCAAAAAAGGGTTTGTACAGGTTCTAAGTTGATGGATGACCTTTCTGATGGTGATAGTAGTGACATTGAGCAGTTAACATTTCCTAGTGAAACACAGGAACATGGTGATGGAGTTGAATATACTCAGTTTGATGAGGTTAAAGACATGGCTGATCCTGAAGTGGTGAAAGGTATGATGTTCAAGAGTGTGTATGAATTCAGGAAATTTCTTAGAGAGTACCATGTAAAGATAGGGTCTGATTTCACATATGTCAAAAATGACAAAGATAGGGTCACAGTAATATGCAAGGAAAAATGTGGTTTTCGAATTCATGCATCCAATGATGGTGACAGTACTGCATTTCAAATTAAGAGTTACATAGGTCCTCATGAATGTGGTAGGAATTATAACAATCCCAAGGTTTCATCTGCATGGTTGGCTACAAAATACATTGATAAGCTAAGTGATGATTCTACACTGAAGGTCAAAGGGATGAAAAACACTATTAGGAGAGAATGGATGGTTAATGTTTCAAAAATGAAAGTATATAGGGCTAAGAGAAAGGCACTTGAATTAATTCAAGGAAACTACGATGAACAATACCTCAGGTTATGGGACTACTGTGAGATGGTTAGAAGGCGTAATCCCGGTAGCACAGCGATGATTAAGGTAGAAAGGAATTGGCTTCAAAATTCACCAATTTTCCAGAGGTTGTTTGTAGCTTATGAGGCCCAGGTTAGTGGGTTCCTTAATGGATGTCGGCCTTTCATACAGTTAGATGCATGTTTTTTAAAGGGTCCATATGGTGGCCAACTCCTAAGTGCAGTAGCTAGAGATGGGAACAACCAAATGTTTCCTCTTGCAGTTGCTGTTGCTGAATCGGAGAACAAGAGTAGTTGGATATGGTTTCTTGAAAATCTTGTAAGTGCCCTAGGAAGATGTAGTGGGATGGTGTTCATATCTGATAGGCAGAAAGGACTACTTGAGGCAGTGAAGAAGGTCACACCAGCCAATGAACATAGATTCTGTATGAGGCATTTGTATGCAAATTTCAAACTGGGGGGTTTTAAAGGTAAAGATGAAAAAGATGCAATGTGGGGGGCTGCATGTGCATACACACAACAGGGATTTCAAGAAAAAATGGATGAATTGAAGGCTTTGAATGAAGCAGCTCACAAATGGATGTTAGATCAAAATGTGCAAAACTGGGCAAGGTGGCAATTCAGTGGTTTGGCTAAATCTGCAGTTATTGTTAATAACTTGGCAGAGTCTTTTAATGAAATGATCATGGATGCTAGGGACAAGCCCATAGTCACAATGTTGGAGATGATTAGGAGGCAATTCATGGTGAGATTTCAAGAGAGGCTACAATACATTCAAAAGTTTAGGGGTCCCTTGTGTCCATCAATTCATAAGAAGCTAGAGGGAATAAAAAAATGGGCAAGGGGCTGTCAATGTCTATACTCTGGAGGGAGGATATTTGAAGTATTTAATGAGTTAAAGACTTACCTTGTGGATCTAGATAACTGTACCTGCACATGTAGAAGATGGGACTTGAGAGGAATCCCATGCATCCATGGTGTAGCTGCAATTTATACTGACAAAGGGAAGCCTGAAAATTATGTCCATGAATTTTACCATATCAGCACCTACCTTAGGGCTTGGGACAGACAGATCTACCCTATTCCTGATAAGTCAATGTGGGTACAAACAGACTACGATCCCATAATGCCTCCTCCGTTGAGGAAGAAGGCTGGCAGGCCTAAAAAAGCAAGGAGAAGAGCTGTTGATGAGCCTAAGAACCCAAATGCTATAAGGAAGCAACCTGAGTCTTTGAAGTGTGGAAAGTGCAGAGAATATGGACACAATTCAAGAACTTGCAAAAACCCAACACAGGTAAATATAGACTGCAATTTTTTTAATCTTTGGCTTCAATTTTTTAATATCTACCTTAATTATTTGTTTAATAAGTATCAATATTTGCAGGTTCAAAAGGGAAATGGAAGGGGTGTTGCTGGAGGAGGTGGAAGAGGAAGGGGTGTAGCTATAGGTGGTGGAAGAGGCAGGGGTGGAGCTGGAGGTGGAGCTGCAAGAGGAAGGGGGTTAGCTGTTGGTGGTGGGAGAGGCAGGGGTGGAGCTAGAGGTGCTGCAAGAGGGAGGGGGGTAGCTGTTGGTGGTGGGAGAAGCAGGGGTGCAGCTGTAGGTGGTGGAAGAGGAAGGGGTGTGGTTGAAGGTGGTGGAAGAGGAAGGGGTGTGTCTGAAGTTGGTGGGAAAGGAAGGGGTACAACTGGAGGTGGTGGTGGAAGAGGAAGGAGTGTAGTTGTAGGAGGTGGAAGAGGAAGTGGTACAAGTGGAACTTCACAAGTCACTGCAGCAACCAATGGAAGGAGGAGCACTGGCATTGGTCATTGGCTTGGCATTGGTAGCCTAGCATCTTCATCAGCACCTTATGAGGAGGATTTTTGAACCAAGTATCCATATGGGCTGCATTTTCAGTTGCTGTAACTTTTTGTGTAATGGCAACAATCAATTTGTGTAATGGATGAAACACTTTATTATGACTTAAATTAGTACTATTTTAGGGAGGGATGTTGAGTCATTGCTACAACTTTTTGTTTAATGGCAGCAGTTAGCTTTTGTGATTAGAATTGGAAAAAACTATGACTGTTGGCTTTTGTGATTGGATTTGAATCAGAGAACAATGTTATGACTGTTATCTTTTGTTTAATGGCAGTACTCAACTTTTGTGATTGGGTTTGTAATGACAATGTTATGACTGTTATATTTTGTTTAATGGTAGCCATTGGCTTTTTAGCTAGTCCTAATATTCCCAGAAACTTTTGGGCTAGACTAGATTTTCTTTGTTCAGCTGATGTCTCAGAAAGTTTTCCTTCAAACTTTTGCTTGCTGATGTAGTATTCTCATAATACCGGTTGCTCTAAGTGCTAGTGGCTTTAAGGGATTATAGTATTCTCATAATAATCAAGCTCAAGTTTGATTATTGTTTTTAAATTGAAGATGGAAAGTTTCTACAGTATGTGTTATTGGAATGCTCTCCCACAGAAAAGTAATGTATTTGTGCACACTGTATCCACTTGTTTCTCTTCGGTCACAGATTCAATATGTTCTTTTTTTTTTCTGCTAGTGATTCTAACCGGTACGAAACAAATTTGTATCCTCAAATGATATGCGAGGAATTTGTTAAATAAAAATGATGTAGACACAATATAAAAAGAAGCCGAGTGCCTGAAACCACAGTGGCATTCCATTTCATTCATAACCATCAAAAGGATCATTACATTCTTTCTTTCTTTTTTGGTCAAACGAAAATTGAAAACGACCATTACATTCATCTACATAGTTGCAGTACATTTGACCTCTCCCTCATGGCAAGAACAATATGTTTCCTTTGTTGTCGCACAACTCTTCAATTTTTTTGGCCGCGGTCTCATTTGACATCATCAATTCCTCAATTTTCATCACCATTGTTTCATTTCTCCTTAGCAGCTCTTCATTTTTAGCCTGCAAATTCATCAATTTCCTTGACAGATGCCTTCCATTATCCATTCCTCTAGCACAAGTTGGGGGGAGATCAAGGATTCTTTCCATCCGATTAGTAACAGTCCGTTGGCAAAAGCATGACTTCCTTAAGGATAGAGACCAGGGGGAATGTTGGTCAGTTGCTTAGAGTTCAAATAGCAACTTCCTGTTTTGATATCTAGAAAATCTCTCGTCTACAGTAATCAAAAACAAAAAATTAGCAATACATATCACTAAAAAAAAGAGAGGAAAACCCACACCTTTTATCAGCTTTTTTTTTTTGGGGGTTTTCTTTTGTTCAAAGGTCGTGATTATCAAGAAATGGAGGAAGAAATCAAAGAGTGAAAACATACCTCATAATTTTTTTGGGGGTTGTCATCTGTCTTTGATGTAACAAGTGGAGCCCTAATTCCACATGTGCAGAACACAATCAGACTAGGGCTCGAACGTTGCTTGCTATTACCGGAGCTGCTACTTGTCATTGAAGAAGACATGATCCAACAATGGAGAGATGGTGGAGATCGAACAGAGGAAGAAGACGTGGGGGAGGGGAGAGACGTGGAGGAAGAAGACTGTGATATGTAGATACAGGAGAGTAGATATATTTCCTTTACCCAAAAAAGAATAATGGGGAGAGGGGCATTTAAGGGAGTTAAAATATGAAATGATTTTTTCCTGTTAATTTTGTTAACAGAACTGTTAAAATGTTGGACATTGCAAATTGAAAAAAGATGGAGGAGGGTTCTTGTTTCATTTGGTAGATGGAGGGGGGTCCTTGATTTTTGGTGGTAGATGGAGGGGGGTTTTTGAAAATTACCCAATCTTTTTTTCTTTTTTTTTACTTGCCTTTTCCTCTACCTTGGCTAGCTAGGCTTGCATGCCGCTAGGGCTGCAAACGAACCGAATCGTAGCGACAACCATTTGAGCAGTAATTACAGATTTATCAATTTCAGACAGCGATTTATCTAGTGGCCAGAGATCGGAGTTGCCGTCGTATTTTTGCAATATGTGGTCAATGTTGTGCTCGTCATAGATCACTTCCCAGAATTTGGCTATAGCCGGCTCATGGGAAAAGCCAAGGAAGCCTAAGGTTTGGGCCTAAAAAAAAGGAAGCTAAAAATGGAGCCTCCAAATTCTTAGGACCCCTATATATTAAGCCCAATTGCCCAAATATATATTTAATCTAAGCCTTCTTTGTACAAAATATGCCCAATTCAAATTTCGTAATGGTAAAATGATTTTTTTTACACTCTTTGTTGACCAATTTTTATATGAGAAATATAGAGTGAACCTCATTTAAGAAATTCGCTTCCGGCTCCCACAAGTTATGAGCTGGCTCTGAATTTGGCCACCATTTGGTTCCCCGCTTGGCCACCATGAATGTACCTTAAGGGAAAATGACGGCCAATGATGTGTTTTGATAATTAATACCCGCCAAAGATATTTTCAACATGTCCTTGGCGGGTATTAATTATCAAAACACGTCATGGGCCGTCATTTTCCCGTACCTTTAAACACGTATCTCAATCGGTCAATCCTATGAAAACGTAGCCTGGGCTAAAAGGCCCAATAGACCCATGCTCTTGGATTATAGGCCTAGTAATGACTTCTTCTTTTTCTTTATTCATTTTTTTTCGTATTGGTTAATTTTTCATTAATTATTTGAGGATTATTGTTTCGTCATGACGAAAGGAATCTAAAAAATAAAAAATTATTATTCAAATCCAAATTTTTTTGAATAAAGACGAAAAATTGGCTTATTTTTGTTTTTATTCAAAAAAATTAAATTTCGATCGTGATTTTTTACCTATTAGAATCCTCTCGTTATGGCGAAGCAATAATCCTCACAAAGTCGACGAAAAACAAAAAAATACAAAAAAAAAGGTAGTGATAATACTAAAACTGTTTTTGTTGGTGCCAAAACTCAAGTGCATAAAAGTCTTGTATATTGCACATGGTACAAGCCTTTTGTATACTTGAGTTTTGGCATTATCATTTCCAAAAAAAAGGGGCCATTTTGCTTATAATAAAGTTATAATGCCAAACTAGGCCTTAAGACCAATTTTCCGTTACAGGAATATACTCCTATGTTTGGAGAGAAAGGAGATTCTCTCTCTCTCTCTCTCCGCTTAGGCTCTGTTTGGAACCCATAGAAAGGAAAGGAAAAGAAAGGAAAATAAAAGAGAAAGAAAATGAGAGGAAAACGGGAGGGAAAATTTATTATTCACTACACTTGAAATTCTTATTTTCTTCATTATTTCTCTTCCAACCAAACAATGAAAGGGAATTTTTTTTAATTTTTCTTTCTTTTCCTTTCCTTTCCATGGGTTTAGAATTCCGAATCTGATCATGACTCAGGTATCCTTTTGTTAATTACACTCTTGCATGTGTTTTTTTTTTTTCCCTCAGTTAGCTGAAAAGAAGAGGATGAAAAGTTTGTATTTTGATGCTCTGTGTTGTCTTTCGACTGAGTTTCTGAAATCGATTCACAACTGCGGTATTCAATTTCCATTTTTTTGTTCGATCGGAGTTATTGAATCCTCACTCAACCACCTCGTTCAATCGAAAAGAGATTGTTCATCTTCAATGGTGCTCACCTCACAAGTCACATCAATGCCAGAAAGCATCATCAATAATACTTACGTAAATTCAACAACCAAAACCAAACCAAAACCAAAAAAAAAAACAAATCCTGGCCAGAAAGTGGCCTGGCTGCTGCAAAATTCCCTTTTTTGGCGGAAGCAAGAACTTGTCGCATTTATAGTAGTATAAAAGGCAAATACAGATGACAGCTCTAACGGGCCGAAAATACAAGATAACAAAAAAAAAAAACGAAATACAAAAGCGTAAACAAATTAAACAATAATAATAGTGCAAAATCCACGAGTCCACTCAAAGACTGAGTTTTGAAAGAACCAGATATAGCATCAAGCTAGCAGAAGTTGTTAGTATGTGTCTAAGTTGTTTATTAGTATTTGCTACGAATCAAGGGTATTTTAGGTACAAGGGCCATCCTATGTGCTATAAATAAGAAGGTGCATGTATTGGATTTCCAGCATGCACATCTCTCTCTCTCACACACACACTCTCTCTATCTCTCTCTCTCTCTCTCTTAGTGTGAGTTTTCTGAAGTGAGAAAACAGAAACAAAAAAAAATGGTGTGCAAGGTAGAAGAAGCCATGAAGAAGAGGCAACAAGAGCATGAGCAAGAAAACAAGGGCAGAGAAATTAGTCAACACCAATTACTGCAGAAGAAGAGGCAGCAAATTATACAATGCAACAAAGGGAAAGCTAGCAAGTTCAAGAGGAGCAGCTCCAACCTCGAAGAAGATGGTGCTTCTTCTGCCATTCTTCTTCTTGCTTGCATAGCCTTTTCCACTAAGTAATTTAATTTGTACCTCGATCAAGTGACTTAATTAACCCTTTTAAGTCTCCATTTGTCTAGGATTTTGAACTAGCTAGTTAAATTGATAGTACTCCTTAGTAGTACTTCTTGTATAATTAGTTCAAGTACTTATCTTGTCTGTTTCCCTCACTATGAAGTTCCTTAATTTAACCTTAATTGGGGTTAATCTACTCTATTAGTTCACTTACATCACTTTATTTTTAAGTGCTTCTGTTGGGCCCGGAGTGTTCCTATATATGGATTTGGTTACACAATACCACTCCCTGCGACCGCTCTAAAAACAGACTTACGGGTGCGATGTCGAATGCCATAAAAGACTTAATTGAAACCATTTCTACCACCAATTGGTTTTAGGAGAGATGGTGAAAAAGCGGTCCGACAGCTTCAATGAATCAAACCTTGCTTGTTTAAGTATGAATTTAGTAAAAAAAAAAAAGTGACCAAGTGGTTCCCGGTTCTCAAACTAGCTGCAATTGGAGTATTTCTTGGCACAAGGAAAAGAAGAAGACTAGCTAGTTATCAAACACAAGGCTATTTCTTACTTGTTCGGGGCGGATTCACTTCACTCGAATTCACACCACAATGGTTATTGGTTAGATTGCCCGGGTTAATTGAATCACGTATATTAGAATCTCTAGGAAAAGTAAGGTGTTGGACCCGGAGTGCCCCTATGGGTAGTTCATGAGAAAATAAACGGATAAAATGATTATATATCATCATTCTTAAGCTTATTTCCGCATCAAACTAAGCATATTACACTTACTTCTTGCTAGATTAGTCAGGAATTAAATCTAATAGTGTCAATAACTGTCGTCATTGCTACATATCGCCCACAAAAAAAAAAAAACAGAGAGAAATAGTACGAAATAAAAGAAAAAAGAGCAAAATTCTAAGTATCTCTCTACAAACAACTTTTTAAGCAAGTTTATTTTTAACGAAAATCAAATGCAGGTGCTAAGGGACATACCCCAGAACCATAACAAGCAACATGGAGAGATGTTCCAATCCCCGCATAGAAGTCTATTTTGTTCAGTGCATAGATACATACATCGGACGGTTACAAGTACATCTGAGAATTTAAATAAATGAGGCAATCTGATGTATGGTTAAATAGTTGCCACTGTCAAAAGTACTGCAAAAACAAACTATCGAGAAACGACCAATCCCGAGTTTTGCATCACGTACTACGTTCTTTGGGGTCTAGAATAACCCAAGGGAATTCTCCGACCACTGTTTGGGCTTTGTCCGGTCGTTACTTCAGTGCTACAGATTAGTCGAGGTGCACGTAAGCTGATTCGGATATCCGGTTATGAAAAAAAAGAATAGTCTAAACAAAAACTAAGAGATCCCAATATTAATGAGCTCATAAACACGTACGCGGGCCGATCCCAAGTATGCAATAACGAAGCACGTACGCATGTTTTTTGAAACAGCAAAAATAAATTTCATTAACTCATAACACGAAGTACAGAGATAATAGGAGCTTGGATACACCGGCTTGACCACCCAAGACCCTCTTCTCCTAACCACATGGAGGAAAAGTCAACAACAGTGGTTTGAATGCGACGCCGAAACATCCTTTTTCTTATTTAGTTTTCAATAAAACTTGGCCACGGATGTGATTCTGGAAATGTATTGTCACGCCCTCGTTTTTCAACATAAAGTATAAAGATTTTCGATAAACAATATCTCGCAATAATACTGATAATACCCCAAATCATGGTTCATTCCCACAATTGCAAATTAAGTTTCAAGTTTCTAATCGAGCTTGACAATCCAAACAATAAGATAGAAAAGAAGTTTTAGGGTTTACAGTTCCCCATGATCAAACGATAGACATAATAGAAGTCAATATTACACTGCCAAAGGGTTTTACAAAACATGCCAAAGTAATTTCCATATCAGCTTTCAAAGGGATGATGTCAAAATATGCGAGCCAAGTACTCCATGTCGCTATCTCCGAGTGTACCTGAAAGAAGGATAGGGTTGAGCAAAACACGTGCCCAGTAGAGAATTCTATACTCAAACTATATGAAAATGTGATGAATCATGCACCATGAATGAGTGAGTAAAGACAGATACACCCAAAGTACGAACGATTTCCAACGAGCTGCACGCTTTGATCAAGAATTCTAGACTTCCCCGGGAGGTCACTAACCTTTTTCTCCTCAACTAGATGCCTCAATAAACTCACGTCTATCCACCATAATCTATAACCAGTTCTAATCATCTTATTATTCTTCGTACAATACTACAATCATTCTTGTGTCCACGTTCATCATCATTAAATCCCTTATTTACAAACATTTCCTTTCTTTTAATCAAGTGTATCCCATCAATGATCACTAGGGTCACCTCGGGTCTAGTTCCCTCGAGCGTAGGGTCACCCCGAGTCTATTCCCTCAATAATAAAATCACTTGGGTCACCTCGGGTCTAGTTCCCTCAAGCGTAGGGTCACCCCGAGTCTATTCCCTCAATAATAAATTCACTTGGGTCACCTCGGGTATAGTTCCCTCGAGCGCAGGGTCACCCCGAGTCTATTCCCTCAATCAGCAATAATCATTGGTTAGCGGAAACGCACATCACATAACCGACCATCCATCATTTCACAATCAACTTCATCATCAATTTGTCGGTCGTACCACTGAACTTTAATCCACCGTTTCCTAATTCCACAAATGTACATGTTCATGCCTTTTCATTAACTTACAACTCTGCATTTTACTTAACGTACCTAGCCCGTAAATAAAATCTTACAATACTCTATTCATTTGTTGTCCTCATTCATTCCACTTCTCATTTCACAAACCTCAAAACATCCAATCAAATCCAAAGACCATTTAATCAATCGCATGGTCTCATAAGACCCACAATCTACCGTGTCGCATACAAGCAAAGACACACGTGCTCACCGTATCTCTAAGTATATCCCCGCACCGACACAGCGTGCTACTCACAAGCAATCTCTAAAGTACCCGACTTACTAGCTCTTATACTTGAATCCCGTAGCAAGTGTACCAAGGTGAATCGATAGGTTCAACGAATCGTAAAGATACAAGTTACTACCTTACCCTTTAAAGTTATTGTACCACTCTCATCAAGCATCTATACCCACCACGATGTTCATACAACCTACGGTACTCATAACACTCTACAATACGTTTTCCGTCTACAATAATATATACTAAGATCACGCTTAACCAAAGCCTAGGGAATAAGAACGATCAACGGATCATCAAGGGACGAGCAACCAAGCTTAAGGAAGGTTTAAAGATGTCTTAGAGGTGTTAGAAATGATTGGAAACCAAAACGGTGAAGTACGAAGTAAAACAGCAAAAGCTGGAGATAAGCAACATGTATCGATACCTAAGGCAAAGGTATCGATAACAAAGGATTTTCTGGGTTTTGGAACACGAAGGTATCGATAACAAAGGGCTAAGGTATCGATAACAAAGGCTGTTCGAGTAGATTTTCTGCAGATTTTCGAAACTAATCCCAACAATCAAACCAACATTTTCAAGCACGATCAACACACAAATTCAACTCATAAGCGTATAGAATAAGCAAGAAATCCCTACCTCGAAGTTGGAGAGCAAACACGAAAGGAGATCGGGCCACGCAAGCCTTTGACTCCGAAATCTTGAAATCGACCGAAATACTCCTCCTCCGGTCAAGACCCACGAAATTCAAGCTCAATAACGCGTGAGGAAGGTGGAATGGAGGTTGGTTTGTGTGGGTTTTAAGTGATTTTGGTGGGTTTTTGGTTGAGAGAAAGAGAGAGAGAGAGTGGAGCCGAGAGAGAGATATCGGGAGGGATGAGAGAGAGTGAGATGGGAATTCTAATTCCCTACATCTCCACCACACACACTTATATTAGGACACACACTAATCACACTTGCACTCCCTCCACTAACAATCCTTTCACATTAACCCCAAACCAAATAAACTTAACAAATTTCATCTTTTTCCTTCAATAATAATATCGAATAAATCTTTTAATGACTTTTGAAATTACGGGTCCGTACATGTATTCTGGTTATTAGTTATTACAATAGATTAGTTGCAATTGAATTGGAAATATTACATTGCTAACACGAACTCAAGGGGTAAGAAAGACAGAGATAGGTGTCTTACAAGCACAAGTTTGTACTTTGATTTTCACTACGTACCAAATTTATTTTGGGTCACTCTCCTCACAAGTTAAAATATGTGCAAAATCGTCGTGGAAGGAAGCTCCGATTTGTAGTACGCCCCATGCGATTAAAAGTTGCGTTCTGCGACATTGATTCAAATTTTTTACCCCAAAAGAAGCATTTCTTATATGTTTTGATTACCATCTAAAAAATTTCACTTCAAAAGCAGAAAGAACACAGAAAGCAACAAGAGAAGAAGTTACCATCAAACTGGAAATGGAAGTTGTTTAGATTGAAAAGTGCAAGAGAAACAGAAATGCATAACAAAGGCATAACAACTAAGCAAAAAGTGAGTTTTGTTCTCATTCAAAAAAAAAAATCGCGTTTGTTTGTTTTTCGCCAAACTTTTGTGGATTATTGATTCGTCTCAACGAGAGGAATCGGAAAATCCAAAACATTTTACTCTTACCCAAATATTTTGGGAAAATATCCACTTTTAAGCACTTTGCATATTTTTGGGCTTAAAAGTGGATATTTTCAAAAGTATTTGAGTAAAAGTAAAAAAAAACAAAACTTTTCTGATTCTCGTTGAGGCGAATCAATAATTCACAAAAGTTTGATGAAAAACTATTCAACGTGAATTTTTTTTGAATAAGGAAAAAACTTCTAAAAAAATTTAAAAGAGCAACTATTTATTTACCTCTAACGATATGATTATTTGAAGAAATACAGAAGTATGGGAAAAAAAAAAAGTAGAGGTGGCAATTCCAACCTATATTTTTTTAACCCGTCCAATCTGTCCATTTATAATTCAATCCAACCCGTCCATATTATTTAATGGGTTAATATGGGTTGAACCCATAAACCCATATCAACCCATATTTACATGGGTTTACATGGGTTTAGATGGGTTAAAAATGGGTTCAATATGGGTTGAAACTAAAGACCCAAAGAGAATCTAAATTCCCGTAGCTTTGGACTAGAGAGCGTACAGCCCACTTTTCTCTCCCACTCACTTTTCTCTTCCTCTTGTTCTTTTACTCCCCAGAGGGCCAGAAGGGAATTTTCAATTTTTTTTAGAAAATGGGGTCACATTTTTACTAGCCAAACATTTTTTTTTGGGTCAAACGAAATGAAATCAACAAAACTTTTACAAATATGCTCCCACCTAACTCAACTGATTACCACAACTAAAAACTCCCGTTTTTAATCACTGATCTCTCTCTCTCTCTCTCTTCCCGTTATTTTTAATTTTCCAGTAACCTCATTAAAATAGTTTCCAAGTTTTAATCATTCTCAGTAACTGATTTCCACAACTAAAAACGAAGGTTCAAATTGTGGTAAAAAAATTTACATTTCTATTTTGTCTTAAAGTAAAATGGGTCGGTTCAGGCGGGTTTGGGTTTGGCTTGACACATATTTGACCCGATCCGTTGCTAAATCATAGTCGACGAAACTATCGATTAGAGTTCGATTTTTCTCCAATGATCAACATTTCTAATCACTCTCCCCTTTTCAATCAGTTTCATTATTCGACCAGCTCACCAACACTCACTCTTCTCTCTCTCTCTCTCTCTCACTATCAGTCCACCACATTTTGGCCTAATGCGTTCTCTTAAACTTAATTTAAATTTGTGAATTTTGTCTTTATTTGAATTTTTATCGCATTTGTTAATTTTGCGCCAAATTTTTGTGGGTTATTGATTCGTCTCGACGAAAAGAATCGGAAAAGTAAAAAAAATTTACTGTTTGGAAATGGAAAAAAAGAAGTAAAATGGGTTCAATACTTGTTTTTTGAATGGTGTGATGTGATCGTGTGTAAGTAGTTGATGGGGTAAAAAAAATAAATTGAGCTCTAAGTTATATTTGAAAAGGACAGAAAATAAAGGGAACGGGGAGAAAAAAAAGAAGAGGAAAAACGGGTCGGGTGGGTTTGGGTTTGCCTTGACCCATATTCGACCCGACCCGTTTCAACAGGTTTACTATTTGACCCATATTTGACCCGTCCATATTTGACCCGTGACCCCTTTCAATCCGCCCAAACCCACCATAACCCGCCTTTGCCACCTCTAGAAAAAAGCAAAGAAAAATCAAACATTTATACGTGGTTCGAATTCAATCTCATTTTTCACCATTCCCTAATTATTTTCCGAAATTCATTGTCGTATGCTATGTAGTAATTAATCTTCCAATTCCTTGTCTTGTCCAATGTGCAAGTGCATATACTCTCCCATTCTCATTTAATAGTCTCTTTTGAGAGTTCGTACCACTTTTCAATTAATTATATTTCATAATTTATGGAGTACTAATATTTTACGTAATTCTAAAAACATTGTCTTACAAAACTAATCGAAATCTATCAAATAAGATTCATATTGGATAAACGTATAAAATTTATTACCACTTTAAAGATATAGTAACTAATTTTTTTTGTGAATAAAAAGATGGACTAATAAATGGAGACGGAAGGGGTTTTGTTTACTTACTCTAGTTATTCGTGTGGTCTTAATTTGTTCTGTTGGGGTGGAGGTAAAAGGTTTGAAATGAAAATGGACCGTCAGTTAAAGTTTCTCATCTTTTAAATTATTTTCCAGTCAGAACATGCTCAAACATGGGGACCCGGGATGCCTGCCGAGCGGCACCCGCTCGGCACTCCTGCCGAGCGGTCAATCCGGCCGTTCATCTCGGAATCAACGGTCCAGATCGAAACATCTTTTTCTTTTTCCTTTTCTTTTTTTTAAAATCCATTCGGTACTTTTGCATCCGGGCCGTCCAAAACACTTTTGGACGGCCGAGATACGCTCGACACCCCTACCAAGCACCCTTGCTTGGCAGGATCTCCCGATCCCAAACCCATGGGTCCCACCTGTAAGTTAGTTGGAGTACAAAACTTCGAACAGTCAAGTTAGTACCAATATCATTTTCGCAAATAATTGAAGTGCCTGTACATACATCACACTCTTTTGATCAGGTACTGGCAGTCTGGCACATGTACAATATGGGTTGAGAAATGATTTTGTCACTCTCTTTTTTGTTAACGTCACTCCCCTGTAAGTGTATTTTTGGTGCAAAAATACACTTGCAGGGGAGTGGCGTTAACAAAAAAGGGAATGACAAAATCAACAGCCTATGGATTTTTGTAGATAACTCTTTATTGGGTATAATCGACTAACTAATTTTGGAGATCGATCATGTTTTTTTTTTTTTGAACAGCCAATTATTTATTTATTTATTAATTTCTGAAAATAACAAAGACTAACAGAAACAAGAAGCAAGGCAACAAAAGTGCTCGGTCCGAGACAGATCCAAATCTTAGATTGGCAAGATGCCAACCCAGGACACTTCCAAAGGGACAAGCCCTGCACTGATCATGTAATCCATTAACGGGAAGAGGGGACAAGAGATTGGTTCAATGCAGGAATTGAGAGTGTGCGGGCGTCAATCGGACCCCAAGACAGAAGGATTTCTCAGGCCTCTTTGCATGCGGCCAAGTAACTATTATTGCGCCAACCCTTGGTGCACATGTACATCATGCAAGTAGTATTTGAAAAGTAAAAATATACTTCTTCCGTCCCCTTTTTAAAGTCCAGTATTCTATTTTGGGTTGTCCCTCGACTCCCTTAATAAGTGTCTATTTTGTAAAGTTAGTGGGTAAAAGTTGGTACATATTTTTCAATTTGTCCCTAAAAGTAGATTCCATTTTGAAAAGTTAGTGAGTAAAAGTGTAATAATGATGTCTCCATAGAGGGTAAGTAGGGAAAGTGGAGGTAAAAGTTGATGTGAAATGTGTAATGATGATACTTTTTTAATAAGTTGGAATTATGAAGCGGGACACTTAAAAAGGGACGGAAGGAGTATTGTGCTCACCTCACAAGTCACATCAATGCCAGAAAGCATCATCAATAATACTTACGTAAATTCAACAACCAAACCAAAACCAAAACCAAAACCAAAAAAAAAACAAATCCTGGCCAGAAAGTGGCATGGCTGCTGCAAAATTCCCTTTTTTTGCGGAAGCAAGAACATATCGCATTTATAGTAGTATAAAAGGCAAATACAGATGACAGCTCTAACGGGCCGAAAATACAAGATAACAACAAAAAAATACGAAATACAAAAGCGTAAACAAATTAAACAATAATAATAGTGCAAAATCCACGAGTCCACTCAAGACCGAATTTGAAAGAACCAGATGTAGCGTCAAGCAGAAGTTGTTAGTATGCATCTAAGTTGTTAATTAGTATTTCTACGAATCAAGGGCATTTTAGGTACAAGGGCCATCCTATGTGCTATAAATAAGAAGGTGCATGTATTGGATTTCCTGCATGCACATATCTCTCTCTCTCTCTCTCTCTCTCTCACACACACACACACACACTCTCTCTATCTCTCTCTCTCTCTTAGTGTGAGTTTTCTGAAGTGAGAAAACAGAAACAAAAAAAAATGGTGTGCAAGGTAGAAGAAGCCATGAAGAAGAGGCAACAAGAGCATGAGCAAGAAAACAAGGGCAGAGAAATTAGTCAACACCAATTACTGCAGAAGAAGAGGCAGCAAATTATACAATGCAACAAAGGGAAAGCTAGCAAGTTCAAGAGGAGCAGCTCCAACCTCGAAGAAGATGGTGCTTCTTCTGCCATTCTTCTTCTTGCTTGCATAGCCTTTTCCACTAAGTAATTTAATTTGTACCTCGATCAAGTGACTTAATTAACCCTTTAAGTCTCCATTTGTCTAGGATTTTGAACTAGCTAGTTAAATTGATAGTACTCCTTAGTAGTACTTCTTGTATAATTAGTTCAAGTACTTATCTTGTCTGTTTCCCCCACTATGAAGTTCCTTTATTAAGCCTTAATTGGGGTTAATCTACTCTATTAGTTCACTTACATCACTTTATTTTTAAGTGCTTCAATGAATCAAACCTTGCTTGTTTAAGTATGAATTTAGTAAAAAGAAGAAGTGACCAAGTGGTTTTTTTTTTTCGGCATAAGATGAAATTTATTAAAAACGAGGGAAAGGAAAAGGGAATCCAACAAATAGTTGGATGAAACATCTCAAGGCCAAAGCCCACAACACCCAAGGGTCTAAGGGTCCAAAACACAAAAAAAAAAAAAAAAAACACAACCCATCACCCAAATAAAACACAGCAAAGCCCACAGCACCCAAATCCGGTCCAAACCATGGACTGGCCCACCCAAACCAACCCTCAAAACCCTAACCGCAACAACCTCCACTGCTGCACAAACCATCGGAAAACCAGCATCGCTGTTAAGCCGAGCCGACCACTCCCAAATGTAGCAACCAGCGGCGGGTACCGGCCTACAACAATGAAAGTCGAAACAATCAAGACAGAGGGAAAACAAACCACCGCCGATAAGCCGAGCAGCCCCATCAAGCCCAGCAGCAGCCGGTTCTCAAACTAGCTGTTTGTCTCATCAAACTAGCTGCAATTGGAGTATTTCTTGGCACAAGGAAAAGAAGAAGACTAGCAGGTTATCAAACACAAGGCTATTTCTTACTTGTTCGGGGCGGATTCTCTTCACTCGAATTCACACCACAATGGTTACTGGTTAGATTGGGTTAATTTGAATCACGTATGTTAGAATCTAGGAAAAGTAAGGTGTTGGGTCCGGAGTGCCCCTATGGGATTTGGTTACACAATATCACTCTCTGCGACAGTTCTAAAAACTTAGATTTGCGGGTGCGTTGTCGAATGCTATAAAAGACTTAATTGAAGTCCTCCCTAATACCAATTGGTTTTAGGAGTGATGATAGAAAAGCGGTCCGACATAAGGAAAAAAGAAAGACAATCAACCATAATATGAACCAAAGGCCTGAAACCTGAGCCGTTGTCCGGAACAAAAACCAAAACTAGACTGAAGAAAACAACATGGAGAGATGTTCCAATCCCTGCATAGAAGTCTATTTTGTTCAGTACATACATACATACTGTTGGAAAATTACCCGGTTGCTGCGAATTCCGAACTGTTGGCGAAATCTCCACAAATGCTGAAATAACACTTCGAGTCACGACTATGTCGCTTTCCTAAGGACAATATTTGCCCCCACCCAAATGGTATGCAAATGGTTACAGCAAATCTGTCTTCAAGATAAATCGAAACCCGAACTCGAAGTTCTACCGTTTGCGTTTGCACTAATGAAAACGGACAGAATACCTGCTGTGTGAATCTAAGAACCGAGAATCACTGAATTATGTCTATCCAGATTTTGTCAAGTAGTGGTCTATTTATAGGCCACTACGCACCCATTTAGTTAAGGGTACGCACCCGATACCGTTGGATTAGATCCTACGGTCTTGATTGACCAGTACACCAGTTCACACCAGTTCCGAACTGGTGTACTGTTTCATTCACACCCAATCGGATTTGATCCAATCCGTTGGATCGTGACTATTCGCTGCCGACGGCTGCGATCGCAACCCACGAACCGGTGCACCCGTTGGCTCGAGTTGCACCCGATCGGAACCGCTCCGTGTGACTCACCTGCCACGCGTGTGACACGCGGCATCCACGTCAGCGCCACAGCCCACGCCACGCGCGCGTGTGGGTGGGTGTGTCCTGGTGCTCCGCACCGACGGAATGGTGCTCCGCACCATAGGTGCTGCACCACACTAGATTATTAGTTATTCACATTAGGAATGTTTCCTAATATATACCACTCCAACATCTCTCAACTAACCAATGTGGGACAAAGCTCACAAAGAGGAAAACAAGCATTCTAAGGAAACAAGGAAATTTTTCAAAACCAAAACGACGACTCTTTTATTTTGAAAATCTCTAACACATACATCGGACGGTTACAGGTACATCTGAGAATTTAAATAAATGAGGCAATCTGATGTATGGTTAAAATAGTTACCACTGTCAAAAGTGAAAAAACAAACTATCGAGAAACGACCAATCCCGAGTTTTGCATCACGTACTACGTTCTTTGGGGTCTAGAATAACCCAAGGGAATTCTCGGACCACTGTTTGGGCTTTGTCCGATCGTTACTTCAGTGCTATAGATTAATCGAAGTGCATGTAAGCTGGTTCGGATATCCGGTTATGGAAAAAGAACAGTCTAAACAAAAACTAAGAGATCCCGATATTAATGAGCTCATAAACACGTACGCGGGCCGATCCCAAGTATGCAATAATGAAGCACGTACGCATGTTTTTTGAAACAGAAAAAATAAATTTCATTAACTCATAACACGAAGTACAGAGGTAATAAGAGCTTGGGTACATCGGCTTGACCACCCAAGACCCTCTTCTCCTAATCACATGGAGGAAAAGTCAACAACAATGGTTTGAATGTGACGTGAAACATCCTTTTTTCTTATTTAGTTTTCAATAAAACTTGCCCACAGACGTGATTCTGGAAATGTATTCTGGTTATTACAATAGATTAGTTGCAATTGAATTGGAAATATTACATTGCTAATACGAACTCAAGGGGTCAGCTCAAGTGGTAAGAAAGACAGAGATAAGTGTCTTACAAGCACAAGTTTGTACTTTGATTTCCAATACTTTCCAAATTTATTTTGGGTCACTCTCCTCACAAGTTAAAATATGAGCAAAATCGTCGTGGAAGGAAGCTCCGATTTGTAGTACGCCCATGCGATTAAAAGTTGCGTTCTGCGACATTGATTCAAATTTTTTACCCCAAAAGAAGCATTTCTTATATGTTTTGATTACCATCTAAAAAATTTCACTTCAAAAGCAGAAAGAACACAGAAAGCAACAAGAGAAGAAGTTACCATCAAACTGGAAATGGAAGTTGTTTAGATTGAAAAGTGCAAGAGAAACAGAAATGCATAACAAAGGCATAACAACTAAGCAAAAAGTGAGTTTTGTTCTCATTCAAAAAAAATTCGCGTTTGTTTGTTTTTCGCCAAACTTTTGTGGATTATTGATTCGTCTCAATGAGAGGAATCGGAAAATCCAAAACATTTTACTCTTACCCAAATATTTTGGGAAAATATCCACTTTTAAGCACTTTGCACATTTTTGGGCTTAAAAGTGGATATTTTCAAAAGTATTTGAGTAAAAGTAAAAAAAAAAAAACTTTTCTGATTCTCGTTGAGGCGAATCAATAATTCACAAAAGTTTGATGAAAAACTATTCAACGTGAATTTTTTTTGAATAAGGAAAAAACTTCTAAAAAAATTTAAAAGTTAAGCAGAACCCCCAACCTGAAAAGCATATCTTTTTTACTTGTAACAAAACCCAGGACAGGAGCTTGGCCGCCTCTTCAAATTTCATCGTAGCTACCGTCTTCAGCCATTGTGAACCATGCTTCTATTCCGCCAATATCGCTCATGGAATCCATCAACACAATAGTGTTCGGAGCAGCCCAACTTGCACTACTCGTCCAGACAGGCTTACCCCAACCGAAATCCGACTCAGAAAACGGAAACCTACACCAACTAGTAAACATGAAGTAATCCACTTCCTTGTCAAGGAACCACTCCACTGCCTTCTTAGAATGCCTCACAACCATATCATATCCATTTTCCCCTTGCAACTCTTTCATAAACTCACTGTCAATTTTCCCAACTGCTTCTCTCATCTTGCTCACCAGCTCACCCAAATCCAGCTCACGGTTTCCCGATACATCCGCTCCCCGGATGAGGTTCCCAAAGGTGCATTCCGGTAATGGCGGCTCCATCCTCCCCCTTATATTCACCGCATGGCACGCCACTGACAGGCGGCATTGGTCACGCCCTTTCCGGTCCATGGCCCACTTCCAAATTGCTGCCGTTACCAACTCAACACGCGTTGGTTGAAACGCGGTACTGGCTCCTACTTCAGCTCTCAGAGCCGCTATTTTTGAGCTACTGAAGAAGAGCCTTCGAGTGTCTGCCCAATGTTTCGGGCTTTCAAAACTCATCGGCTGCCCAAACTGTTCTTTGGGCGGGAAGAGAGAGGATGTGACGAAACTAGGCGCCACCATAATGGTATCGCCACGAGCCGTGGCTGCCCATGCCTTGACAAACATGCTTAAGGTGCATGCATCAGCAATTCTGTGGCAGATGGTTATACCAATAGCTATGCCCCCACAGTGGAAGTGGTTCAACTGAATGCCCAATAGGAAACCACCACTTCCTTCACTTGTGCTTGGAACAAATTGAGTCAATACTTCAACTTGTGGCGATTCGAGGATTTCTGAGAGGCGGGCATCAACCCGAGCTTCCAAGAAATCAACGCCTTGATCATTGCAATCGACTGAGCTTTCACTTGTCATCCTTCCAGCTAATGGGTAGAAGAGAGATAAGGCATCTGAGAGAGATCTTTTTAGGAGAGAGGAAATCTCGGCTTGCTTGACGTTGCTAGTACTTTCATCATGTGAGTAGTAAAGAATAAGAGGGGCATAGATGGAAGGTGGAATGAATTGATCTAACATTGAGAGTCGAAAGGTTCTGAGGCGATCAGGCGTTTTAGAGGAAGGTTTGATGGACTCCTTGGAGATGGTTTCCATCTTAACCATCCGATAACCTTTGTGTGTGCTGAGGACAAAGAGATGATAGACTTGTTTTCTTGCTTGCTTGTGTTTGGATGAGATGCTCTTTATGTGCTAAGGATAGCAAAGGAGTGTGATCAAGGTTGTAATTAAATAATGGTAGCCGACGACGTAACGATAGCTGTGGAGGAGTATCGAATGCTACGTAGTAGAACCCAGGTAACAGTCACGAAGCTTTTAAAACTGTTTTTGGTGTCAAATCACTTGAAAGCGGTCGTTGCCAACTTGCCATCAACATTGAAAGGAAAGAGAGTCAATCAACAGTAGGTACATTTGCTCATTGTTTGGTTTAGTTATAAGGGTAGTTTAATGGTGTAGAAGTAAGGATATTCTCGCTGTTTTCATTCTTTATTTTTCTTTGCTTTCGCTCTCAAGCTGCTGGCTTGCACATTGGGCACCTTATTGACTTTTTTGATTTTTTTTTAAAAATAGCAGGTTTGCGCGGGGAGAGAGAGAGAGAGAGAGAGTATTGATCAGTACTATATATTACAACAGAGCAGGTGCAAGATAATCTTCCTAATCATTTTCTTAATTTAAATTTCTAGGAGCAGAACGGGAGAATTGTTTACTATGCCTGTTGTCAAACGTCCTAAATCAGCATGATCAGTGGTTAGTTTTCATCTTTCTTATTTAATTGAGATTCGGGTGAGCATGCAAGAAGCAGAAGCGCGAGCTTAAAATCATCTTTAATTTTTTAATACAATAAATACTTAAATTTACAAGAGCGAGGATTGAGAGCATGAGTGAAGAACCCTACCGGAAGACTATGTGACCAAGGCATGAGATGGAAACACTATCACGTGAAGTCTCGGACCCTTTCATCACCACACCTCAATGTTGAGTACGTACACTTATACTTAGGCCCTACATCAATGTGTACGTACAAGATCATTTTTTTTAAAATTATTTGAATTCGCAAATGTTTTATTATGGTGCTATACCAGCTGCCTGTTCTGGATCTTCCTGTTCCAATCAAAGCATCTAGATGAGCTATTACACCGTGCTGAAGCTTTTGACCGGTAAGTACGGATTATTTTCTATGGATAATTGGACACCATACTTGTGAAATAGCTCCAAACAAAAGCTTCTGTTTGACCAGCATCATATCACTCACGCAATCCATCAACCATATATAAGAGTGTTTTTTTTTTTTTTTGTGTGTGATCGACGAAGAAAATTTTTATTAAACAAAAACAGGATTACAAAGGATAGAGAGACGAGCAAATAAGGCATCACAACGGGAAGACCATGACATCCCAACGAGCGCACTAATCTCGCCAAAATAAAGGTGCACTGTTCTAACTTCCCAACATGCACTACTCACCCAAACTGGCTTACCCCAACCAAAATCTGGCTCATAATGTGTTTTTCGTTTCTTTGCGCTTAATAACATCGATCTGATTGCAAAGTAATGAAGTATATCCACATATAGAGTGTCGTAGATTCAGATTCTTTAGGGTCCCTCTCCTCACAAGTTGAAAAAAAAAAAAAAAAAACGTCGTAGAAGGAAGCTCCAATTTATAGTGCACTCACGCGACAAAAAGTTGCATTATATACATGAAATTGATTCAAATTGCCAAAGAAAAAAGCTAGAAAACATCGCTTATTTGCTCTATTACCGTTAAAACATTCAACTCAATACCAATTGGCAATGAGTGGAGGATATCCAGGCTCATATACTAGTTTGGGAGCAGATAATTAATCGATGCGGGATAATTTCCAGCCGTCCAATTTTTCACTTCAAAAGCGGAAAGAACGCGGAAAGCAACAAGAAAGAGGTTTTGTGCTTAATAAAAGTCCAAAGTTGACACAAAGAAGAGATCTAAATTATTTACACCGCCGGTGTAAACATTTATTTTCTTCAAATCAATTACGTAGCGCCACGTCGCAATATTCTATTAATTGGGACCACTGTTTTGACGACGTAGCGCAGTGTATATAATTTATTCTCCACAAAGAAACCTAAATGCATAAGAAATGAAACATATCTTTTTAAGTCGATGAAACAAAAGAGCCAGGAGGCTCGGGCCGGCCACCTCCTTAAATTTCATCACACGTATCGATTCCATCCATCATGATCCATGCTTCTATTCCGCCAACATCACTCACGGAATCCAGCAGCACAACAAAGTTCGAAACCCCCGGCCATCTCGCAGTACTCACCCAAACAGGCTTACCCCAACCGAAATCCGACTCGTGAGTCGGAAACCTACACCAACTAGTAAATATGAAGTAATCCACTTCCTCATCCAAGAGCAATTCCACTTCCTCCTTTGCAACCCTAGTAACCATATCATGTCCATTTTCCCCCTGCAACTCTTTCGAATACTCACTGTCGATTCTCCCAATTGCTTCCCTCGTCTTGCTCACCAGCTCACCCAAACCCATCTCACCGTTTCCCGATACGTTCGGTGATCTCAAGACCACGTTCCCAAACGTACTTTCCGATAAAGGTGGGTCCATCCTCCCCCTTGTATTCACCGCGTGACATGCCACCGACAAGCGCCTTCTATCACGCCCTTCTCGAGTCATGGCCCACTTCCAAATCGCTGCTGTTACCAACTCGACCCGCGTTGGTTGAAACACGGTGCTGGCTCCTACTTTAGCCCTCAGAGCAGCTATTTTTGAGCTGCTGAAACAGAACCTTCGAGTGTTGGCCCAGTGTTCCACGCTTCCAAGAATTATCTCTTGCCCGGACTGTTCTCTGGGCGGGAAGAGAGAAGAAGCGACGAAACTCGGGGCCACCAAATTGGTGTCGCCACGAGCCGCGGCCGCCCATGCCTTGACAAACATGCTCAAGGTGCATGCATCAGCAATTTTGTGGCTGATGGATATACCGATAGCCATACCCCCACAGGTGAAGAAGTTCAATTGTATGCCTAGTAGCACACCATCACTCTCTTCACTTGTGCTCGGAACAAATTGATTTATTACTTGAACTTCTGGTGATTCGATAATTTCTGACAAGCGGATGTCAACCCGAGCTTCTAGGCAGTTAACGCCTTGATCATCGCAGTCGACTGAGCTTTCGCCTTTCATCCTTCCAGCAAATGGGTAGTAGAGAGCTAAGGCATCAGAAAGCGATCTTTTCAAGAGAAGGGAAATCTCAGCTTGCTTGACGTTGCTAGTTCTTTTGTCATGCGAGTAGTAAAGAAGAAGTGGGAAATAGAGGAAAGGCGCAGCAAACTGATCTAACAAAGAGAGCCGAAAGGTTCTGAGGCGATCGGGCGTTTTAGAGGAAGGTTTGATGGACTCCTTGGAGATGATTTCCACCTTAACCATAGCTGATAATCTTGGTGTGTGCTGAGGACAAAGAGATGATTGTTTAATTTGTTTTCTTGCTTGCCTGCAATTGTGTTTGGATTATGAGTGTGATCAAGGGTATAAATGAGTACTTCTTCCGTCTCAATTTGTTTGTCTAATTTTGGGAATCCAACTTTTTTAGGGAGCATAATAATTACACCTAAAAGTAGTTTACGTACTTTTCAATATTTACCCCTCAACTTTTTTGAAAAGTTACTTTAATTCAAAAAAGTAATGGTAAAAAAGAAATTTTATTCATTTAAAAGTTAAATGGACAAACGAATTGGGACAAGACAAAGTAAAAAAGTAGACAAACAAAGGGTGAAGCAACACAATTTATGAACTTTCTTTGAAAGCTGCCGTTAACTTCCTCTATGGGCCGGGAAAGGAATTTGTTGCGGTGTCTTCATCGGTCCTTGAAGCCTATTTATTGAGAAATTTTTCGGTGCCGGGTGGGTATATCTCATGTGGTACCCGCTCGGCACATCCGGGCCATCTAATATACTTTTGGACAGCTCGGATTGAAACTCTCTCTCTCCTCTCACCTCAATACTTTCTCTCCTTTTTATCTCTCCAAATCCAAACCGTCCAAAAACGCAATGGACGGCTTGGATGCGCTGAACGGACACCACGTGATAGCCACGGGGCACTGAAAATTTTTCCCTATTGAGGGCTAAGCATAGCTTAGTACCAGGTCCACAGTGAAGTTCACTGCCCCAAATAGAAGGCTTTGTGATGACTGGGACCTAGATGCTACAATCTTTGGGATTATCAATTATTGGTAGTTTTTCCTTTCTGGTTGTTGCGGTGTCTTCATGACGCAGCGGAATTCACGAGAGACTAGTTGCGTACTAATCAAACGAATGATAGGTACTCGTAGCCACGAGCAGTTCTTGAATCCACAAGAAAAAGAGATAAACTCAGAGATTTTATTAATGAAAAGTTGAATAATTGAATAGGTTACAGCCCTTTTTATAAGACCCTAACCCTAGAAATCCTACTGAAAAAGAAATAATAAATCATGCCAAAACAAGCGGCATTAAATAAAAGATATTTCCTAATTAATTAAAATAAAATCCTAATTCTCGTAAACCAAGAATCCTAATAAAGGTAGAAATCAAAATCAAACCGAATACGGAAAGTTAATAATTCTAACCTAAACGAAAATATTCCTAGTCAAAATCTTATTCTAAAACAATAAAAATAAAATACAAAAACTCTCAATTTTTGTCCTACATCAGTCTCCTTTTCTTCAAAAGAACTCGACCTCGAGTTCTCGTTAGAAACTTGCCACCTTCCATTCCAAAGAAATAGATATTTGGAATACTTCAACCTCTCACTAGTCTTCCAAAAATCATTCAAAGAAAAGTGTTTATGCAATGATTTTTTCTCTTCATGCCTCAACTTGTTGATAGTATCCACTAGATGGGAATTGAAAATCAAATCAAACTTCTCAACACCAAGAAAATCAACAACGTAAATTTTATGCTGACTTTGTGGGTTCTCTCGATGTTGTCCCATCTTAAAATTGCTTGACCCCTCAAGAATTGGCGCCGTACTATTAAGGGCAGTTCCAAATAGTTTCTTCACAATTGCTGTTGCATGGTGTAATTCTACGGCCACTTCATCTTCAACAGTATTGTTAGCAACCTTTGTGTCTAGAAAATTATTGCCAGCCATAAGAATGTCCTTTTCTAGTGGCCCATGTACTCCAATTGTAGATAATTGAATGGCCTCCAACGAGTGTTCGTCCACTGTAGTAGTAGTAATGAACTCAATGCTTTTTTCTTCCTTTGGTTTATCTATGTCGTCATCTACCCGCTCAACTGTAGCAACTTGAAGGGCCACTTTATAACAATCATCCATCTTGCTATTGTGCAGTTCACTTATATTAGTATCAACCACCTCCAATGTACAATTATTTTGGTCCTCAACAACTTGATCACCAACACCCGTTTCGATTTTCGTATCATCAACTTGAATCGCAACCTCTTTAACAATTTCTTCAGCAACTTCTTTGTCGGCATCAAGTTCGACCCGATCTCCTTCTTCCTTTTTTATCTCATATCCATTCCATTTATCAAGAATTGAAATTATATTTGAGCTTGAAAATTCTTGGAAGGATTGTTTTGACTCAAGCTTCATTCGATACTCTTGATATAACATTTGTGCGTGATTTGTCTGAAGAAATCTATCACTCATCAATCGTCTCATCCTAGGCCATGTCCTAATGGGTTGTTTATATTGCCGTAGTCTGTTGGACTGCAATCGTTCCCACCACGTAGAAACATAGCCATATAATTTACGAGACGCATATTTGACCTCCTTCTCTTCAGGAATATCCGTGTAGAACTCAAAGAATTTATCTACTTTACGAAACCAGTAAATAAAATTCTCAGGATGGCAATACCCATGAAAAGTAGGAATTATTGGTTCTACCTGAAAAGTTGAAAAGTCGACATCTGTGCGATAAAATCCTTCGGACCTTGAATGTCGCTTCTTCGACTGATATCCATAATAATCCTCAAATAACTCATCTTCAGATTCATCCTCACTATCAAGTTGATAATAAGAATATCTTCTAGAGACGTTTTGATTAATAGGTTGGTTGCGGGCAAATCCCTCAACGCGGTTCCTATCAACTTTGTGTTTAACAGGTTGACCATGGGCAAATCCCTTGGCGTGAGTCCTGTTAAATCCTTCACCACGACCAACGTCAATGGGTGTGTCTTCAACTTTGTTTGGTGCCATCGAACCAGGAAAAGCGTGGCTCTGATACCACTTGACGCAGCGGAATTCACGAGAGACTAGTTGCGTACTAATCAAACGAATGATAGGTACTCGTAGCCACGAGCAGTTCTTGAATCCACAAGAAAAAGAGATAAACTCAGAGATTTTATTAATGAAAAGTTGAATAATTGAATAGGTTACAGCCCTTTTTATAAGACCCTAACCCTAGAAATCCTACTGAAAAAGAAATAATAAATCATGCCAAAACAAGCGGCATTAAATAAAAGATATTTCCTAATTAATTAAAATAAAATCCTAATTCTCGTAAACCAAGAATCCTAATAAAGGTAGAAATCAAAATCAAACCGAATACGGAAAGTTAATAATTCTAACCTAAACGAAAATATTCCTAGTCAAAATCTTATTCTAAAACAATAAAAATAAAATACAAAAACTCTCAATTTTTGTCCTACATCACTTCATCAGTCCTTGAAGCCTATTTATTGAGAAATTTTTCGTTGCCGGGTGAGTATATCTCATGTGGTACCTGCTCAGCACATCCGGGCCATCCAATATACTTTTAGACAGTTCGTATTGAAACTCTCTCTCTCCTCTCACCCTAATACTTTCTCTCTCCAAATCCGAGCTGTCCAAAAATGTAATGGACGGCTTGGATGCGCCGAACAGACACCACGCGGCACTGAAAATTTGTCCCCATTGAGGGCTAAGCATAGCTTAGTACCTGGTCCACTGTGAAGTTTTCTGCCCAAAATAGAAGGCTTTGTGATGACTGGGTCCTTGATGCTAGAATCTTTGGGATTATCAATTGTTGATAGGTTTTCCTTCTGGTTGTTGCTTTTGTTAAGGTTATGAGCTTTGTTACACAGTTTGTTTTTTTTTTTTTTTTTGTTATCAGCAAAAAAGATCATATACATTTTTGAAACGGATTACAAAAATTCAACGGATCACAGGCACCCTGATTGTTAAGGGGGATGCCTGTTGTTTTTGTAGATACTTGCATTTTTCGGTGAAATAAATTTACTTGCCAAAAAAACTTAGTAAAATTAGACTTGATTGTTAATGAGGTTTTGACCTGTCGTTGGTTTTGGTTGGTTTGCCTTATAAAAGTTTTAACTTACCCAAAATAAAATTAGACTTGATTTATGCAATCAGATCCTACTTAGGGAACTAGGAGGCTTGGAGCACTCACACTAATACTACGAAAGCTGATTTTGGTCGCCACCGGTGTTTGTGGCCGGCCCAGATTAGGGGCTATTGATCCATGTGTGTATGATCGAAAGACAGTGTTCGAGTGCTGGCCCCACTTGCAGATGAGCATCCTTTAGCCTCTAATCGTTCTGATACTGTTTGGTCGAAAGATGGCGCCTGGGTGTTGACCCCACTTGCAGACCGTAGAAGATTAGGACTGTCACGACCTAGATTTTTAGCATAATTAAATAAAGCTTTCTCAAATAAAGTCCTTCGCATATAATAATAAATACCCCAAATAGTTCTCACATGTTAAACTTTTACAAATAAGTCCCAGTTTCAAAAGAATAAACACTTTTGGCACTCCGGCCCCAAATAGATTACAAATGTTTATACGGACAAACCATTAAGTTACAATCTCATCTTAATCAAAAGAAAGTCTATTACAAAGATTACTATGTAACTAAATCAGAGTTAGCTTCCAAAAATCATTTTCACTTCCAGGCACGCATGTCACGCAGATCACTGTCCAGCATTTAATCCTGAAAAGAAAGATTAGGTTGAGCTATGCAAGCCTAGTAGGAAAATCTTTACTAGGCTTATGTGCAAATAACATGATGAGTGCAAAAGGGAACTAACAAGAAGACAAGGTTCTATCAATGATCAATGATCAACGATCAATGAGAGAGTATGACAATGTTCAGTGTATTCACTCTAACAATCCCGACAAGACTCGTCAACACAAACCTCCACTAACTGTATTTCCACCCCTTGCGTTACAGTACAACACCCCGTGAGTTACCGTATTACCACCCCTTGCGTTACGGCGAACCCTAACACCTCGGACCATCGTGTTACCACCCCTTGCGTTACGAGGTCCACTAGAGTTTCCGTATTTCCACCCCTTGCGTTACGGGACTCCCTAGCCGACTTACGACTCACAACAACTACTACCGTACTCGACGTGCAAACCATGACTCTTTCACTATCAAATCCACAAGTAAAAACACCACACGACAGGCCAACCATGTTTCGACAATACCATAAACATTTTCAATGACCAATCAATGAGTAGGATGCATTCCAATTTAACGTTAACCAAGTAAACTACTACTTTTGCTACCAACGGAAGGTCAACGAAACAAGCACAAGGTCATTCAATCATAGGTAGTCAAAGAACATGTTTAGGATAGGCTAGGAGTTGTCCAAGAAGTGCTAGAAGTGTCCGGAACTCGACCAAATCAAAGTAGGAACAAGGAAAGGAAAAACTGTCCAAGAGGTGTGGGTATCGATACAGCAAAAAGGCTATATCGATACGGGATGAAAATTAGGAATTCTCAAACTCTCTGTTTTCTTATGGTATCGATACGGCAGAAGTCCCGTATCGATACGGAGCAACTTCGAGCAGGTTTTTTGTAGATTTCAGGAATTTTAACAACACCAACAACAACAACAATAAGCACGATTTCACACCATATCAAGCTATTAACACATAAAAGTAGCCAAGAAATTCCTACCTCAAGGTCGTATGAACTTTCCCCGAGCCAAACGAGCCCTAGATCTTGAGATACTCCGAAACCGAGCCGAATAAACTTCCACCGAGCTAGACCCATGAAATTTGAGCCATCTCGCACTACTCACCCAAACAGGCTTACCCCAACCGAAATCCGACTCGTGAGTCGGAAACCTACACCAACTAGTAAACCCGAAGTAATCCCCTTCCTTATCCAAGAGCAATTCCACTTCCTCCTTTGCAACCCTAGTAACCATATCATGTCCATTTTCCCCCTGCAACTCTTCCGAATACTCACTGTCGATTCTCCCAATTGCTTCCCTCGTCTTGCTCACCAGCTCACCCAAACCCATCTCACCGTTTCCCGATACGTTCGGTGATATCCCGACCACGTTCCCAAACGTACTTTCCGATAAAGGCGGGTTCATCCTCCCCCTTATATTCACCCCGTGACATGCCACCGACAATCGCCTTCGATCACGCCCTTCTCGAGTCATGGCCCACTTCCAAATTGCTGTTGTTACCAACTCGACCCGCGTTGGTTGAAACACGGTGATGGCTACTACTTCAACCCTCAGAGCAGCTATTTTTTAGCTGCTGAAACAGAACCTTCGAGTGTCGGCCCAGTGTTCCACGCTTCCAAGAATTATCTCTTGCCCGGATTGTTCTCTGGGCGGGAGGAGAGAAGACGCGACGAAACTCGGGGCCACCAAATTGGTGTCGCCACGAGCCGCGGCCGCCCATGCCTTGACAAACATGCTCAAGGTGCATGCGTCAGCAATTTTGTGGCTGATGGATATACCGATAGCCATACCCCCACAGGGGAAGAAGTTCAATTGTATGCCTAGTAGCACACCATCACTCTCTTCACTTGTGCTCGGAACAAATTGATTTATTACTTGAACTTCTGGTGATTCGATAACTTCTGACAAGCGGATGTCAACCCGAGCTTCTAGGCAATCAACGCCTTGATCATTGCAGTCGACTGAGCTTTCGTCTTTCATCCTTCCAGCAAATGGGTAGTAGAGAGCTAAGGCATCAGAAAGCGATGTTTTCAAGAGAAGGGAAATCTCAGCTTGCTTGACGTTGCTAGTTCTTTTGTCATGCGAGTAGTAAAGAAGAAGTGGGAAATAGAGGAAAGGCGCAAACAAACTGATCTAACAAAGAGAGCCGAAAGGTTCTGAGGCGATCGGGCGATTTAGAGGAAGGTTTGATGGACTCCTTGGAGATGATTTCCACCTTAACCATAGCTGATAATCTTGGTGTGTGCTGAGGACAAAGAGATGATTGTTTAATTTGTTTGCTTGCTTGCCTGCAATTGTGTTTGGATTATGAATGTGATCAAGGGTATAAATGAGTAGTAAGTAGGAAGGCCGATATTGTTGGGAAACAATTCCCAGAAACCAGTAATGACGCGTACAGATTAGACAATAAGAAAATCGCAAAACCCTACAAGGCGGAATTAGGGTTTTACCTCAACTCCCTGCGAACACGAATGCTGGTTGAACTTGTTATAGCACGTCTTGCTATAAGCCACGTATACTGCTCGACTGCACCTTACGATCTTCTATCGTATTCCCTGCACGCCTAGAACACGAACCGAGTGTGGACTCTTTCGTGGTCTGTTTGCTCTCTCTAGATCTGCCTCTATTTTGTGAATAATAGAAACGTCTAAAAAAAAACGTCAATCTGACCTAGAGAGCATAACGTGTATATATAGGGCTACGATAGGGACCTAAGGAGTAATAAGTCTGGGCTCCCAGTGTAAATAAGAAAACCTAATCCCACCAGGATTCTATTTCTTATTTCACTAATTATAATTCACCCCACTACAGAATTATAATTGCACTCCCGTTCTTATCTCAATTATATTACGAGCTTCATGATATTAAATACTTATTAATCTCCCCACGTTAAGATTACAGATACCTGTTGATTAAAATAAATTACTAACAATCTCCCACTTAATCAACATCTTAACTTGAGACTATCCGCTTAACTTATTCGATATGTCGGATACAAATATCCACCTGCAGGGTTTGACATAATCGAAACTTATAAGCTTACTCAAGGGGTATCATCAATCCCTATCGGGACGTGGATTCTATTAATAATTAATAGTTGTCATATACATAATGGTGCGACCCAACTCACCGAGACTATTGACCGTATAAAAGATCTCACCCTTTAATGAATCAAAATCAACAACATTAAATATATACCTCTAATAATTATCTTTGGATTAAGAGCATAAGCATTCATAATAACCATGAGGTTCCAATTGTCTTATAAAGTTAGTACAAAGACAATTACCTCAATGCGGTCCTATTCAATACACACAAAGTGTACTAGCACAATGAGTTAGAACTAGACCGTTCCCTGTAGTCAAGACAGACCTACTAAACATTGTACTACAGTCCTACTGATGGTGTGTCCAGTTCCATCTAAGACTGTGAACCATATCTTATATTTTACAAGAACCGATGATCCGATCTTCTGTGTGTAAGCCGAACTCTACATACCGGATCATCTACTTTGTAAAATAAAAGACACATATGCACAACATACAATAATATTATGCAAATATTACCCATAAAAGATTCTCATCAAAAAAGGGATAAAACTGATTAATACATAACAATATTAATCCATCATATAAAAACATAACTTTTACATAACCTCCTAACAAACTCCCACTAAGACTCAAAGTCATGCTGCCACGCATCTTACTCGCATTCTCTCTACTACGTAACTATCAAAAGTCTTAGCCTGTAAGCTGTACGTAAAAGAATCCGCTAGGTTGTTTACCGATGCGATCTTGGCCACAGCTACATCACCTCTCTGAACGATCTCTCGAATCAGGTGATACTTACGCTCGATGTGTTTTCCTTCTTATGAGTCAATGGCTCCTTAGAGTTAGCAATTCCACCACTATTGTCACAATAGATGTAATAGCTAATTGCACTAGAGGAATCACTTCTAGATCCATCAAGAAGTCTCTAAGCCAAAACGGCCTCTTTGGTTGCTTAAGAAGCTACCACATACCCGGCCTCCATGGTGGAATCAATCAATCCACGATTGCTTGATACTCCTCTAACTTATGGCTCCACCTCCTAAGGTAAACACATATCCGGAGGTAGACTTTCTGGAATTCCTATTTGACATAAAGTCTGAGTCTGTGTACCCATAAGGTACCAGACTATCTGACTGGAACACCAACATATGATCTCTAGTTCTTTTCAGATACTTGAGTATATGTTTCACTGCAGTCCAATGTTCTTGTCCTGGATTAGACTGAAATCTGCTAACCATGCCAATGGTAAAGCAAATATCAGGTCTAGTACACAACATAGCATAAATAAGGCTTCCTACTGCCGAGACATAAGGAACTGCCTTCATTTTCTCCATCTCCTCAGGAGTTTTAGGACACTGATCCTTGGATAGGTTGATTTCATGTCTAAAAGGGAGGAACCCTTTCTTGGAATCCTGTATGCTAAAACGGACAATAATCTCATCGATATAAGTAACTTGTGATAAGCCCAACATCTTGTTCTTGCGATCTCGCATAAGCTTAATCCCAAAGATGTGACTGGCTTCTCCCAAGTCCATTTCGAATTGGTCGGATAACCACACTTTCACTAAAGACAATACTCCCACATCGTTTCTGATGAGCAGGATATCATCGACATATAGTACTAAAAACACCACCACTTTTCCGTTGCGCTTCTTATACACACATGAATCATTCAGACATTGATCAAAATCAAAAGACTTGATTTGCTTGATCAAAAACGGATGTTCCACGATCTAGATGTCTGCTTAAGCCCATAAATAGACTTCTTAAGCTTGCACAACATGTGCTCTTGACCTTTTGCTATGAATTTATCTGGTTGCACCATATAGATACATTCATCCAGATTTCCATTAAGAAACGCAGTCTTGACATCCATTTGCCAAATCTCATAATCGAGATGAGCCGCAATGGACAAGAGATTCCGGATGGACTTAAGCATGGCTACTTTCGAAAAAGTTTCCTCATAAACGATCCTTTCTTTCTGAGTATACCCTTTCGCAACAAGCCTAGCTCTGAAGGTATGCACCTTCCCGTCTGCCCCTCTCTTCTTCTTATAGATCCACTTGCATTCAATGGGTTTAATCCCTCCAAGTCGTTCTATAAGATCCTAGACCTGATTAGAGTACATAGACTTCATCTCTGATTTCATAGCCTTTTGCCAAAGGTTTACATCTTTATCTTGAAGTGCCTCATCGTAGCTACAGGGTTCGACACGTTGATCATCAGGGATCATTTCAAAAGACTCTCCCAACAACGTATACCGACTGGGTGAAACAATAACCCTCCCACTACGACGAGGTACCGGTGTGTCAATAGGTGCCTCTACAGATGTCTCTTGTGGCGTTTCCTCCTGCACTATTGGTGGTAAAGAAGTTTGTGTCGGTATCTCTCTTCTCAATTCCTCTAGAACAATTTTACTTCTGGGCTTGTGGTCTATCACATAGTCCTCTTATAAGAACTGGGCATTAGTGCTAACAATGACCTTCTTATCCGTAGGACTATAAAACAGTCCACCTTTCGTTCCTCTAGGATACCCCACAAACAAGCAAACTTCTGTCCTCGATTCCAATTTATCTGCGTTCCCATTCAGCACATGTGCTGGACTACCCCAAACCCGAACATGCTGCAGACTAGGTTTGCGCCCAGTCCATAGTTCTGTGGGTGTAGATGGTACTAACTTAGATGATACCAAGTTTAGAATATACGCTGTTGTTTCTAGTGCATGTCCCTAAAACGAAATTGGTAAATCTGAATAACTCATCATTGATCTTACCATATCCATAAGAGTCCTATTCCTTCTCTCTGCTACACCATTTTGTTGTGGCATACCTGGAGCTGACAACTGGGATGTAATCCCTTCAGCTGATAAGTAGTCCCTAAACTCTCCCAAGAGGTATTCTCCACCACGATCAGATCGCAGTGTCATGAGACATTTACCCAGACGCTTTTCCGTTTCCGCCCTATACTCCCTGAATTTCTCAAAGTATTCGGACTTACGGCGCATCAAATAATTGTATCCATACCTCGAGTAATCGTCAATAAAAGTGACAAAGTACTCAAAATCACCTCTAACTTGGACATTCATAGGCCCACACAAATCAGAGTGAACCAATTCCAACGGCTCTTTGGCCCTATATCCTTTAGCTAGAAAAAGGTCTCTTGGTCATCTTACCTTCTAAACAGGATTCACAGACTGGAAGTTCCTCAACTTCCAATGAACCTAAAGGTCCATCCCTGACCAGTCTAGAAATCCTATTTAGATTAATATGATCAAGGCGTAAGTGCCAAAGATACGTTTAGTTCAATTTAGAAGGCTACTTCCTCTTACATGGCAAATTATTAGTGTTATTCAATTCATGCAGTTGCACTGTAGGAAATATATGATTAATAATTTAGAGATTATCCACTAAATATCCATCATTGATCAACTTAGAAACTGAAACCAAGTTTCTTCTAATAGAGGGAACATAAAGGCAATCTCTCAAAATTAAACTCCTAATACTGCTAAAATTTGAAAAGACATTTCCTACTGCAACTGTTGCCACTCTCGTAGCATTTTCTATATATAGATAAATCTCTCCATCACTGAGTCTTCTGGTTTCCTGGAACCCGTGCAACAAAATGCAAACATGATTAGTGGCTCCCGTATCTACACACCAGGTACTGGTAGATAACACCACTAAACGTGATTCAACAACTAGTGAAAAAGATTTATCCTAATTGTTCACTTTATTGAGATAGAATGGACATTCCTACTTCCAGTGTTCTTTCTGCTTGTAGTGAAAAACACTTGCCCGCAGGCTTTTTTCACTCCACCTTGAGGCACATGAACTGTCTCCATAACCTTTTTCTGAGAGTTGTTCTGCTTCTTCTTGCCTTTCAGCTTAGAAGTAGAAGCCTTCTCTGCCATTAACATTGAAGGTGGTTTCTTCACAACCAAAAGACCATCAGCTGCTTGGAGTTCCTTAAGAAGTTTCGCCAAAGATAAATACATTTTGTTCATATAATAATTCAGGCGAAATTACTTAAAACTCTCAGACTGCAGTGAGTTAAGAACGAAATCGATCTAAGTTTCCCCATCAATTTCAGCTCCAAGGATCTCTAGTTTATTAAGATGAGCTATCATCTTCAAAACATGATCCTTAATCGGGGTCCCTTCAACATGGGTGATACTCAACAATTTTTATAAAGTTTTGCTTCCTGTTATGTGGCATTCTCATCAGGTCTAGGAGGGCATACCTCAAACAACACAAATTTGTGTCCCTCAGCAATTAACACAATATCCAAATTCCTTTTCCAGTCAATATAATTCGATCTAGTAAGTTTATTAGCTTTAAGAATAATTGCAAGTGGATTGAAAAAATCCATTTTTAAATCTGAGAATCATATAACAACAATTATGAAGGGCAATAAAAACTTGAATTTCATTTTAATATTGGTTCCCTCAACCACGTGTTAAAAGAAAAACATTGGCAACCCTACACACCGTGAAGAGCATGCCTTGATGGGAAGGTCATCTACTCTTCATCATTCGTGTAGATAGGCACAACCTTTTAATTTTACTATCTAGACACTATACTGTGCCAAGCAAAATTAAATAGCCAATATAGCTTCGGTCCTATAAATAATAATAGTGACTCAGATGGTGAGAATATTATTATTTACAGCTAAGTGTATACCATTACCTAGCTTTTAGACCTATTGTTCCGTTATAAACCACCTCAGATGGAGAAGTGACCCACACAACAATTATCTTAGAGCTATCCCTTTAGGAAGTTTGTACCGATGATGCCACAATTAATTTTGTCCGATAGGGAGGAAGGTTCTGAAACCAACACACAAAATTAATTGTATCACCTACGAACTAGCAATGGAGACCATAGGATTTATTCAAAATAAATTCCCTCTCCCACTTAGTTATTTAAAAAATTTGTGAGGGTTATCAAATTTTCGAGTTTGCAAAAAAATCGTGATCTAGGTCAAAGGCCAAATATTACCATGTTATCCCAATATGGTAAACTATCACATATGCAAATAATATGGAAACACAAGATAAAGAATTCAGCTATTATGGTCAAAGATACAATTCTTGAGCAACAAGGAATCCTTTCAAACTTGAAATCCTTAAGCAATAAGGAGTCCTTCCAAACTTGAAATCCTTAAGCAATCCTTCCAAACTTGAAATCCTTCAGCTATACTTGTGTGGAAGACTTAGATACTTTGAATCAATCAAGGAGACCAAAATCCAACCGTGCTTAAGCAAGAAAATTTGGATTTGATAAATTCCCGCGTAAACTGCACAGCCTTCAGTATTTTGGCCACATCTTCCTCATCCGACCACCGATTGAAGTGATTCAAATTGGGTTGGATTCGAAATTCAATTATCTACTACTTCCGTGAAGAACAGATTTTCTAATTCCAACGTTTACTGGGTCGAAATAGCCCTGCAATCAGACCCTACGAATCTGGAAAAAAACTGTTACGAACCAAACAACTTGTATCTTCTGTATCTCCCTTCTTCGATCTCCGAATAACCATCGAATGCTATTACAATCGAAGAAACATACATACATCGATCTTATGCCTCCATTGGAGTTCACATGATACGTTAATTATTACAACCACGAAAAATAATCATGGCACCCAATAAATAACACATGCTACGTTAATTATTACAACCACGAAAAATAATCGTGGTACCCAATCAATAACAATAACCACACAAAAATTATGTGGGATCCAATCACACAAAATCAACAAAAAATCATGTGACCATAATAGCTGGGTAAGAACGCTGCAAAACAAGGGTTAACACAGTTCTACGTTCTACCCTCTATAACCTACGGACAACATGGCCTGTTTAATCCATACGCGTGATTATAGCCTGCTCTGATACCACTGTTGGGAAACAATTCCCAGAAACCAGTAATGACGTGTACAGATTAGACAATAAGAAAATCGCAAAACCTTACAAGGCGGAATTAGGGTTTTACCTCAACTCCCTGCGAACACGAACGCTGGTTGAACTTGTTATAGCACGTCTTGCTATAAGCCACGTATACTGCTCGACTGCACCTTACGATCTTCTATCGTATTCCCTGCACGCCTAGAACACGAACCGAGTGTGGACTCTTTCGTGGTCTGTTTGCTCTCTCTAGATCTGCCTCTATTTTGTGAATAATAGAAACGTCTAAAAAAAAACGTCAATCTGACCTAGAGAGCATAACGTGTATATATAGGGCTACGATAGGGACCTAAGGAGTAATAAGTCTGGGCTCCCAGTGTAAATAAGAAAACCTAATCCCACCAGGATTCTATTTCTTATTTCACTAATTATAATTCACCCCACTACAGAATTATAATTGCACTCCCGTTCTTATCTCAATTATATTACGAGCTTCATGATATTAAATACTTATTAATCTCCCCACGTTAAGATTACAGATACCTGTTGATTAAAATAAATTACTAACAATCTCCCACTTAATCAACATCTTAATAAATTGCTAGTTCTTTTGTCATGCGAGTAGTAAAGAAGAAGTGGGAAATAGAGGAAAGGCGCAAACAAACTGATCTAACAAAGAGAGCCGAAAGGTTCTGAGGCGATCGGGCGATTTAGAGGAAGGTTTGATGGACTCCTTGGAGATGATTTCCACCTTAACCATAGCTGATAATCTTGGTGTGTGCTGAGGACAAAGAGATGATTGTTTAATTTGTTTGCTTGCTTGCCTGCAATTGTGTTTGGATTATGAATGTGATCAAGGGTATAAATGAGTAGTAAGTAGGAAGGCCGATATTGTTGGGAAACAATTCCCAGAAACCAGTAATGACGCGTACAGATTAGACAATAAGAAAATCGCAAAACCCTACAAGGCGGAATTAGGGTTTTACCTCAACTCCCTGCGAACACGAATGCTGGTTGAACTTGTTATAGCACGTCTTGCTATAAGCCACGTATACTGCTCGACTGCACCTTACGATCTTCTATCGTATTCCCTGCACGCCTAGAACACGAACCGAGTGTGGACTCTTTCGTGGTCTGTTTGCTCTCTCTAGATCTGCCTCTATTTTGTGAATAATAGAAACGTCTAAAAAAAAACGTCAATCTGACCTAGAGAGCATAACGTGTATATATAGGGCTACGATAGGGACCTAAGGAGTAATAAGTCTGGGCTCCCAGTGTAAATAAGAAAACCTAATCCCACCAGGATTCTATTTCTTATTTCACTAATTATAATTCACCCCACTACAGAATTATAATTGCACTCCCGTTCTTATCTCAATTATATTACGAGCTTCATGATATTAAATACTTATTAATCTCCCCACGTTAAGATTACAGATACCTGTTGATTAAAATAAATTACTAACAGATATAACTAAGGAAACCAACACTAGTTATGAAAATCTTAGTCAATAGACTCGGGAGTTTTAAGTTTTAGCCCAACCTAAGCTTAGGAGTGGTACGTTAGAAGTTGTTGGGTACAATAGGTACTAGTTGACTAGGCTATGGCCGGCCCAACCCCAAGGCCTAAGAGGCCTGGGCCTTGGACATCCCAAAAATTTTAATTTTTAGGGGCACTCTAATATTTTCACTATTTGGGTTTAAGTAGGACTCTTTTTAAGTCTAATAGTATGGAAAAAAAATGTCCAATTAGAGGTAATGAGTTAGCCCAACCTACCATCCATAAGCCTAAGTGCTCAACCCACTAAATTCACAAAATCATTTCCCCCAAACCACCAAATAACACCTCCCAAAAATCATTTCCCTCTAAACCCACCCCCAAAAACTTGACTATCTCGTATTTTGTGTTCATATGTAATGATTAGTAGAACTTTATATTGGTTTAACTTTCTCGTATTGTGATTGTTGCTGTAAAAATTATTAAGTATTAACTCTTTAAGGATCCATTTTTTTATATTAGCTTTGGGTAATAAAAATTCTTGGGCCGGCCTTGTGACTAGCGACGTAAAATATATATATAGCTTATCAATCTCTCAAATAGCTAGTACTATCTTTTTGATGCGTGCGTGCTCCATAGCCATAGGTGTAGCTTAAAGTACAATTTGACGTATCGAATGGCTAGGTGTTTGGGGGAGGCTCGCTACCAAAGATAGACCTGCAAGTTGGGGCTTATCTGCGAGCTCTCGGTGTGTGCTTTGCTTGGATCCCCGTTTGAAATGTCATTCTCGATCAGTTATTCTTTGAGTGTCCCGCGTTCCTCTGTTGCTGGTTAGGAAGGATATCTTTATCGTTTTGCCTCTGGTTTAATTAGGAGCTGAGTTGGGCAGTCCAGCATACGAAATTGAACGCAAAGGGTGAAGCAACACAATTTATGAACTTTCTTTTAAAGCTGCCGTTTACTTCCTCTATGGGGAAAGGAATTTGTTGATTTTTCAGGGCAAATCTAGGGAGCTTGTTGCGGTGTCTTCGTCAGTCCTTGAAGCCTATTTATTGAGAAATTTTTCGGTGCCGGGTGGGTATATCCCACGTGGTACCTGCTCGGCACATCCGGGCCATCTAATATACTTTTGGATAGCTCGGATTGCAACTCTCTCTCTCTCCTCTCACCCCAATACTATCTCTCTCCAAATCCAAGCTGTCAAAAAATGCAATGGACGGCTTAGATGCGCCGAACGGACACCACGCGGCACTGAAATTTTTTCCCCATTGTGAAGTTTTCTGCCCAAAATAGAAGGCTTTGTGATGACTGGCCGGGTCCTTGATGCTAGAATCTTTGGGATTATCAATTGTTGATATTTTTTCCATCTGGTTGTTGCTTTTGTTAAGGTTATGAGCTTTGTTACACAGTTTTTTTTTTCTTCTTATCAGCAAAAAAGATCATATGTATTTTTGAAACGGATTACAAAGATTCAACGGATCACGGACACCTTGATTGTTAAGGGGGATGCCTGTTGTTTTTGTAGATACTTGCGTTTTTCGGTGAAATAAATTTACTTGCCCAAAAAACATAGTAAAATTAGACTTGATTGTTAATGAGGTTTTGACCTGTCGTTGGTTTTGGTTGGTTTGCTTTATAAAAGTTTTAACTTACCCAAAAAAAATTAGACTTGATTTATGCAATCAGATCCTACTTAGGGAATATAGGAGGCTTGGAGCACTCACACTAATACTACGAAAGCTGATTTTGGTCGCCACCGGCGTTTGTGGCCGGCCCAGATTAGGGGCTGTTGATCCATGTGTGTATGATCGAAAGACAGTGTTCGAGTGCTGGCCCCACTTGCAGATGAGAATCCTTTAGCCTCTAATCATTCCGATACTGTTTGGTCGAAAGATGGTGTCTCGGTGTTGACCCCACTTGCGACCGTAGAAGATTAGGACTGTTAGGGTGTTATTGTAGTTGAGTTTTTAGCTGAGCTTGGGTGTTTTTTTTGTGTATTTGTATTCAACCTTTGGTTGGATTCCTCTCCCCTTTCCCTTCCCCTTAACTTATGTACCCTTTGTCAAGGTTTCTTAATAAATTTTTTAACTATCAAAAAAAATATATATATGTGATTATGTGGTAAATAGTTAAAAGAATATGCTTAAATACATGAATCAGGAACAGAAAAGTTGATGTAAAAGTTTGTTTCTAACTTTCTTGTGCGGTAAAATCGGATTCTCAGGGTAGTGATCCCACAAGTGCACTCCCTGGCCTATTTTTTTTTTTACTTTTATTGCTAACTATGGTTAAATTTGGTAGGACGTACAAGTTAAGAACCAATAAAAATCAGATTAATGTTTGCTATCGTTTGGTGATGGTGAACAAATTTGGACTCGGGTAGTTATGCGTCGACTTAATAGCAGAAACAAAGTTGTGACGATATTTTGTTGTGATTGCAGGTCACGAGATTATTTGTATCAAACTTGAAAGTTTAGGACTAATTCTTATTGGTTAGCGGAAACGCCCGGCCCCGTCACTAATACTTTATCCTCCACCACCAAACTCTCTTTATGTAAATATGGAGCACTTGTTTTGTTTTATTTCTTTCATTTAATTTAATTCTCCCTCATTCTCTTGTCTTCCACCATCTATTATAAAATCGGGAGGAGAAAATCATCATGAGGAAGAAAATTCGAGCAGAAGCTAGAGGGGGGAAGGGTCAGTGCTCCACGCAGAAGACATTCTGGCCAAATAACTCTAATTATTGCACTTTATTTTTTGTTTATTTCGTTTTTTCAATTAATTGTAATATGGTTTTTTTTGGAGAAATCAATTAGAAATTCATTGATGAATATGATGAGTACAATTTACCGTGTTCAACTAATACAATTTTGGGAGCGTTTAGGATCTCCACATTTACCGTCTTCGCAAAAGAGAAGAAGCAAAAATACACAAAGAAGAAACATTAACATCTAAAACAAATTGCATCGTAGTAACATTTTTATTTTAGCAAGAGAAAAGAGAAGAACAATTACCATCTCTGAAAAAATAACAAAGAGAAAAAAAAAAAAATTAAAATGACTAGAACCACAACCCATGGAACACCACCAGAGACTGCCTTGGCGGATTGAACCTGTCTGCCAACACCACCACAGTCGATGTATATATGATATCATGTCCGAATTCGATGAATGAACGGGTGACCTTCCGGTTGCCTAAAGAGACCCCCGAATGCCAGATTCATTCACCATGAATTCTGAAAATTCCCACAGAAAGTCCAATACATGTTTCACAATATAGGAGACAAAAGCTAGGAGTTGGGGGCCTCCTGCTCAAATCTCATCATACCAACTTCGTCCAGTGTGATCCATGCTTCTATTCCACCAATATCACTCATGGAATCCATCAACACAACTGTGTTTGGAGCGCCCGAGCTTGCACTACTCACCCAAACTGGCTTGCCCCAACCGAAATCCGACTTGTAAATCGGAAACCTACACCAACTAGTAAACATGAAGCGATCCACTTCCTTGTCCAAGAACCACTCCCCTGCCTTCTTAGAATGCCTCACAACCATATCACATCCATTTCCCCCTTGCAACTCTTTCAAACAATCACTGCCGATTTTCCCGATTGCTTCCCTCATCTTACTCACTAGGCCACCGAAATCCATCTCACCGTTTCCCAATGCATACGCTCCCCGGAGGAGGTTTCCAAAGGCGTATTCCGATAAAGGAGGGTCCATCCTCCGCCTTAAATTCACCGCATGACACGCCATTGATAGGCGGCATCGGTCATGCCCTTTTCGAGCCATGGCCCACTTCCAGATTGCTGCCGTTACCAACTCATTACGGGTTGGTTGAACCACCGTACTGGCTCCGACTTCAGCTCTCAGAGCAGCTATTTTTGAGCTACTGAAGCAAAACCTTCGAGTGTCGACCCTCTGTTTCGGGCTATCAAGGGCCATGTGCTGCCCAAATGGTTCCTTGGGTGGGAAGAGAGAGGACGCGACGAAACTCGGAGCCACCAAATTGGTGTCGCCACGCGCAGTTGCTGCCCATGTCTTGACAAACATGCTCGACGTGCATGCATCAGCAATTTTGTGGCAAAAGGATATACCAATAGCTTTACCCCCACAGATGAAGTAGTTCAACTGTATGCTTAGTAGCACGCCATCACTCTCTTTGCTTGTGCTTGGAACAAATTGATTTAACACTTCAACTTTTGGCGATTTGACAATTTCTGAGAGGCGGGTGTCAACCCGAGCCTCCAGGTAATGAACGCCTTGATCATCGCAATCGACTGAGCTTTCGCCTTTCATCCTTCCAGCAAATGGGTAGTAGAGAGCTAATGCATCCGAGAGCGATCTTTTCAGGAGATGGGAAATCTCAGCTAGCTTGACGTTGCTACTACTTTTGTCATGTGAGTAGAAAAGAATAAGTGGGACATAGAGAGGTGGGACAAACTGATCTAACAAAGAGAGCCGAAAGGTCCTGAGGCTAGCGGGCGTCTTAGAGGAAGGTTTGATGGACTCCTTGGAGATGATTTCCATCTTAACCATCTGGTAATCTTGGTGTGTGCTGATGGTTTGTTTCTGTCTTGGCTTGGATTAATGGGTTTTTGGTTTTGGTTGGGTAGTGGCATTTTGCTGTTTTGTTTTCACTCTGTATCTTGTGGACCAGGGGACCCTGCCAATTAAGCACTTGTTAAGCGGGTCTAGACTGTCCATCTCGGTAATCAATGGTTCAAATTGAAAACGAACTCTTCCAGGGAAGAGTTCGTTTTTTAATCCTGATCGCTAAAAACACTTTTGGACTGTCCGGTTGCGCTCGGCACTTGGCAGCGTCTCTCAATCCGTATCGTGTGGTGTCCGGTTTGGTGAGGTAAGAATAAACCATTTTTGGCAGGACTTACCAAAATAAAAAACCCCTTTGTTGATAGGCACGGATTGTCTAGGCTAAATGAGCACTAAACTAGGCCAAAAGTCACAATCTGTATTATCTTATGCGTGACTTTTTTTAACTTACCACATACTTGGTGGCATGAAATCAATTATATATAACTGTTGTATTTATAATCACAGAAAAAATACCGTATAGTGCAATAAGATTTATTTGAAACAAATTAGTCCGGGTTATACAATAACCACATTTTATTAATCTAATCACAAAATAAAATGAATCATACGAAGTTAGGACTTACCTATACCCTAAGTAAAGGGTTTAGTTGGACATAGGCATGATGCAAAGAGTCACAAAATTACAAGAACTTTTTAAACTCCACTAGAATCTCATTGCTCTTTAAAAAGAACCTATCTATGACTTGAATCTTTTTTTCATTTTTTTTTTACTTGCCTTTTCCTCTACCTTGGCTAGCTAGGCTTGCATGCCCGCTAGGACTGCAAACGAACCGAATCGTAGCGACATCGGTGAGTCAGGACAACCATTTGAGCAGTAATTACAGATTGGTCAGTTTCAGGCAGCAATTTATCTAGTGGCCGAAGATCAGAGTTGCCGTTGTATTTTTGCAATGTGGTCAATGTTGTGCTCGTCACAGATCACTTCCCAGAATTTGGCCAGAGCCGGCTCATGGGAGAAGCCAAGGAAGCCTAAGGTTTGGGCCTAAAAAAAAGGAAGCTAAAAATGGAGCCTCCAAATTTTTAGGACCCCTATATATTAGGCCCAATTGCCCAAATATATATTTAATCTAAGCCTTCTTTGTACAAAATATGCCCAATTCAAATTTTGTAATGGTAAATGCTTTTTTTCTAAAACTCTTTTTTGACCAACCTTTGTATGAGAAATATAGAGTGAACGTCATTTAAGAAATTCACTTCCGGCCCCCACAAATTATGAGTTGGCTCTGAATTTGGCCACCATCTGGTTCCCCACTTGGCCACCATGAATGTACCTTAGGGAAAATGACGGCCAATAACATGTTTTGATAATTAATACGCGTCAGATATATTTTCAATATTAACAAATGTTCTCAGCATGTCTTTTGCGGGAGTATTAATTATCAAAACACGTCCTGAACCATCATTTTCCTGTACCTTTTAAACACTTCCCTCAAATCGGTCAATCCTATGAAAACGTAGCCTGGGCTAAATGGCCCAATAGACCCATGCTCTTGGATTATAGGCCTAGTAATGACTTTTTTCTTTTCTTTTTCGTATTTATTAATTTTTCATCAATTATTTGAGAATTATTACTTCGTTATGACGAAAGGAATCCAAAAAGTAAAAAATTACGATTGACATTCAAACTTTTTTGAATAAAGACGAAAAAATTGGTTTATTTTTATTTTTATTCAAAAAGATTAAATTTCGATCGTAATTTTTTACCTATTTGAATCTTCTCGTTATGACAAAGCAATAATTCTAAAAAAGTCTAAAAAAACAAAAAACAAAAATAATAAGTTCCAAAAAAAGGGGGGCCATTTAGCTTATAATAAAGTTATAATGCCAAACTAGGCCTTAAGACCAATTTTCCGTTACAGGAATATACTCGTCCTATGTTTGGAGAGAAAGGAGATTCTCTCTCTCTCTCCCCGCTTAGAATTCCGAATGAGAGCTGTTACTCGCCCCCCGGTGTCGGGGGGGGGGGGGGTGTCTGACACCGGACCCACCAATTTCCCATTTTACCCCGAGACCCATCCACCTTCCCTCCCCCTCTCTCTCACTCTTATTTTATTTTTTTTAAATAAAATTTTAAATGTTATTACATATTTTTTTTAAATAAATTTTATATTTATGAAATCTACTCAACGAAACCTATCAAACGAGCCTATTATTGATGGTGAAATAATGTAAAACGAAAAAACTATATTTTTTTCGGCCTAATATCTTATTTTTTTGTTTTTATTTTTTTGTCCTTCATTTTTTTAAAACTTCTATATTTGAGTTTTCAAGTAAATTATATATGTTAAATTCACTTAAATTTTCTTTATATACAAAAATGAAATGAAAGTTGAGAAAATTGTAAGGATATGATGAATGAGAGTAAGTGTGAATATATACGCAACTGATTATATAGGCGCTACTGTCAAATTTGCAACGGGCAACAATCCTCTCAATGCTGCAGGTTCAACTTTCAACGACCACCATCAATGTAACCAGCTCCTGACAAGCAGAAAGACTTTTTTCCCTCCAGTAAATTAGTCAACAATGGCCGGCTCTTTTGAACCACCAACTGCAATTTTCAACCACCACTAGTGAAATCAATTTTTTTCCTTTTTGTCCCAAAAATACAATAACCTATTTTTTGTTATTTAATTAATAATGTTTATACTCTATATATTTTTCCTTTTTTATTTATTTAAAATTATTTTAGTGTTCCGATTTTTAATCCGGTTCAATTGGTGGAAAGATCTTTTTTTTTTTTTAATCATTTTATCTTAAATGGTCATAATGAATTTTTGACCTCGTAGAATCAAATATCTCTTAGGGCTTATCAACGAGAGTCCTAGAGTCAAAATTTAATTATGGCCATTTATGATAAAATGATCAGAAAACTAAAATCTTTCCACTAGTTTAAATGGATTGAAATTTGGAACACTTAATTTTTCAACCTATTTAGACAGTTTAAACTACCACAAAAATATAATTTTTCCGTTTTACAAAAAAGTATGTGAAAAAAAAATTATTAACATTTAAAATTTTATAAAAAAATTAAATAAGAGAGTAAGAGTGTGCTGAGAGAGAGACACGTGGTTGTGGTTGGGGGAGGGTTGGGGTAAAAGGGAGAAGTCTTGCCTGTGTCGGGGGGATTAGTAATATCCATTCCGAATCTGATCGTGACTCGGGTATCCTTTTGTTGATGCTCTGTGTTGTCTTTCGACTGAGTTTCTGAAATCGATTCACAATTGCGGTATTCAATTTCGCCATTTTTTTGTTCGATCGGAGTTATTGAATCCTCACTCAACCACCTCGCTCAATCGAAAAGAGATTGTTCATCTTCAATGGTTTGCACCATTAGTCGCAATAAAAAAAAAAAATTTGATAAAAAAAAGTTGGCCCATGACAGAGATGCGCGATCAGGCACTTTCCTTTTCTGATTGCCATTGTTTGAGAAGGAATTTCAAGAGCATGCTCTCTGTATATAGCTTTTACGCCTGCCCGTAGTTTTAAATAGCGGTTGCGGGAGACGGGGCGGTAGCGGTTTTATTCGTGTAGCGGTAGCGCGTATCGGACGATATGTTGCAGAAATCGGGTGCAATTTTTAAAAATCATTAGCAGCACTTAGAAAAATTGATGATTCACTTTTTTCTCCCTCGTTGGCTTAATTCGTCTCATATTAACCAACCTGCCTGTAACTTGGACATCTTGGCATACAATTCGTGTTCCCTTAGTTTAGCCAAGACTAGGGAAATGTGTTGCAAGTGGTCTGCCCAATTCTTACTATAAATGAGTATATCATCAAAGAAAACCAGTACAAATTTCTTGAGGAAAAGCCTGAACACATCATTCATCAAACTTTGAAATGTAGAAGGTGCATTTGTCAAAACAAAGGGCATGACTAGAAACTCATAATGGCCTTCATGTGTCCTAAAAGCAGTTCTTTCTATATCTTTGGGGTTCATCCTTATTTGATGGTAGCCAGACCTTAAGTCCAACTTAGAGAAAAACTTTGCCCCATGCAATTCATCTAACAACTCATCAATGATTGGGATGGGGTATTTGTCCTTTACAGTCTCTTTATTCAATGCCCTGTAGTCTATGCACATCCTCCAAGAATTATCTCTTTTTTTTACCAACAACACAGGTGAAGAATATGGTGAAAAACTATGCCTTATCACTCCAGCCTCCATCATTTCCCTTACTATTTTCTCAATCTCATTCTTCTGAATGTATGGATACCTGTAAGGCCTAATGCTGGGTGGTTGTGTGCCAGGAAAGAGGGGTATTTGGTGATCATGAGCTCTGACTGGTGGTAGGCTTTTAGGTTCACTAAAAACATCTTCATAATTTTGTAAAAGCATAGAAATTTCAGGATTTACCTGTACTTGTTCTGATGACTCAACTTGAATGCTACACATCTGTGCCATAACACCTTGTGGATTTCTTCTAAGTAACTGTTCCATGGCCTTAGCATCTACCAACTGAACTGCTGGTATTTTTCCCCCTTTTAATGTATGTTTTGTCCCCAAAACAGTGAATTCCATCTTTAAGTTCTTGAAATCCCATAATACTGGACCCAAAGTGGACAACCATTGCACCCCTAATACCATATCACATCCTCCCAAAGGTAACAGCCTCATGTCAGCAGTGAATTCCACTCCTTGCATAGTCCATTTGAAATCGTGCACCATTGCTTTGCTAAAATTTTTAGTACCATCTGCCACAACTACAGTTAGAGGATTGGTGGGCTGTTATTCCACACCTGTTGTTTTGGCTATTTTTGGGTCCAAGAAATTATGTGTGCTGCCAGAATCAATCAGTATGTGCAGCATTTTTTTCTTTATTTGACCAATAATCCTCATGGTTTTGTATGATTGAATACCAGATAAGGCATGTAGGGAAATCTGGAATTCTTCTTGATTATCCCCTTGTTGCAACTCCTGTTGTGTATCCTCAAAAATCTCGTCCTCCGCTTCTGCCTCCAACATGAATATTTTCTTTTTCTTGCACACATGCCCTCAGAAGTATTTCTCATCACAGCCGAAACATAACCCTTTAGCCCTTCTGTCATCGAAATCTCGCTGAGTCATTTTTCGGATTGATGTTCCTATTTCTGTCATCTTGGGGCCTGTTTCGGTGAGTCTTGGTGATGGTGTTAAGGGTGGTATGTATGGCTTTGTTGAAACCCTATTCCTCTTGTTCAAAGCTTCAAAAAGTATCCTCCTGTAATCTTGCCAGACCCATTGCTTCAGATAGGGATTTTGGCCTAAACATTTGTACGCCACCCCTAATTTCTTCTTTTAAACCACTTACAAAACAACTGATGAAAAACTCTTCTGATAGTCCAGAGGTCTTATTTGCTAGTTCTTCAAACTTTTCTTGATACAGTTTCACAGAACCCCACTGCTTCAATTTGGTTAATTGCCCTACAGCATCATCATAAACATTTTCCCCAAATCTAAGGGTTAAGGCCTTAGAAAATTCCCGCCAGGTCTGTAAGGTATGCGATTTTTCAAACCACCTGAACCAATGTATTGCTTTGTCGTCCAAATGTAAAGAGGCTAGTCGTATCTTTTGTGTTTCATCTATGGCGTTGAAGTCAAAGAATTTCTCGCATTTATACAACCAAGCTTCAGGTTCATTACCAGAAAATCTTGGAAACTCTAATTTGGGTTGGAAAGGCCTAAAGATCCCTTGGGTCTGATGGGGAAATTGATTCTGGACATGAGGGTTGGATAATAATGGAGGATTTTGGGGATGAACTAGTACCTTTTCCGAGATCTGAGTATACTTGAGGCTCAACATCGTAACCAATTCTTTGATGCCCTCCATTGTTTCTGCGGTTTTGATGTTGGATTCCGTGAGACGATTCATTGTTTCTGCTTGCTTATCGTTGGTTTCCGTGAGTAGACGAATGGAATCAGTAGTTGCATCAGACAATTTCTTGATTGTCTCATCCAATCGTTTGAGGTCTTGAGATCTGGTATGGTCTGCCATAGGAAAGCCTGCCCACAGTCAGAGGAGAAAGGCTCTGATACCACTGATAAGACTCGACTAAGTAAAGTATTCAAGAATGGAGTTTTATTGCTATTTCAGAGAGGGAATTACAGAAAAGAGAAATTGAGAAAGGAAGAAGAGAATTACAGAAGAGAGAGAGAGAGAGAGAGAGAGAAAAAGAACAGAAGCAACTGATTTCGCATATCCTTCTACTTACGTGATACAACAGATATAACCCTCTCCACTCCCCTTCTCAGCCTAACAAACTTACAAAAAGAATTACAAAAGAATTACACTTTGTCTCCCTACACTATCAGATCTTGCACTTATAACCTTCATGCTTATGAGTTTCTGAAATCGATTCACAACTGCGGTATTCAATTTCGCCATTTTTTTGTTCGATCGGAGTTATTGAATCCTCACTCAACCACCTCGTTCAATCGAAAAGAGATTGTTCATCTTCAATGGTTTGCACCATTAGTCGCAATAAAAAAAAAATTGATAAAAAGAAGTTGGCCCATGACAGAGATGCGCGATCAGGCACTATCCTTTTCTGATTGCCATTGTTTGAGAAGGAATTTCAAGAGCATGCTCTCTGTATATAGCTTTTACGTCTGCCCGTAGTTTTAAATAGCGGGAGACGTGGAGGTAGCGGTTTTATTCGTGTAGAGGTAGCGCGTATCGGACGATATGTTGCAGAAATCGGGTGCAATTTTTAAAAATCATTAGCAGCACTTAGAAAAATTGATGATTCACTTTTTTCTCCCTCGTTGGCTTAATTCGTCTCATGCTAACCAACCTGCCTGTAACTTGGAATAGTCATGTGTGTTTCAATCATAGTTTTATATGCAGATGTACACATACATAGACATGGAATGTTTATACTCCGTACTACATATCTCTGATATCACAATTTTGCCTCGAATCCGTTGATCACAATTTTGCGTTCAATTTTTCTTGTGTTTTTATTTATTTCTCAAGGTTGTTTGGACTAATTATAATGTCTGATACCTAATATTGTACTTGTTTTTTTCTGCAGTGGTTAGTGTGTAACTTGTAAGAAGGATAATCAAATGGATGATCGAATAAGTGTACTGCTGGATGAAATTGTCTGTGCACCATGTTATCCCTCTTGACAATGAAAGATGCAGCAAGAACTAGTGTTCTTTCTCACAGATGGGAAAATTTGTGGAAGTATTTCACAGGTAGACTGGATCTTAGTAGAGCGGCAGCGGGAGTGGGTGCGGGGGAGCGAAGGCAACTAGAAGCTCCTAAGGTTGGAAGCGCCTAAGGAGCGTATCTAGATTTCATATAAATACGTATATAAAGTATCTTAAATACTTAACTATTGAAGGAAAAGTGATTACTTATGAGAATTTTCACGATCTTAAAGGGTACTTAAAGGAAGTTAGATATTTTCAATTTGCAAAACTTCTTGAGTGATAAGATTTTCATATTTTTATTTTCACAATGGCATAACTCCCTCAAGAGTATGAAAATAGTTGCCTTAAACGCCCAATAAGCTCCCATCTTAGTTGGGAGCGAGCTTCCGTCAAGCTCCCATCTTGGGAGTGCCAATTTGAGCTCCCGTCTTGGGAGCGCACCCATTTTAGAAGGATCCTGCTACTAAGGACTGGATTTTGATGGTTCAAAGACAATAGCTTGCATGGAGTAGGAAATAGTAATTTCACTTGAGAATTTTGAAATGTCACTTAAGATTATTGAAATGTCACTTGAGACTGAAAGGGCCAAGTATACAAATTAGGTGAATAAAGTCTTGAATTTGCATCAGGCCAAGATATTGATGGATTCAGAGTGTATTTTGATTTGGTTAAAAATTCTACATACATTATCGACGGATGGATAAACTTTGCAGTGGAGAGAAGAGTTAGGCGGCTGGAATTGAACCTGATTGAGTATTCTGGTCTTCGGAATGACCAATTGTATGCTTTTTCATTGAGCTCGCTTCGTGTTCTAAACGTTAGTTCTTTGACTGCCCTCTGCTTGCGAAAGCTGGACAAGACAAATGAACTTTCAAATTGTCCATTGATTGAAGAATTGTCTTTGATGGAATCACGGTCCCTAGTTAATGTCAAGATAGCCGGTGCTCTCAAAGTTGAAGCGCTTGGAGCTTGTCTTTTGTCGTTGTTTGCAAAACGTTGAGATTTCAATTATAAATCTGATCTCATTTAAGTACTTTGGGCCTCGTATAAACAATCCTTTTAAGAACGTTCCCCTCCTCTTTGAGGTATCCATTGGAGGCTCTCATTGGGTGCATGTAGTTTGTAACCCCTTTTCCTCTCTTTCTGGGGTGCTCTATCAGCTGGAGACGCTCGTACTGCGCCTAGATTTTGAGGTTAGTATGTGTTGCTTCTTTTCATATATTTATTGTCATGGAAAATGATTTTGGCACTCCAATTTTTTATGATGGCACTCCAAAATTTGTCTTCTAGTATGGCTTGCTATGTATAATTTTTACACTAAAAGACAAGTTTTGGAGTGCCATCATAAAAAAGTGGAGTGCCAAAATCATTTATTGTCATTACCTTTTTTCCTTTTTTTTTATCTTTCCAATTTTTTTAGTCTTCAGTTAGAAGTTGTTTCACCTGAACAACGTTTCCCGAATTTCGCAATCTCAAGAATTTGGAATTGCAATTTTCTGCATATTCAGATCAAAGCATCCTTTGCCTCAGTTCCTTGATAGATGCATCTCCTTGCTTGTACAAGCTTGTGCTGAAGGTGATCTCGTTTCCAAAAAGGGCTCTTTCCATTTAAGAAGATTGTAGTTCACATGGCATGCAAACGGCAACATATTTTTTGTCCGAATCAGGATTTGCACCTGCTCTTGTATTCATTCACTAGTTAGAGATCATCCATCCAATTATGTCTTCTGATTATGTAGTTATTAAGTTGTAATGAGGTTAAGGGAAAATGTTACTCCCTAAAATCTGCCCCCAAGACACATACACCTCAACTACTTCTAAAACCTACGCACACCCGGGCCCCTACCCCATACTGCTGAGAAAAATGAAAATTAGCTCTCAGACCATCAAGATTAACATACCTCGATACCTTGTGTGGACTTCATTGCTGAGTTTTGCAATTAGTTTCCTAGACACCAAAATGTTATGTTGCTGGAGTAGAGCCATAGTTTAACGTCCAGCAACCTTAGTTTTTGAGGTTGGGTTAAATTGGTTGCATTGTTTTGGGTTGAGAATGCCGAGAATCTACTCGACCTTTGGTGTGCTCGGTCCTTGGTGACCCACATACCCAACCCGTCTGGTGCACGCTCATATAAAAGATTAGTTGAGACAAAGTTTAGAATGAGAATAATCAGATGAAGTCTCTCTGTTGGCGTACAACATTTTAGATTTACCCTTTCCCTTGTTAATGCTCTATTATCTCCCACAACTAAACCAATGAAATGTGTGCTAGCATTGTTGGATGATTTAGACTTCATGGTTTTTTCCATCGCATGAATCTTCCTCTCTTCCAACTTGGAAGCGCTTAGGGAAGTACCAACAGCTCTGTCTCTCTTCTTTCTTTCTCTTCTTCGTGGTATGTTGAACTGTTGTCAAACCAGTAGCCTTAGTGTTTTGTTGAATCAGTATGTGCTTTGTGATGCAAGCTTAATGTCTGCTTAAATCATTCACCATCTTGTTGCAGGCTTGGCCAAGTATTGTCAAAATTAAAGTGTAATCCACTTTTTGCTAACAACCACATTCTTTGATTTGGGAAGGATAGCATGAACTTGAATTTTTGTAATTTGTTATAATTCTTAGTTGCATGGAGCTCCTAAAGTGGTGCCGCTCCCACCTTGGGAGCCCGCTTTTGCGCTCCCAACCAAGGAGCTTGACGGGAGCCCGCTCCCATTGAGATGGGAGCTCGCTCCTTACAAAGATGGGAGCTTTTGTATGATCTTTGTATAGGAAAACAGGGATTTATCACTTGGCTTTATTAATTGGTCTTTGATAAACTCATATATCTAACCCAAGTCATGATATCTTGAAAAGAAAATCATACTATATTGTAACACCAGCCAATTTCTTACACTTATGGAGGACTTGGCCTATATTTGAACTTCCTAAAATGATTGTACTTTTAAAGTAAATACTCTATGCTACATTAGTTTAATAATATATGTACACGCTCCCAACCTTGGAAGCTTTTGTATTCCCTCGCTCCCATGCTCCCGCCCCCACTCCCGCTTCGTGCAATTAAGGTTATAATGCTTGTTAGTTGTCTTCGTATCACATGCCTTGTTCTCAAATGTATAATCTATGTAGTCACTTTCCGCCCAAAGGACGTAATTTTAACTTGTACATCATTACTCACTTCCCATTATGAAGACGATCAATCAAAAACTGGGAGATCTTTCGACTCTAAATTCAAATCATTGCAAGCCAAGTGTGCGGGAACATGTTTTGGGACAAATAAATTATGTAGGGCTTGTTAGAGACTCAGGACTAATGATGCTTTTTGTTGGGGTTTACGGAGGTTATTGGAAGTTGGAAGGTTTAGGTTTAAGTATGAAAAAAATTGCAGGCTATGGGGTTTGAAAAAAGGTGTATTACTTGTGTAAAGTATGGGAGTTTGTTTAGATTTTCAACTAAATTTATCTGTGGTTTTGGGCTGATTAGAATTTATTGAGAAAATCATGTCCTTAAATATGGTTTGCTTCAAGCCCCTTGCTTTAATACGTATCATCATGGATAGAAGTTCGTATGTAGAACAAATGGTTAGCGGTTAGCCAAGTATTACGGTTTCCCTTCACGAGACTCAAGTCCTGGGTTCGATTCTCATCATGGGATCTCATTCCCAAGAATCCCACCTCTTAGGTTAGATTAAATTTGGTTTGTTGCTGGTACTCAGAAAATAAAGAGTTATGCCTTTTGATGCAGACTTAGTTTTTACTTGGATTAGGACTTTGAAATTGGAAAAATAAGTTGTTCCGAAATTATCGAGTTAATAAACACCTCACAGAAGACCGACAATAGAACTCGAACTGTGATCCAAAATCCAACGATACAGTTAAATGATCAATGAAGACATTACTATTTGGCTTTCTCGATCTTGAAATGTTTGTTTCATGTCCAATGACAGACCTTGACAGTCATTTCATAATAATGTCACTTTTGTCATTAAATGTTTGTCTCCTTTCTCTTGTAATCCTGAAAATGAATACACTTTTTTTTTTTTATCGCAATCCACTATTTCTTATATTTTTTGCTTTTGTTGTTGTTGTTTTTTTTTTTTGGAAAGTGGTATTGGTCATTTAGTTAGCTGATTCATATACAAGTACTATTATGACCCTAAGCCAAAATCAAATGGGAAAAAGTCTTTGGCACGACATATCATATGCACACAAATGATTGCCTGTCATGGTATTAAAATTTGCATTTATATGGTGTTGGATAAATAGTTTTGAAGTCCTTACAAAAAGACAGTCGTTTTTTTTGCAGAAAATAAGACAGTTGATTGGAGTTGGCCAAAATACATTTTTGTCCTCTTATTTTCTTGTGAGACCCATCTTTCATCCACTTTCTTTTCTTTTGACCCATTATCAATAAAAAGCAGAATTCATAATCTCAACCAATCATGGTCACGAAATTATCAAAAATAAAAACAAATGTCCAAAATCAACAAAACCCCAAATTTTAGTAAATGTAGGTTCGGACCGTTCGGTTATGCGGCATGGTTGCTGTAGGCTTTGTTCTGATTTGGAGATGGCAGTGGCCAGTGGGTTCGATTTGATTGGGTGATGGACAGGGGTGATGTGTTAGGTCTAATTTGGTGATGGCAATGGACAGGGGCCTCCAAATTTTCGGGAAATGACAAGTCGGTCCCTTTTTTTAGGTGGGGTTTTATGCCAACTCTTTTTTTTTTGTTGTCAATGTTATCCTATCAAGGTAGGTGGTGTTCCATTTGTTTGGAAAACCTTCTTATTTAAAAAGAAGGTAATTTCAAACTCAAAAATTATGTGTTTACGCAAATAATTTTTCTACCAATATGGATATTATTTGATACTTCGTCCCATAATGTTTGTCCGGTTCACAAAACGAGAACGTAAAAATAATTCAATTTTTGTAAGAAAAATTCAATTTTTTTTTAACAATTTACTAGATATCGATGAGTTCTTTTAATTTATGAAAAAAGTTTAAATTTTTTCTTGAAAGAAGTGCATTATTTTTTAGTCCTTGTTTTGCGGGCCGGACAAACATTTTGGGACGGAGGTAGATCTTTAAAATAGTGAAAAAAATTGAAAAATTATTTTTTATTTTCGTTATATTTAATTTTGAAATTACCTTCTTTTTGAAAAAGAAGGTTTTGGAAGAAAGCGAAACAGGCCCAAGACATTTGTAAAGATGCTTTTACAATTTTACCCTTGTCACTTTTTACACCCCCAGAATTCACACTCTTACGAGGAATTCACACCCCTTTGTAGAATTTTTACTCCCAGAATTCACACTCATTTGCACTATTTACACCCCGAAAATTCACATCTATGAAAAAAGACATAATTCGCACCCAAATAAAGAATTCACACGTTCGGAAAGTCACAATTCACACTAAATTGAAGAATTCACACATTCGAAAAAGACAAAATTCACGTCTCATCCACACTTTTCACATTCCGAAATTAAGAATTCACACACACAATAACAAAGATATGGTGTGAATTGTGAAAGACGGACGAAGCTGCTGAACTACAGGGAGAGAGCTATAGAGAGAGATAAAGTACTCCAGTAGTCTCTTCTAGAGAGAGAGAGGCCGGCCATAAATGTAGAGCTGAACCACAATTATCAACACATGCGAAGGAACTAGGAAGCAGTTTTATAAATAAACAAAATATGAATGAACTTCCAACCACACTCCTTCAAACTTTACCAAAATTCCAATCTGTTCCGAACCTAGGGTTTTCTTTCGATGTGTTACTCGGCGGAGAACCTGTTGAGATCGGCGTAATTCCGGGAGGAGAGCGGCGACGAGGAGGAGCTGCGGGTGAATTGTGTACGTCTTCTTCAGTCTGTTTATTTCTGAAGAGTACTTGTTCTTCTTCTCCTTCTTCAATTGGTTTTTACTTGTACTTCTACTGGTTCAAAAAAACGAGATCCAAAATTATCTCGGGGCTTTTTCGCCGGGAGGTTCGACGGCCGACGGCAAGGTCCAGCCGAAGACGGGGACGGTGAGGAGGAATGGAGAGAAAGATTGGCCTGGAAAAAGTCTACGATGTCGACGAATTTTGGGGGAAAATCAGGAGGGAGAGGGTGACGCCAGGCCAAACTGGAGGTGGATGCGGGATTTTGGGGGTATTTTTGGTACCTAACTAAAAATGAGGCTTACGTGGGTAGGCTTTTGCAATGGGTGAACCTAGACAGCAGGTAAAGGAAGACAAAAAGGGGCGGCCTGGAAGAACCCCCAAATTTTGGCCAAAATAACGGCCCCATAAGGAATAGTTGAGTATTAGTAGTTAGCAAAATAAACGTTAGAACTGAATTTGGTTCAGCGGCAAGACGAACTCAGTTCAACTCACGCCCAAACACATTCTTTAAGTGTTCATTTTGTCAAAAAAACAAATCCTTTGTCATGTATTGAACCTGCGCCCTAAAGAACACAAGCTAGGTACTTACATCCTAGCCACTAAAACCAAAGCATGTTCTGTGTACAAAGGGGGCTGAAATTAATATATACACAAACTAGCCATTATTTTTGTTAAATTTTGAAAAAAAAAAAAAAAAATAGGGCCCCACCTAACAATTTGGCCTAGGGCCCCAGACACTTTGGGTCAGCCCTGGAAATGGATTTGGGTTTGCTTTAAGCTATTGGACGCTGCTGATGAAAGAAGTTTAGGCTCTAATGGCTATTGGTGGTGAGGGTGGAAGGATTTTTGAAGTGTCAATGATGGGTTTTCTAGTCTGCAATGGTGCTGGTGTACGAGGTGATATGGTGTCGTGATAGTGTAGGTCGGCGGTATTGTCGTCATCCTTGTTCTGAAATGGAAGAAGAGGACCTTACGACGTCGTTTTTGTCAGCTCAGGTGTCTTATTTTCTACCCCAAGTGACATCGTTTCAGAAGGTTGCACCCCTGAGCGAGTTAAGCGTTAGAGGGCCCCCGAATCCGTTGATTACAAAGATTCTTTTGCTTTATTTATGGGCACAGCTATTTGCAGCCACTTATTTCCTGAACGTAGCCTGTATATAATATGGTACACATCTGTTTATAATATGGTACACATGTTACGTTCAGAAAATAAATGGCTGCAAATAGCAGTGCCCTTATTTATTTCTCAAGGTTGTTGTGGACATATTTTACTGAATTACTGTCCGATATGTTGGACCAGTATGTAACTTGCTTTTTCTCTGCATTGGTTAGCTCTTAAGAAGGAAAATTAAATGGAGGATCAAGTAAGTATTGCCGGATGAAATTGTCTTTGCACCATCTTGTCCCTCTTGGCACTGAAAGAAAGAAGCAAGAACTAGTGTCCTTTCAAATTGTGGAAATATTTCAAAGGTAGTTTGGATTTCAATGGTTCAAAGACGTCAATGGCTCGCATGGCACAGGAAATGAAAACATCACTCGTGACTGGAAGGACCAACCAAGTGTTGAAAAATCATCACCACCTCTTTTGAATCTTCCGGAGTATCTCTCCGAAAACTTCCAAGACATATTCAGAAACATCTAGACTACACTAGAATGCTTTGGAGACCTTTATAACTTGCTATAGTCTTTTCGAATCGTTCGAAATGTTTTGGTGTATATTACAACTAGAACATACTAGAACCTTTTGGGTTCTACGGGAATCTTCTGAAATATGATAAAACCTAAGGGGTTTCTATAGAAGCTTCATGAAGTATTGAGTCTAGAGTTGTGTTTAGAAGTGTTCCAATGGTTTCTATAAATAGGGGAGGGGTCTCCTTAGGTGTGTATGTGAGGAATCAAGAGTGACTCCAAGTGAGAGAGTTAATGTGAGGTGTCCAAAGTTTAAAAAGTTATATGAATTGATGATGGTTGAAAAAGCTGAATCATATGAGACTCAAAAAAGCATTTCATGAATGCTGAACGATTTGACTGAGCGAAAGAGGTAGCGTTAGTTGAGATGACGCTACTTGATTGAGTAGCGCTTGTTCAAATAGCGCTACCGATTGGCTAGCGCTATTTAAAATAGCGCTAGTCCAGTCCACCGTGGCACCGAGACAGCGCCACATGGCATATAGCGCTAGTTGGGTAGCGTCACTTCAAGTGACGCTACCGACTAGTTTTAAAAATAGTTTACAAATCAGAGTACTTCGACCAATTGTTTAAAAAAAATGATTACTTTCATAAAAAAACTCCCCAAAGCCCTAATCAGAGTGGAGCAGACGGTCGCAGAATTGGAAAACAAAATTAAAGAATCTGTAAATGCAAGAAAAGATTTGGAGGTGGCGAACGAAAAATTGGAGGCCGCAAAACAAGAACGGGAGGCGGTCAAAGAAAAATTGAAGGCGGCGGAGTCGGTGAAAATGGAGGTCGAAGTTCAAGATCCAACTGCTAGGTTGGCGCGATGTTTATACCAATATGACCTGGCCGTGAGTCAAGCCCTACCTTACATTCATTGGTGGAGAGAAAAACTTCAGGAAATGACCTTTACTGTCGTATCTTCTATTCAAGAAGTTACTGCTTTGAAGCAATTGAAGGAGATGACCCTTTACTCTCCTGATATCTTATGCCATCCTGGTCCAAACACGGACATAATCATAAAAACATGCATAGCTCTGGGGCTAAAATGCAAAAAATGCAAAAAATTTGTCACTCAAGGTCTGTGTTGGAGAATTTTTACATGCTGATTGATCAAATGTAAATATATCTACTGCCCCTCATCATTACTCATGCCTGAAATCTGAAAGTACAACATGGCCAACTAACCGCATGCATATCTAATGTCTCTGCTGCATATCTTCTAGATTTTTTGCATGTTTCCTTTTTGATTCCCTCGACTAATGTCGGGGTGCTGGAGTTATGAACCGAACAGACTTCCACAGTGAACACAAAGATTTTTCACAAGTGATGGGCAGGCAGAACGCCCAATCCCGGAAGTGTTATCTTTCGTGCCGAAAGAATAAGCAACCCTTAATCCTTGAGCTCCCAGATAAGGATGATACAAAGGACTTCGTAATCGTCGGGGGTAACTGGGAGTTTGGTCCTGGCGAAACAGACCGAACGCCGGTACCCCGGACCGAATGCGATGCATGCAGTAGACTCCTCAAATCTCCCTTTTCTAAACACTGATTATTTTAAACTCTGACAAGTCTTGTACCCTTCATCTCTCTGTTGAAGTCTACTTCTGAATACTCGCGTTTCGATGACTTTTCTTCTTTCTTTTTATTATACAAACGTAGTGGTTGTAGACCGGCTGAAGACCCGAGCCGACCAAGAGAGGGAGAACAAACTTCTTGCCTGCCCAATACGAAACGCGCCGAAGCTGCTCGGGTACATTCCGACATACAACACTACGCTCGCCGCCAGGAAGAAGAGCCGAACCGAGCGTGCGAGGAAGGTAGCCGAGGCCGGAACATCTCTACAAGCACCGGACGCTGACCACCCGTTGCGCGGGACAGAGCGTCTTCCTATCGACCGAGACACACCGGACCCCTTTTCAGAAGGAAGCACCGAGATGCCCAGAGCTCCCTTCACTCCAGTGGACCTTGAGGCTGCAACAATCCCAGGGGCTGCATCCAAAACGGCGGCTCCGGCCAATAAGGAGACAAGGACAATCGTTCCGACGCGGAAACGCCAACGCCCCGAGACCGAAGGTGGAGGCTCGGGGGACGGGTCGCGTACTTCGAATACTCCCGAACCACAAACGGGCGGTTCCCCACCGTCGGATCAGGATTCGACCGAAAACCCTATTTGGAACCCGGCGATGTCTTTCTCCGGCTTCCAGGTTTGTCGTGGCCATAGCGTTCGCGACGATCCAAAGGTGGCCTATGCTCTGCTGGGCGGGACTCTCCTCCCCCGGGATGCTCAAGAGCTACCGAAGGATCTCGAGGCTTCCCTAGCTTCGGCGTGCCAGCTTCATATTCAGGTATCTCTTATTCTTTTCATGCCTCGTTTATATTGTTTCGTTGTACTGACGTTTGGATGCATGACAGACCTCTCAGCATCTGGCCGCGGTTCGGGATCATCTTTCGGAACGCAACAAGCAGGTGAACAAACTGATCAAAATGAGCGATGAGCACCGGGCCAACGCTGACAATCTTAAGACCGAGGTGGCAAAGTTCAAGAAGGAGGCCTCTACTGCCAACGCTGCGTCTCTAGCCCTTAAGCAGAAACTGGAGGATTTGAAGGCCGAACAGAAGAAGCTGGTAGAGGCTGCTGACGAGAAGGGTTTTAATGAAGGGACAGCCGAGGCCACAAAACACTATCAGCAGCAGGTTGCAGGTATCCAGGACAAGGCCTGCGGGGTAGGCTTTATTCTCGGGTTAAAAGCGGCCGGCGTTCCAGAAACTTCGGAGCTCTACAAGGCAATGCCCAAATACCCGAGGCAAAGGCCGGCTCCTGACGCGGCTACCCCGGAGATTTCAACCCCGGATGGGAACGTGGAGAAGCCCGTCCCTACCACCGAAGATGCAGCCTCAAAACCGTAGGATTTTCGTTCTTGTTTTTTATTTTGGAATGGCTGGTGCCGAACATTTAGGCCACACCAGTTCATGGCATGTAATCAGTTTTAATTCTGGGAGGGGCTGGTGCCAAACTTTCGGTATTCACCGAGCCTTTGTTTGTACTGCACTTATCACCTTTTATGCTTTATGAATGTTTTGATTTTTGCACGATTGTCTTGTGCTATACTATTGTGGGCACCGAGCATTCATCTAGCCCCCACTTCGGGCCGGGGCTCCAGGGCCGGACTCGAAGTAACTCATCTCATAGTAAGTATACCCAGTCAATCAAAGCAGGCCGAAGATACTAGAAGTCGGCTTTTCTACCAAAATACCTCAATTACTTTCTTCAAATGAATTGTTCAAACAAGCCGAAGCCACGAATGGTCGGCTTTTCCACCGAAAAAACTTTAATTAATTTTTTCAAATTAATTAATCAGACAGGATGAAGCCACTAATGGTCGGCTTTTCCACCGAAAAAAACTTTAATTAATTTTTTCAAATTAATTAATCAAACAGGCCGAAGCCACGAAAGGTCGGCCTTTCTGCCGAAAAAACTTTAATTAATTTTTTCAAATTAATTAATCAAACAGGCCGAAGCCAAGAATGGTCGGCTTTTCCACCGAAAAAACTTTAATAATCAAACAGGCCGAAGCCACGAATGGTCGGCCTTCCCACCGAGCACGGGGATGCTGGAGTGTCAGGTCGAAGATGCGGAAAGAAACAGTAATATACTTCGAACCGAAGGATTTATTGACACCGCTCGGCCAAAAGTGCCAGAGCTCTGAAACGTACAATACGATGTGTCGGGCAAAAGTCCCAAACACGGAAAATACATAGAAAAAGGTCGGCCAAAAGTGCCAGAACCGGACATAATAAATGAGGGGGGCCGAAAGTGCCGCCACCGAACAAACAAACTTTGGGTGGCCGAAAGTGCCGAACCCTGAAATGCTAAGAACACCGGGTATTACATATACGCTTTTCAGAGGTTGTTTGCATTCTATGCCCGGTGCACAATTGCGCCGGATTTGTCCACCAGTCGGTAAGAATTAGTCCCGGCAATCTTGGTGACCTGGTACGGGCCTTCCCAATTGGGGTGCAGCTTCTTCTTCTTCCCACCACAGACCATTCACATAACCCAATCACCGACTCTGAATGACCGAGGTCGGACCGTCCTATTATAGCCCCGTTCCAATTCTTGCTGGTATTTGGCGATTTTAATTCGGGCCAGGTCCCTTCGGCCCTCAGTTAGGTCGAGCTCCTTGGTGGCCGTCTCGGTGTTAGTCGTCACGTCAAAATCCTTGGTGCGGCGAGTGGGAAGTCCGACTTCAGTAGGGATAATCGCTTCCATGCCGAAAGCCATGGCGTACGGTGTTTGCCCAGTTGCTCGGCGAGGGGTGGTCCTGTATGCCCAAAGGACATGGTAGAGTTCTTCGGCCCATTTCCCCTTTTTTGCCCGAAGGCGTCTCTTGATACCGTTGGCCACGGTTTTGTTAGATGATTCGGCCTGGCTGTTGCTTTTCGGGTAATGGGGGGTTGCCTTTAGCAGTAGAATACCGTGTTCTTCGCAGAAGGCCGAGAATACACTGCCGACGAACTGGGTGCCATTATCCACGATGATCGCGTGAGGAGCGTCGAAACGTGATACGATGTTACGCCAACCGAAGCGTTTAACGTCTGAATCTTTGATGGTTACGAGAGGTTCGGCTTCAACCCATTTCGTGATATAGTCGGTCGCGGTGATTAGAAACTTGAAGCCACCTGAGGCTGTTGTCAAGGGACCGACGATATCCAGCCCCCATTGGGCGAAAGGCCACGGGCTTTTTAGTGGCTGTAGTGGAGCGGCGGGCTTGTGAATTTTCGGCGCGAACTGCTGACAATTCATACAATGCTTGGCGTACTTTACCGCATCGGTCTCCATAGTTGGCCACCAATATCCTTGACTGAGTGCCCGGTGGGCAAGGGAACGTCCTCCGGAGTGCATGCCACAGCTGCCTTCGTGTAGTTCGCGCAATAATTCCCTTGTTTGTTCGAGATGTACAACCTTTAGAAACGGTCCTCCAAACGATCGTCGGTAAAGTTCTCCTTCGGGGGATAGCCAGAAACGAGCGGACTTGTGCATGACGCGGTGTGCTTCTCTTCGGTCTTCGGGGAGAATGTTGTCCCGAAGATATTGAATGGTTTCATCCATCCAGCTTGGACCGTAAAATGTGACATTGACCGGGGCCACGGGGCATGGCTCGATGGAGGGAAATGCAAGCTCTTCGATAGAGACCGTCCTTGGGCCTCCCTCCGCACAGGCTGAAGCTAGAGAGGCTAAGGAGTCGGCATGTGCGTTCTTCTCTCGGCCGATCTAGACGATCCTTGTGTTTTGAAATCCCCGAAGAAGCTCTGTTGCCGATGCCACGTATTTTGTCATTCGGTCATCTCTTGTCTCGTATTCTCCAGTTACTTGGAGGACGACAAGTTGAGAATCGTTGTATACAACCAAGTCTTGTATGCCGAGTCCTCCTGCCATCTTTAAACCGGCAATCAATTCTTCGTACTCGGCTTCGTTGTTGGAAGCCCGAAAGGTTAATGTTATTGCATGCTTGTGAACTGGGTGCCATAATCCTCAACGAATCTCAGAAATAAAATTTTGTTCTCCATTTTCTTCTTTCCTGTTGTCGCTGAAAACGACGTCGCGTGGCTCACGAAAAGTGTCTTGTCTTCCAAATCCTCCACTTTTGTCCACATTGAGAGTTGTCTACCCAACTTTCCAACAAAAACTGTGAGAAGCTTTCCCTCAAACCTCATTAAGTAGCTAGCTCTCCCACACACCTTCAGGGGTTGTTTTGGGGTTTTGAATTTGCCAAGAAAATTCTCTTGGGTTAAAAATTCCCATCTTGCCCCAAAAAACAGTAGAATGAGTCGTCGTAAAAAACAGGATTAGTGTTCTTTCGTGGGTTGCAATCCTTTGGTGATGGCACAATACAACTGCATTGCAGTTGTTCTTTCGTGCCTCCAAAATCCTTACGGATGCGACGTCAGAAGGTTTCATAAGTACACGTCGCTGACAAAAAAAGACCTTGTAATTCTCAACAAATCTTGGAAAAAAAAACCTTTTTTTCATTCTTTTCTTTCCTATCTTCGCTGAAAACGAGATTGTGTGGCTCAGGAACAAGGTTCTATCTCCCAAATCCTCTACTTTTGGAAGGGCAGCTCAAAAGTAACAAGGTTTTGTAAAAATGAGAGTTTTCAGGCACCTTGTTGGTCTTTTTTCTTTTTTCCATTAAATAGCTTCCACATACTTGGATGGTAAGGTTATGTAACCACTATTACCACATTGGTGGTACTCCCTTGCCACACCCACAAATGAGGCCTTCCACCCTTTATATAGGTGTGCACTAGCTTTCTTCTACATTTTAGAATATTCTAGTTTCATTTCATTCCATCATGTTGAAGACTCCACACATATCTAAAGTCCTCTTGAATTCTTTTGGATTAAAAATTCCCAAATTGCTATCTTGGCCCAAACATTAGAATGAGGTGCCATTCCGGTTTCTACGAAAAAGAACTTTTAGAAAAAGAAGGTAATTTCAAGCTCAAAAATCATGTGTTTAGGCAAATGATTTTCCTACCAATATGGATCTTGTTTGAAAGATCTCATTAAGATCTTTTAAACGGTGCAAAAAAAATTTAAAATTTTTTTTTCATTTTTATTATATTTGAGCTTGAAATTACATTCTTTTTGAAAAAGTAGGTTTAAAAAGAAAGCGGAACGGCACCCGACTCTTTGTAAAAAAACCGGATTGGTATGCGATGGTACAAAGATCGAGTCATTTTGAATCTCTTGAAAAGTCCATCGCATGTCGCCACGCGAGAGCATTGCAAACATGATGGAGTTGTTTGAAAAGGGCCTTATACCGAATATCGTGCAATCGGGGGAGGTCGGAGGGTTATTAAAGAAGGTAGATCCGGGACATCTATTATCTCCTTCGTAAAGGGATTGAAGAAGAAAATACAGTGCGTGCCTCCCGACATAAGGAACCAGCCACCCTTCGAGAATAGGGGTAACGTACCACATGGTTCGAATTGTATTGTACCCCTTGTATGTGATGCACCAAGAACATTAGAAGCCTGGGAGCTCCCATAACCTTCTGCAGTTGGAATTACTGGACCTGTGAGATTGTAAATACCACGATTTATTCGAATGAAATTGAAGGGGTATTGCGTTGTGTGTGAAAAAGTATGGGAGTTGGTTGATTTTCGACAACATTTACTTGAGGTTTTGGGGTTGATTAGAGTTTGTTGAGCGAAAGAACGTCCTAAAATATGGTTGCTTCATGCCCCTCGCTTTAATACTTGTCATGGTTTTTAAAAGTTAATCCTTAGAACGAAGGGTTAGCCCAAGTGTTAATTAGGCTTTCCCTTCACGAGAATCAAGTCCTGGGTTCGATTATCATCACGGGATCTCATTCCCACCTCTTAGGTTAGATTAGATTTGGTCTCTTGCAGGTAGGTACTCAGAAAATAAAATGTTTGCCTTCTCAAACAGAAAACCTAACAATATAGTTTATTGATCAATCTAGACATACTATTTGGCTTTCTTTTGAAATGTTTGTTTCATGTCCAATGACTGATCCATGGATGGTCAATTCATAGTAATGTCGCTTTTGTCATTAAATTGATGATTTAACTCGTCACTGGCGTGTCGCTGCTTTCCCTCTTCAGTTACGGTACGCTAGTTGTCTACGCCTTTACCCACCTGAACCTGTACCTCATGATGTAAACTTGACCCGTGTTAAAAATAAAAATAAAAAGATGTGAACTTGAAAATTATTTCCATGTCTTCCGGATTTGTTTTGCGATTTCCTTGTCTGCAAACAAAGTAACAAATCTATGGTCTGAAATGCTTTCTGTGGCAGGAAGCCGAGGAATCCGCCGGTTGGCAAGGAGGAAAGCCGAGGGAGGAGGGTAGAAACGGGAGACTTGAATGTCTTAAAGCGGTGGAAATTGCTGGGCGGGTTGGGAATACAAGTGACACTGAGCTTGCTCTGAATTTACCTGAGAACGAACATTGTCTGTCTTGACAAGATAATTATTCTTCCTAGTTACCCCAGTCATAATTTCGTGCCAAGTTCGGCGTCTGAACTTCTGAATGCGAGGAGAAATGATGCTGCTGGGGCACGGGAACATGCCAAACAGTAAGAGAAAAGGGATGAAACTTTAACATCTGAATTCTGAAACAATACTAACGAAGATTATATAAAATGCTTTTTTTCTCAGTGAAAGTCAACACTGTTAGTTGTAGTTAATGAAGTTTGGTCTTATGTGAAACGAATGGTAGTACAAGGTGCCTACCGCTTGGAACTGATACAAATTAGAGACGAGAGAGAGAAAGAGAAAACAAAATATTATTACTGATGTTCAGAATACCTTGAAGACAAGGCTAATACACATATAAATAGGAAAAACCTATGTCTAGAAAAGGAAAAGATTACACAATATAATTATGATACGATCACGATATCATGCCTAAAATAGAAGATAAGTAGAATCAAATACATTAAGATACATTCACAGGAACCCCTGTCAAACCTAATCTTTCTTTATAGGTTAGAAATCCTAGATGGCCTTTGCGTACAACAGCAGTTGTGTTGTCTCTCTAGACACAAAAAAACAAAAAAAAAACAACACCACAGGAACAAGTAATGATCAACCAGTTATCCATCTCTTAAACACATTTTCCGAGGTTCTATAACCCAGATCATATCTCACTTCATGTTTGGAAAACAGAGAAGTATCAGCACAATCGTTTTGTGATGGTATTCCTGTGTCACTTATCTATCCACAGTCCCAGGACTTGATGAGCTACCGGCAGAAGAAGAATTATCCTCAATCATCACGGCCTCATCGCATGAGCTCAAAGCACGTCGAGAACTCTTACTATATCTGGCAAACAGATGAATAACAGAAACGGTTTTGTTGGGCTGCTCTTTTGAATCTGTCGTCATTACCTCCTTATCGGTAGAATTGCTTGCAGAATTGTAGTTGGCATCCATCTCAATTATCTCCGCGGATGAGACAAGATCACGTTGAGAACCTTGTCTAAGCTTCACCAGTGTTGCCTCTACATCAAAGTAACGGTAACTTAATGTCACCCACAATCATATGTTTGTACGAACTTTTTGCATGATTAGCAGATACTCCATTGATGTAATTGTGGAAAATCATAGTGCTTGCTTTCAACAGTTTTTTTTCTTGATAATGAACTTAAAGAACCATTCACAGCTATTGCCATCCAAGAACAACCGCCCAACTTAGTGCCCATTAATGGGCTGATGGGGAAGATGCAGATGGAATAGAGATGTAATCTATACCAATATGAATTGGACTTCCAAATTATCAACTGAGAATCAACTAACAAAGCCTCATTTCATGGAAACAGGCAAGTACATCTCAGGAGAAAATTAAAGTAGCTTGATTGATTAACCATTCCCCGACCAAAGAGAAAAGGACAGAGAACTTGCATAGATAAGTTTATGCCCAAATAGGAATAATGAACATACGGGACAAACATGAGACTATGGAATTGTCCTAAAAATTAACCTACCCCGCCTTTCCTTTGTTTTTAAGCCAGCCCTAAGGGAGCATGCAGCAGAGCTTTTCCAATGGCAGAGGCACAGGCAGGAGTTTCAGTGGACCGAGTTCCTGTCCCATTTGTTTGTTTTGAGGTGGTACCACTGCTTTCTTCTCCTCTAATACTATGCCAAAAAATTAAGGATGAGCAAGTGGCATCAAAATTCACAGCTTTGTATGGCCATAAGGTGGCAAAGCATTGTTCTCACATGGAGACAATCAAAACTGTTATTTTCCGTTCATTTGCATTCGGTGAACCAAAAATTGATTACTTGTACTTATAAATTATAATGCATTAAGTTGTATATACTGAAACATGGCAACTCTATCTGTATCACAGAAGCACATAATGGAACAAGCTTGTTCACTCATACAAGCATAAGGCATCTCTGTATTTCTCCAGATATAAAGACGACAACATATATTCCACATTTCTCTCCAAAGCAACAAGGAAAATGCCAATCATTTCAAGCTGAACTAGAGGGGTTCATCTCTGTGACTCCGTCACTATGGATATTGAAATTGGTACCAAGTTCCAACAATGTCTGAAAAAGGGAGTAAGAAGGCGTCACAACTATGAAGTGCATATTATTCAGTGATAATGTTGTTGCTGACAAGTTCGGACTCTAATAATTTTCTTCTCAAATCTAGCACTTGTCAAGCCCCACAAGTCTATACATAAAAAATAGTCCATCGAAGAGTGTCAGAAATCATATTTGTTACTGTGTTCTGCCAGTTAGAATAATGTAAAGTGCATGAGATGTCCTCTAAGACATGAAAATTACAAAAGCATAGAGTCATCATATGCAAGTAATCATCAATTCACTGTTCAAAAAAAAAGTAATCATCAATTTAACTGGCAAAGTATGAGATGGTTGTTGAGCACATACAATGAAAGCTAACATTACTGTTGATAAGGGGAATTCCAACAAACCTAAGGTATTGGCTAGCCAAGAGGAGACTTAAAAGGGTTCAAAACCAATTAATTCACCTTGTAAGGGAAAAATTTAGACCCTTTCCCGACCTTTCATTTTAGAATGCTAAATTCCCCTCTTCATTTCCATCATCATCCATCCATAACATCAAGGTAAACCAAGGTCCAAGTAGTCTAACAGTAGCAGCCAAAGAGAGTTTTGTCCATGTTTGTCACCATTTTAAAGACAGGAAATTTTTATTCAAGTAAAGAGTCACATTACGACCTAGGCACAAAGAATAACCCGATATCGTTGAGAATTACATTTTGAAAAACGAAGTCTTAAAGGGAAACATAGCTATAGAGAACAAATTTCTACATTAATTTCTTCATCCACCTATATTCATGGTCAGAGAAACCAAGTGTCCCCGCGTTCCAAATCCAAGTTCCCAATGGGTAGGAGCTCCTGCCAAGAGATGATTACTGAGATTGGTCACTCACCCCCTCTAATGGCACACAAAAATAAATCTTTACAATCCTCACAATTTTTTTTTTCTATGTCAGCAATTTTCCGAGGACAAATGAATTTTTTTTCATAACTCAGAGTGTCTAGGCCAACTTACGCACACCCCGAGTAATCCCTGAAGACCAAATCCCATTGTCTACTCGTGGGGAGTCCAATCAAAGCCGGGACAAAGTCCCGTGTGGACTGGCCCCACAAGATCTGACAACACCTTCAGCTTTTTAACCTGAGATCTAAAGAGGGAACAAACTCCTAAGTCTTAGCCAACAGGTTAACCCCTTGTGTTGGTTTCAAACTCAACCATGATAAAGTCAACCCCCACAAGAGAGAGAGAGAGAGAGAGAATTGGTCACCTACTACCTACGATCTAACTGGGGTTCGAATTGATAATGGAAATATGAGTTTAATTAGTTGATTTGTAAGTGAAAATGGAAAAGTGCTGTCTAGGCGAGTGAATTAATATCAGGAGCAAAATGAAACAGAAATTCAAAGTATCCAAGTTGGCAAATTCACGAGTTAAAGTAGAAGCACATCCTAATTTCATTTCATCTTGAAATAATTCTGTAATTGGCAACTAATATCGGTCTTACCAAGTGTGTGTGTGTGTGTGAGAGAGAGAGGGAGAGTACCATAGATGGAGAGAGAATCGTGTTTGACGACCTTCGGAGGTGACCTCTCTAGCTCCAAGCATTCCAGCGAGCTAGACGAAGGCCTCGTCCTCCCCAGCATCTTCCCCCCCTCTCTCTCTCTCTAGAATAACTTCCTCTGAAATCTTCTCTCTCTCTGTATGTATGATGTATGTAGAGGTTGATCTTTTGTGGGTTTGAAAATATTGGGGCCAACTGACGCGGCAAAAAATTGGAAGGAGCGGGAAGCTGTCTTTAGCAAAAACAAGGCCGGATCAAAAAAAGGCCCATCCATACTCCAAAATTTTGGCCCAAAATTTTTTTATTTTTTTTTGGTTGTTCAAAAGAATGGAGTACTATTTTTTATTTTTTATTTATCATCACAACAATACTATTGACAAAACCGTCATAGCGAAAAGCTGGATTTTTTTGAGATTTTTGTTAACTATTTTCAAAAAAAATTTTGGATAAAAGTCAAAAAATTTACTTTTCCGATTCCTCTTATCGAGACAAAGTAATAATCCACAAAAATATGACACAAAATTAAGAAACGCAAAGAAGATAGGCTCATGATAAGTGGACGGTTACGGATAAGCCCATGACGGAATACCCTTTGAAGGGGAGGTGGGCCATTTTCTTCGATCGTTTGTTTTACTATTTGTTAAGCTTTCAACGGTTTGTTTGGCTCCAAATGAATGCGATCAATGGCTAACTGACCCAATCAACAGCCGTTGATCGATCTAAAGTGTCTCTGATCGATCTAAAGTTGTGGGAAGGTGGGCGGGCTACTTTTTTATGCCTGGGGCACGCCGCAGGCAAGGGCGGACCAACACTAGGTCAAGGTGGGTCACTTGATCCCACTAAGTCCCAAAATATTCCTAGAGCAGGTATAGTTTTGAGGAGTATTCTGTAATTTTGTCCCAAAAGATAATATTATTGCCCTGAAAATCCCACGGGATTTACAATTCTTGCCCTCTTTGATTGTGACGTTATACAAAGAACTCAACGTTTTTTCTCTTTCCACTAAGTTTTAGAGTCTAAAGAACTCAACGTTTTTTTCTCTCTCCACAAAGTCTACGAGTCTATAGACTTCTATACTCTGGTTTGTTTCTCTCTCTCTCTCCCTCCCTCCCCAAAAGCAAGCATAGACTCCAGACAAAAGCAAGCAGTCTATCTAGATAGAAGCTGGGTCATACAATTACCAATTAATGTGAAAAAGCTTGGATATGATAGTTTTCTCCATGTTCAAATTAAAACTCTATCGGTGCACAGTCTATCTAGATAGAAGCTAGGTTAGACAATTACCAATTAATATGAAAAAGCTTGGATATGATAGTTTCTTCAAGTTAAAACTAAAAACTCTATCGGTGCATTTTGCATTGTGGTAAGTAATCTTTTAGTGTTGTCCAATTTGTTACTCCCTCCCTCATTTTGTTTGTCCATTTTTGAATGTTGTTCTATTTTTTTAATTGTTTATATCTTTCAATTTATAATTTTTTGCATAATTTTTGGAAATTTATATTAGAAAATATAAGCAATTGAAAACAGGCAAAGATATCAAAAATAACAAACAAAAAAGGACGGATGGAGAAATTAGTTTATATTTGGGTCTTATTGAAATGTGTTACATTTCAGCTTCTTCTTCTTTTTTCTACAGTTCTGAAGAGATTTGAAGAAAAAAAATGCCATAAGAATCATCAATTTCTACAAGTAACAATTTTTCTTAGCAACAGGAGATGAGTTATGTAATAATATGCTGGAGTAATATGAATAGTTTTCTACTCTTTGTTTTTCATTTTGGTATAATTCAATTCTTTATCCGATATTTATGTATGAAAAACAAATTATATATCTTAGATATTTGACCCCACTGCGACTAAATCCTGAGTCTGCCTCTGGCGGCAGGACCTGAGGCGATATAGTAGTTGCAAATTTTTTGGGCTCGAATCAGCTGTCCTTGGCCTATATATACAAGGTGTTTTCGAGGAGTTTTTGAGGATCCAACATTCAGTTTACTTCCATTTTTTGTCCAGCACCTTTTGTTATGCATTTCCATTTCCATGTTTCCTTAGTTCGCTCAATCCGTTTGAGTTTAATTTCACTTTCAAAGCCTAGTTTAAACTTTGTTTGAAGTCCTTTATTTTCAGTTTTAAGTGCAATCTCCATAGTTGTTCTCCTTGAGCCACTTGGTTTATTCCCTTTTTTCACAATGGCTAGGAAATTCTAAGTACTCTTCATTCAGGCAAAAACAAGAACCAGTTGTGGTCCAAACCCACCACACACTTTTCGTTTAGTTAGAAGTCAAATCAAGGCGCTGGCAGCTACTCCAAAGTCGGATCGCAGTCCGGTCCTAGCACGCCAGTAATAGCTGCTCACGTCTGCAAGTGTTGCACATGCCTTCATTGCGAAAGAGGATAGCAATGTGACTACAATATCAAAGACAAACAATGGGTAAAATGAATAAAACTTACTTTATATGGGGAGTGCTAGGTACAAAGAAAATGTACCCAAAAATGACCCCGAAAAGGGCAAATCAACGGTACAGATTTACTGCACAGTGAATCTGAGCCGTTCATGTACACTTTAAGGATAATTTCTTTGTACTTAGCATTTCCCTTTAAACAAATACAACAGCTACTAGCATAGTAACATTTCTACTCCTGCTGGTCAATGGTTGGGTTTAGGGTTAGTTTTGTGCTGAATTGTATTGATATGGGCTTTTAGGCCTTTTTAGGTGTGGGCTTGTCCCAATGGGTGTATTCCTGGTTTAAGCTCAGCCTGTTGGGCCTATTTCAATTTCTCCGTGTGGTTTGGAGAAGAGGGTCTTGAATGGTCAGGCTGGTGTATCCAAGCTCCTATTATCTCTGTAAACTTTGTGTTTATGAGTTAATGAAATTATTATTTTTGCTGATCAAAAAATAGCATAGTAACATGCTCGGAGGAAATGTACTCCATCCGTCCCTTATTTAGAGTCTAATATTTCATTTTGGGCTGTCCCTTAATAAATGTCCATTTTGTAAAGTAGTGGGTAAAAGTTGGTGCATTATCTATTTTGTCCCTAAAAGTAGATTCCATTTTGAAAAGTTAGTGAGTAAAAGTGTAATGATGATGGATAATGATGGAAAGTAGAAGAAAAAATTGATGTGAAAGGTATAATGATGATGTCTTTTTAATAAGTTGGAGTTACGAAGCAGGACACTTAAAAAGAGACGGAGTGAGTAATATCTAGCCAGACAGTTTTTTTAAAAGCAAGTGGCCAAACAAAGTTTCATCAAAGAAAAAAAAACAAAGTATAGAACATCTGTCCATGATAAAGTCAACAGGAAGATGAAAGAATGTTGCTAATGTCAAAACTATTTTTGTTTGTGCCAAAACTGTAGTGCATAAAAGCCTTGTACCTTGTGCTTGATTCAAAATACGGAGTCGAGCCCTTGTTTTCAGATTCTTTGTATCACTGCCGGTTTAAAGAGCAAACAAAGTGAACTAAAAAGATTTTAGTGCTTCAAGTGATGGACATGAGGGAAATACTCGGGGAAACCTGGAAAAACTATCTTCGGACGCGCCCCTGACCTATCTTAATTGCTTCTGCTTCCCCATCAAAGGAAAGCCAACAGGCATAGAAAGCGGGTAAGGAGTGTGAGCAGGCGGGGAAGGCAGAAGTTGATCCGGTACATCGATTAGCAGTTTCAGCTACTACTTTGGAGGAGGGCAAGAGGGTAATTCCACATACCAACTCACCTAGATAATTGCTGACTAGGAAGAGGCATAATGATGATGATTATTGGTTTCATTGGGATGGTTTCTTGATCAATTACTTAATGTCAGAGATGCATGTAAAATTATGCTTAAGAGTATGATAGGCACATGCTGCAACAGATTACATATGCCATGATTGGAGAATTAAGAATTATGATAGAGATCCTTTGTGAATGTGATGGCACAACAACAATTGTGTCCAGTAAATCAGTGGTGCACGAATAAAATAAACTAGTAATAGAAGCCACAAACTAACCCATGTTTCACACTCTTAACTCGAGCATCTAACGCAGAGACTCGTGTGTGTATCAAAATACGGACAACAAGAATAATCACAAACTCAATAGAATTAGACAGCTCTTTTTCTCTCAAACTTTGACGAATAATAGTCAAAACACAACATAGTGGCTTAGAGATCTGTTCATAAGGTAAGGAGTACGAAAAAGGAAGCAAAACATGGAAGCTATTCTACTTACTTATTGACCAACCAACTCTAAGAAACTAACGCATTATTAGAAACATAAATACCTTTAATCAATATAGACTAAAGATGAACATTCAAAAAAGAATACCGACTCTAGAGTACACCTTATAGAAAGAGTGTCACAGCAGCGTTGGCACTATCCAGATTGGAGGAGGCATGGGCACGGGCATGGGCAAACTCTTTAGTTTTCTTGTATTCATTTGGTAATGCCGGGCAAAATATCTCTTCTCTACGAAATAAATACCCGTGTCTTGAGGTCCAGAAAAAGTATAATCACAAAACACATGGGCGCAATCGTCAGTATAGTAAATGCAATTTGCCTGGCACCCAGGGAAATGTGAAGCCAAAACGCAGAGAGAGTAATTGTCACCCAAGAATAATGTGTCATCGCCCAAACTTGTGATTTCAACTTTCTTAATGATTTGTTGATCGTTGTTGCAGCCGCTGTCGTCACTGCTGCTAGCTAAGCCCAACAACTTAAAGATTTTAAAAGAAGAGGTCATCTTGCACTTTAACGAATATTTGGTTTTTCGAAACCTCTGAACCAACAGCAAGTCTGCCCCAGATGATGATTCTACAATATATGACTCGTCCAAACGAGTGGGAGTTCGAGGAGCGACCTCTATAACTTGAGCGTTGCTTTTGCTAACATCAAGGGAGAGTACACGAGAATCTATATCTACAACATAAAACTTTCCCCTATGTCTATGATATATGGCATCCTCAAAACGATTGAAACCCCATGCGTAAGTCCAACGCTTCTGGCCTGGTTTGATGTAGGCCAATAATTTCGTAAGACCATAATATGCCAAAACAACAAAATCATTTGGACTCGAACAAGGATCACATGACAAAACAACCTTAGCGACATCAAACTCATACTGCGTCGTATGACGCCAGGCCGAAATGGAGATAGAACATCCAGTATTTACCCGAGGGACTTACCGGAGAAGGGGTTCAGCAGTGTAATGCTCAGGTCCTCCACTTCCAAGTTTGCTAACCATCCGTGCGAAGAACCACAGTTTCTTAAAGGATAAGGAACTCGTAGCTCTGTGTTGAGAACCTTTTTTTGCGTAATGCTGTAAAGTCTCCTGCATTCGTCCTCCGCCTCCGGACTCTGATTGGATGAATGTATTAACAAAAACGGAACTACCTGCACGGGCAAGTAAATAGTGGAGAAAAAAAAAAACAACAAATACACTTTCTACTAACTTACAAATTTTTTAAAAATAGAATACAAAAAAAAAAAAAAAAAAACTTTAATGCCAAAACTATTTTTCTTTATGTCAAAAATATTGGCAACTTGTACCAAAGTACAACCTGATTACGTTGATCAATGAGCTACGTAATATGGGTTGGATGTGTGAGTTAAACTTTGGTTGGAGAGAGGCTAATGGTTGCGCTCATAATCTGGCAAGGTTGGGTCTTCAATTAGATCGAGGAGAGAAGTGTTTGATCAAGCCCCATCAACAGTGATGGAAGCTTTGCGCAATGACCGCGATGGTCTTGAAGTTCATAGAGCTACTGTGTCAAGTGTTTTTATTTCTTAGGGCCTAGGCCCTCTTATGTAAAAAAAAAAAAAGTACAAGACTCTTATGCACAATAATTTTGACATTGACAAAAACAATTATGACATTATCATTTCCCATACACTTTCTATTGAATTCAAATATTTACACTAAAATTTTTTTTGCTATGTAAAAAGAAAAGAGCCATAGTAACTACTGCCGCGGCCAAGTTTCACACGGGGAGCAAGTTAGAAAGAGCGTCGGTAGGACGACTCAAACTCGAACGTGTGACCTCCTGATCATCCAAACCCGGTTGGAGTGAGCCATGGGCTACTAAGCTACCAACCTAGACTAACACACAGGTCACAGGGGAATACAAAAAATACACTTTCAATAAATTACTAATATATTTAAAGTACGAAAATGGTATGAGTACCGAAAGGGGGAGGGAAAATGTACCGACCGCTGCCAGCGGGCTGTCTCCGGCCACCGGACGTATATGTATATACACGAAAAGGGGTGCTCGGATCAAGCACCCTAAACACCTCGGATGCCGTTAATTCTCGCGTGGGCCCCCTCGGTTTTAAAAAAAAAAAAAATTGGACGGCCGATCCGGTGGCCGGAGACGGCCCGGCGGCGGCGGTCGGTACATTTTCCCTCCCCCTCCTTTCGGTACATATAGCAATACTCTTTAAAGTACCTGGTTGTGAGGTTCTTTGCGACGGCGATCCTTGTGATGGGCGGCAGCCGAGAACCATGGCTTGCACACGGCCGAGAAGTGGATATAGTCGGAGAGTTGGATTAATAGGTTGAGGATTAAGTCCAGGATTCCCACTGGCAGGGATGCCCAATCTGACGACGATGAACATTTCCGTTTCTCTGATTTCAACACCGCCTTATCTCACGACGACTGTGCCCGTTTCCCTGATTTCAACACCACCATATCTAGGCTTTGGATTTGGATTTTGAGAGAGATTTTTGGGGTAATAGGTGGATAGAGATTGACAGAGAAATTTGAGTAATTAGAAAAACTAGCAACTATCCTGTTGGATTCTGGTTCGAGGAAGATTTTTTAGACTCCAAAACGAACAGTGAGGGGCTAGGTGAACGCACTGCTCTCTCTTTTGTACTAGTACCGGTACCTCTGAGCAAAATCAGGGGCGAAACTATCAAGGGGTGGATGTGCCACGTGCCACCCTTTCAAAAATATTCACAAATTTTTTTTAAATACACAAAAAACTTCAAATTAATCATATAAACAAGTTTGAATCTCCACCCTTTCAAAAATATTCACAAATTTTTTTTTAAATACACAAAAAACTTCAAATTAATCATATAAACAAGTTTGAATCTCCACCCTTTCAAAAATATTCACAAATTTTTTTTTAAATACACAAAAAACTTCAAATTAATCATATAAACAAGATTGAATCTCCATGGCACATTACTCGACAGCAGAAACAATGTTATTTTCCCCTTGGCGAAAGTCAATAGTATTATTTGTAGTTAATAAGATTTGAAGACCAGTCAAATATACTTGAAAGTACAGGTGTCTACAACTCCACTTACAAAACATCGTAGCGTTGCACACCATTGGAAAGCAGAAATCAAGAAATCATCAAATTCACCATAGGACTTGTCCACATTTCTTGTTGGGAGTACAGATATGCATACTAAGAAAACTGAACAGTTTGGAAAAGATGAACATATTCTGGGATCCAAAGTGAAGCGAACAACTCCTTTGAAATGTTTCAAGATGCTTAGAAGAGAGAAGCTTGATAATATTCCATTCCTTGAAAGCCAGTGAATACTAGAGCCAGTAAACGGTAGCAACTAAAGCGTAAACTGCTCGTTTTTCTTTCCCCGTGAGTATAGAATTGTGGTAATGAATGAGGAATGTAGTTCTAATATACAAAAAAGCACAACCCAGAAGAGCTAGCTTGTGTTAATTTGTGAAAGAAAATGACTCATTTACTTGTAATTGCTTTTTCCTTCTATAAAACAAACTGGTAATTACGATCGCGAATTGGAATGATGACATCTTCCAGGTCGACTCAAGACTTGCACAAATCTTCACAAACTAAACCACTCTCCACAATAATCGACCACGTCTACGTCGTTTCATCTTTAGATCCTCGCCTGAAAATGCAAAATGTTGTAGATATTATGGTCAGATTAACTGAAATGAAGTTTGAACAAAACAGCCATCTAATGTCGAATTGAGTTGAAGCAATTTAACATATTCATACAAATAGATAGCACGCGTATGCATCATTCTTATTAAGTCTCGACAATAGTTGATATCATAATAACGTGTCACACACACATGGAAGTACGAATTCACGAGAGAGAGAGAGCAACAGAAAATTGGACAAATTTAACCAGTCATGTCAGCAAGAGCACAAATGCATAATTTTACTTTTCACCTAACAAATAAGCTTCTCAGCCCACCTTTTAGTCTGCCAGCAAGATACAATGCTTCTTCCGCGATTGGTCTCCACTGCTCTGCGCATGAGTAGTTGATTCCAAGACCAACACTAAGGCCTCTCAAAAGATGCACGGTACGTAGAACAGAAAAAAGTTCCTCTGGAAAAGCCTACCATTGTCATACAAAACAACAAAGAAATTTTAATTATAAGACCAGGGAATGTAGGCACGAAGAATCCATGTTGAGGTTTCTAGATCCCCACCAATGGTGAACCAGTACTTTTGAAATATATTTATTCCGAACAAAACAATTTTCTCTTCATTTACAAATCAATTAGAGTTCAACTACGTAAACAACCACTTAATTGAACGAACTAATTACGTCAAAAATGCATAAGACGGTGGTATTAGGAAACAGGCATGAAGATAGAACTGAAACTTGGGGCAAGTACTACTGAAACAGAAGTGCATTAGCTAGATTTTCACAGTTGAGAGCAATTGAAGGGACGTAGTTCGTAGTAATCCGAAGCAATGGCATCTTTATGTAATATAAACTACTCCGAATGGAGCAACAACAGAGACTTGTTTTGAATACTCCGCAGAAACAATGGGTTCCTTGTTGTATCCTAGGAGTTGGAAAAATCCACATGGTATTAACCATTGTTGTTATCGACCAATAAAAAGTCATATAAGCAATGATAATCATTTCACATTCTTCTAGTGGATCCAAGCACAAGAAACAGGAGATATTGACACCTTGTGTCGAATGAGTCCAAGCAACTGAATGCATACCTGAACGGAAATTTTTTTGATTGAAGATCCTTCAGAAAAAGGCTGCAACATCGTTACGCCAGGTGGCATCATGGTATCAAACATTGTCTGTGCCAACTTAAGCATTTCCTTTTGTTCATCCTCACACTTGCTCAAGGTATCTATGCCCAGTTCCCTTAGGAATTAAATACAAAGTTCACACCGTTCAGACCCGATAAAATCACCCATGATATCAAGAAGCGACAAAACATTGGTTTTATGGAATTTGATAGCAGCATCACAAACACATGCAGAAAAATAGAAGTCACCTCCCCTCCATTATTTCTCGTTCCTTTCTTCCTCTGTTCTTCCTGTTTGTTCTTTTTCCTTCTTTTTTTTTGAACTCCCTACTGTAAATGATAAACACTGGCAACTCCTCTGACCTTTTTTTTTCCCCTCTGAAATTGTATTACTAGCAAATTCAAAATTTATGGGCAAATTCATTACCTGTAGCTCTCTGATGCCCTTATCGGATCATTATCAGCAATAGCAAGAACCAGTTTAGCATATCCAAGCCTTAAGCTGTCTGGGAGGTCCTTCACTTGCCCATAGTCAAGCAATGCAACCTGATCAAGAGAACGAAATGGCAGATGCATGTTTATGATATTGGCATACGGATACGCAGAAAAATTCCCTTGGTGTATGAAGCAATCAAATATTAATCAGTCTTTCTGGCAAGATTATCCATCATTAATGCAACATTCTATTAGGCAACATAACTTCAACTATGACCCCACTTAATCAAGAGAACGTCATGTAAACTATGTTTCAAGGAAGCAAATTTAGGTTGTACTTGCCTCTGAACCTTTACAGATGAGAATATTTCCAGGATGGGGATCTGCATGGAAGAAACCACTCTTCAATATCATTTGACCATATGCAAGAGTCAAACTTTTGAGGATGTTCCTGCATTTGAGATATTTAGTAAGAGAGTGAACATAGCATTGTCCAGGAATAGCCCACAACGCATATCTAAACTTCAAGAATCTGTGGAGATGCCTCCGAAAAAAAGAAAAAAAAAAGGATTTCATACTCTCAGAGATAAAAAGAAGGCCTTACTGCTTTGCTGCTGTTGCCATCTTACCACCAGGATTTATGCCTCTTTTAGATATTTCATCTTCAAGCTTCAGTATTGGGGTTCCATCAATATACTCCATAACTAAAACTCTCCTACTCAACCAATCAAACACCTTAGTTAATAAAAGCTGAAGTCGCGGAATCAACAATGACACATTGCAGAGTTTGTAAGAACACAATGATCAGTGGCTAAACATGTAGAGCATGTCCTGTTAGAGCACATAGGTTAATTACAACCTCCAAACTAGTATATGAGCCTAGGAAGCCTATCAACAGAAAACCAATTGGTAATGCGTGGAGAGGCCGCCCAGTGTCATATACTCCCTCCATCCCACATTTTGGACCCTTTTTGGGAATCCAACAATATACGTCTTGGTGAAATATCACAGAGCAAGCCATAGGAAACCAAAAAAAACAATAACATACCTAGTGACCATATCTCGGATCACCCTTGGCACCTTGACAGGAGCTTTTTTATTATTCTCATATAAAAAACGTCTAATTCTTTCCATGGCATCAGCTTCTCTCTTGAAGTCAAATTCATACCCAATCTAGAATGACAGAAACGTAAACTAGATTGTCAACCAAAAACATGATCTTTTAGCACCTCACCCAAAGAAAAGTCTATATTCACTAGTAGCAGTAGACTCAAAGTCAGATTCACATATACCAAGGGAGAGCCTATCCACCAATTTATAGTTATGAAATTCAATCAACAAATGGATTTGAAGGAGTTAATTAGCACAATGATTCGAGGTGGATGTATGAGCTCAAGGAAATATGGACAACTATAACATTCAAGATAACCAAGACCTCACTTTGAAAACTAAAGTAACAAATACAAACCGAACAGCCGATACACTCTGCAAGGACTAAGGAGTTGTATGGTTACTATTCCATACAAAAATGTCTCTGGTGGAAGGAAAGTTTTTTTGCCTTCACTAATCAAAAGGAGGCAAATTAACCCCAAAATGCTAACCAGAATGTTCAGAGAAAGCAACAACCGCAGAAACTATGAGGAATTCGGGGCTAAGGAATCTGACACTTCGAATTCACTCAAATATCTGAGTCAGCGATCAGCTCTAAGCATTAGCTACTGTTAAAGAGCAAGTATAACAAGACATTTGACTCCTCCTGGAATGAGAAATAGTCACCAGACTCACCACCATATCCACCATGAATCTGATCTTATATTTAAAACAAATTTTAGTGAATTAACAAGATTCCTTAATGACATTTGGAGAAGACAGAGTTTTGCAAACAGGCTCACAGTCTCACAGCCTATGTAGCACGGACACGCATACGGATACAGACACGGGACACGGCAATTCCAAAAAAATGGGGATACGGACACGGCAGGGGACACGCCACGTGTATAAATAAATAAAAAATAAACATATGTACATATATATATAAAAAATTATGAACCATTATATATGAATAATTTCACAAATTGTATAAATTTTTTTCAAAGGGAAAATTACAGTTTAACCCAAATGTTTTGAATAATTTCATATTAACCCCCAAATTTTTTTAAAATATTACATTTTGACCCCAAGCAGTGTCCCCGCCGTGTCCCCTATCAAAAAATAATAAAAACTATTGGACACGCCACGTGGCGTGTCCAATACGTATTTGAGCGTGTCCCCGCCGTGTCCCCGTGTCCAATACGTGGACACGGCGCCCTTTTGGAGTGTCGGTGCTACATAGCTCACAGCCAGAACTAGCTAGACCCAGCTTCACGGCCACCAGTAAGAGTATAAGAGTCCATGTAGTACAGACACTTCTATACGGTTGTCCAACGCCCTAAGACATATTGGGTAGTGGGTACATCTTAGACTAAGTTTATTGTCCATATGGATAATGTAATGGTCTGTGAAGTGTGAGGAACTTTCCCAGAGTAGGTGTTTGTATTCGTGACTTTCCAGGATGCTATAATGAGTCATGTCTGTAATAGTAAAGTGTGTCCATATATGTGACAGCGACTTTCTAGGAACCTTCCTAGATTCCAGGCTGGGCCTCTCCTTACTCTATTAAAGGAGGAAGCCACCAGCAATGTACTCTCAGACTTAGGCAATAATATTCTCCAGTGTTTGTGTATCTTTTTTATCCTCTCCCTTCTTTGTGATTGTACTCTCTCAGTGATTGCACTTGTGGTACAAAATGGAAGCAAACATAGTCGCTCGGGCTACTTGGCTGACACTTGGAGTATATTTGTTTTGGAAGCATCATATGATTAGTAACAAATAATCATCTAATGCACCAAGAACACTTGGAGCAAAACTCACCAAACTACAAAAATCTACATTTAATTATGCTCGGTAAATTGTTCAGATATGTGAAATAGCTGAAACTACCAGCACTGAAAACAAACCTTGCACATAATAACAAACTTCATTATACTCCAACAATGTCCAGTTCTACTCAAGTGAAAGTTCAACTATAAACTTAAAGAGCTACATTATCCTATTCTCTCCGAACGCCAACTTAGCACTCATTGACTGGACAATTATCATGTCATCACTCAACGACATACATTATCCAAGTAGGAATTGAAAAGACTAGTGCATCTTGTAGTTTAAAACTAGTTCATATCGTAGAATCCCTTACAGCATTTATCCTTCTTCATAATATTTTGTTTTTTATTCCAGTCTTTTTTAAGGGGCTATATGAACAACAAGCAGAAGCTATTTCCACAAAGGTTAATAGAAAATTCAAGGCATATTCCTATGCAAGGGCCAACAGAAAAAGAGGTAATGCACCTGTTTCTCCATTTCTTTAGTCACAGAGTAGAGATCAAATTTGATATCTGTCTTTTGCATGTATAACGCAAAAGCTTGCAGGTTACGGATATCTGTCATCATCAAATCCTGTGTGCCAGGATGTTGCACCTACAATTACCGCTGAATTAGAACCCGGAAAATATTGAGGGGAAGCAAAGCGAATCTCATAGTCCTTACCTTGACAACAACATCATCTTTATAACCTTTTAATCGAGCTCGATGCACCTAATTGAGCATGAAAAGTAGGCAGGGTGTAAGCATGGTTCCATATGCACTACTACAATTTTCCACCGCACTAGGAAAGCCAACCCCAGAGAGAATAAATGCAGAACAAAAAGAAAAAAGCAGATTGCAACAACTTCGCGTTGTAAATAACAGTTAGTGGTGCATGTCAAAGGATTATGTCATTGAGTTAAACTTCAACCTGTGGAGATTTAGAATTCATTGATGGAAAATGTAAACGGTTCAGAATTACAATCAACATCAGTTGGGGTGCCTATTCTATTGAAATATCATCGCTAAAAGCTAATCCAAAACATAATAAACTCAAAATACATGCAAAATTTTTGCGAGGCAGTGCTCATCAATGAACGAGGTCGGCATAATCGAGCTGGATGTGATAAACTCTCAGTCAAGTCAACTGCACTCCTGTAACCAGATACATTTCAGTGACTAACAATCACTAAACCAACAGTAAGATTAACCGGTGAAACTCTAAAGAATTCCAGTCTAAAATCAAGGATCTAAGTTTATGTTGGTACACAGTAACTTCCCTTTACCACAATGATGCCCTATCACCTATGTTACATAGACTCGGGTGTGGGTGCAAGTCCAAGCTTCAGTCCTTCCTAAACTTAAATCTTAGGATACTGGGATATGTGTCCCCAAATTGGGTATGGATACGGGGGCACATCCTGAACATTTGTTTGTAGTATACATTGCATATTTTTTCAGATTTTTTACTGAAATTATATTTAGAAATGTATTTAAACAAGAAAGGGTTAAGAAAAATATGTTTTTGTTATTCGAAATATCGCTTTTCTAGCTAATTTGATATTCCTTTTCTGTAAATATCATAACAATTAGAGGATCCGAGTGTCCAAAATGGATACGGGTGTCTGACTCATCGACACGGGTACTTGAGCCAAAATTAAGGATCCATGTAACATAGCCTATCACAAATCCACAACTTAAGTACCAGCAAACTTTACTCCACGCCACTGAGTTCTAAAACAATAACATTAGTCTGCATCTTACTACTACTCTAATCCAACTTTAAGTAAGCAATTGGTCCACCAATATCAGCAAAAAAAAACTGACTGTTTCTAAGCTCCCCCATGATTGACATTAGTAGAGGTGTTCGGTTGCTGTTTTCATAATTAAATTTGCAGAATACTTGTCAGAAAATGCTTCGAAAACTAAGACGATCATCGCTTCTCAAGCAAATTATTTTTTTGCCGAACAGTTCTCAAGAGTGCGTTTAAGACTCCAAAGTTTTCTCAAAAATAAGTTCTTTTAAAATATCAAGTATGAAGACGGTAAACCAAATAAGTTTCTGGGAAGTGCTTTGATTGTTCTCCAAAAGCAAAATTTCAGAAATTGCTTCAAACCACATATCGTAACCACCAGGCTTATCGTCATCAACTCTATAAACAAATCAGGCACATAAGTTACCTGTGCAATTGAAGCAGAACCAATAGGATCAGCATCAAATCTTTCAAACAATTCATCAACATTTCGGCCCAACTCCTTCTCTAGCACAACTCGAACGACATGATAGGGGGTTGTGGGGGCTTGATCACACAGTGTAACGAGTCTTTTAACCCATGCAGCCGGGGCCAAGTCAGGTTTGCCGATAATTTGAGCAATCTAAACCAAACCCACAAGCACAAACTAAATTAACATCCACCACACATATCATTTCAAGTGCACATTGAGTATAAAGACTATCTTAGACTAGAAACCCAAATACAAAATCCAATCAATGGTGCACAATACGAAAACCCATTAGCAGTACATTATTAACAAACAAACAAAAAAGAACCCATTTGAGATTACTCCATTTCTTCTTAAAAATTACACTAACAAAAGAAAAAGTTAATTGAACATAACTTCACAAATAACCCATCCCAGAAAAGAAGCAGAAAAACGCAAAACCATGAAGAACCCACTTGAGGATTTTAATAGGAGAGAAGAAATTGATCGAATATACCTTGAGAAAAAACCCACCAAGATCAGAGCACATGTTATAAATCTTATCAGCTGCAATCGCATGCTGCCTTTCCCACATTGCTTCTTGCTTTTGCGCATCTTTCTCGAATGCCACTCGTAGCTGAAACGACTGATAGGACACAAACCCACCTCAACTATGGCATAAAAAACAAGAAATTGGGCATACATAAAGATAATTTACACACATATATATGTAGAGAGAGAAAGAGAGGACCTTGTAACCGGAGTAGATATCGGCAGCTCGGACCCAGAACTGAAAGGAGCGTTGGAATGGCCTGAAGTGGGTGGAGAGCTTGTCTTGAAATTCTCTGAGATCAAGAGGAGGCGGCATAGTGAATTTGGGTCGATTTCTATTGGACTCGGTGCACCCCAATGGGGCGTTGCGCATTTTTCTGCTTCGGTCACACAGTCCCTCACTCTAACATGGGTATTGGGTTGAGGGGGGGATATCTGGCATGTGAGATTTGTGGCTGAGAAAGGAAAGAGAAATCTCGGAATTACTACTCCGTACCGTACTGCAAGCGAAAAAGAATTCAAGGCTTTGGACAAATAAAGGTGAACAGTGAACTTGTCAATAGTCCCTGGTTGGCAATGGCAAATCGTATAGCTTTTGGTTTTCCCATTTTGGGCTTATCTTACGTTTTCTTTCTCCCTCTCTCTTCGATTTTTTATTCTGACGCGTTTGGTACGAAGAACACGCTCTTTTCTTTTTTTATTGGATCCGGTACGAAGATCAAGCCGAAAAACGAAATTTCCCATTTTGGAGTTCTGATAACTGGGAGAAATTTTTCAGTGCCGGGTGGGCATAGCCCCCGTGGTGTCCGTGCGACAGCCGAGATGCGCCGGGTGGACACCATCTACGTGGTGCCCGTGCGCGCACTAAAAAATTTCTCGATAACTGGATATGAAAGTAACTTGCGCGTACCTCAACTAATTTCAAGGTGACAATGTCCTTTAACAACCGTTTAAACCCTTCAGTAATTCAAAGGTTTAAAATGTTTGACTTCCGTAAGATTCAAACATACAACATCATGGTAGCGTATTAGTTTTTCATGTCGACTAAATGATGTCTCTATACTTTAGCCTTTCAAAAAAATATACAGTATATATATATGTCGATTCTGGAACACACTTGAAATTTTGGATCATTTCTCTCCCTCCCCACTTTTCATTCATCTTTTTCCTCATGCCTTCTTGTTTGAGTATTTGTAAAGTGACAATATAAAGAAATTTGGATCATATCTGTTGGAACTTGTGGCTCATATGTTGTGTATGAGAGGTACTAAGAAGTTCTCGTATAAGGCCAGTGCCGAGCGGAGCGGAATGGAGCGAGGCACTGGCCCATCGCAGATTAGTTGGTTGGGCCGAAGGCCCAAAGGTTTGGGGGGGTGCGGGGGGGCTACACCCCCCGCGGTATGGTACGGAATTATTAGGGTTGAAATAGAAGTCGTGACTATATATACTCTCTATTGTAAAACCCTATATATTGTGATAATAAATAAAACAGCTCTGCTCCCGTGGATGTACCCGGTTTGGGGAACCACGTATATCTCTGTGTCAATCATTTACTGTTTATACTCGAATATTGAGTGCGTGTGTGTTTAGATCCTTACAATATCTCTCTCTCCCTCCCCACTTTTCAACTGGACATAAGTTTCCAGATCAAATTCAAATTTGGAAAAGGAAATTTGAACAAGTTCTAATAAAACTCTTACGGATTCTGGAGAGATGCAAAGTTTGACAAACATGGTTCATTTCGAATTAGGATCGGTTCCCCTTCCAAATCCATCATCAATGTAAGAAGAAAAAAAGGAGTTGTTGCATTTAGGTAGGCTGCGTTCTTGTAAAGTTTGAAATTTATTTCGATATTTTTTGCTTTCGGAACTTTTTGTTTAATTTTTTGAAATTAATCAGTCGTCTCGACAAGATAAATTGGAAAATTATAAAAATCTGGACCGATGTTGAAAAAATTCAAATAAGACAGCACTTTAGACAAATAAAACAGTTATTTGATACTTTTTTCATCTTTAGAACGTCTGCAAACCAATGATGTCAAATTTGACATGGCGTGTCAAGTGGAAGAATTGACATGTGAAGCAATTCCAACCCAAATGTCAAATGTTTATGTTTCATTTGACATTTGATGTAAAAAAATTTGTTTCACCACTTTACTCCAAAACTTCCTAAAATAATAAAATTAAAATGTTGGTTGGAGTAGGCACTCTTTTTTGGGAAAAAAACGTTGGAGTGGGCACCTTGAAGATAACATGTCAAATTTGTCATGTAAGCCTTAAAAAAATTTGACATTCTCAAATTCGAAACCAAGGTTCGAGATGCTTTTATTCCCGTAAAAGAATGAAAATCTTGAGAGGATGACTACGTAGCAGTAGTAATTGAATTTTTTATTTTTTATTGGAAAATGAAACTACTCAATTGTGATGATGTATTATGTTTAATCCTCTTCACAAAAAAAAAGTATTTTGTTTGAAGATGTTATCAATCTATTGTAAACTACTTTATTCGAATTTACAGCCTAGCCATTATTACAATCTAGCTAGTATCAATCTATTATTAAAATCTATCAATCTATTGCTAAATTTTTTATCAATCGATTTGCTAATCTGGTATTAATCTATCTGCTATCAATCTATTGCTAAATTTGTTATCAATCTACTTGCTAAATTTGTTATCAATCTATTTGCTAATCTGTTTATTAGCCTACCTAAAGCTGTTATCAATCTATTTGCTAAATCTGTTATCAATCTATTGCAAAATTTGTTATCAATCCCTTACTAAAGTTGTTATCAATCCATTAACAATGCTTAAACTTGGATTCTAAATTTTTACGTAAAAAAAAGAAGCATAAAACTGTCAAATTTGCATGTAAAAAATTTAGCAAATACAATTATTAGAGTTGACAAAAATTCAAAAGGTAAAAAATAATAGGATTCTAACATAAAGGTTGGAGAGAGAGGGTTCGATGTCAAATTGGAGATATGCCAAAATGCCTCGCAAATCTTCAAAAAAAATTGACATCTTCAATTTGAAGCCATGAGTTGGAGATGCTCATTCCCGTAAAAGAATGGAAATAATGATAGGAGGACCAGGTAGCAATAGTAATTGAATTATATTATTTCTTTTTGAAAAATAAAACTATCTCAATTGTTTTTTTTTTTTGAAAGGTGATGTATTATGTTTAATCCTTTTAAAAAATATGTACATTATGTTGAATGATGTTAATCAGGTCCAGACATCCGGTTAAACAAAATTATTTCTATGCAGAACCAAATATCCAAACACGGCATTAGTAAACTACCAACACGTACCCATGAAACCCACCAACCCAAGAAAGAAGACCACAAAACCCAATAATAAAAAGGATACTGATTTCTTCTGCTTGCTCAAAGTCAACTGATTTCCAAATTCAAGAATGCGTTTAAGCATCATGCGAAAGCTACCTCGAAAGTGACAGGATACATTCATGGAGCAAGTTTGCATCAACAACCTCATCTCTATCCTCATGGCATGTTAGGCAAAATGATGGGTTTTCCTTTTGATGCTAGCACACAGCCTTCCATATATTATATTCCAAAGGGAAACAACAAAGTCCACTTTACCATAATACTATTGTCTAAAATCTTTAAATTACACGCAAACTTAACTCAAGATGATGATGAAAGATTTCGTGGTTGATTGTTCAGACTGAGATAACCCAAGAAAATGAACTATTGAAAGAAACAAAGAGAAAATCTGCAAGATTGCAAAGAACAAAACCCAAACAAAGACATAGGAGACTCTTCAAACACGGCGCGATAAAAGTTCAATACCCTCCTTGTTCCTTGCGTAATAGAAGTTCAACAACTTCTTGACAATTTCAAAGAACAGTTAGAATACAATAAAATCAGAGATGGTGAATGCTGCACAAAGCAGCAAGAAACCTTGGGCCACAATGTTTCCAACATGACAAATCCATACCTACACTCAAAGATCAATTACACGAGAAAGCTTTTGAATCCGGTTCAGTAGGAAGTCCCCTTGCTTGATAGTTGCTTGGTAAAGAGCATTCTTTGCATCTGGGCGGTTCGTTTCCAAACACCGGCAACTTTGTCAATCTTGCAGTGAAGCTTCCCTGCCGCAATAAATCGCGACAACTCCCTAGAGACAATTTATAAAAACTCAATTAAATACATCACTAAGAAAAAAGAAGAATGTGAAGGAGAAGGCAAAAGGCGTCAAGTAGAAGAATATAGGACAACAGAATACTTACAAATCAATGAACTCCACCGTTACTCCAAAAGCTTTTGCCATTGCTTCAATGGTGACACTTTTATACGACTCCAAGAACTGGGAATACACAACGGTCCTGACCTCCCTCATGTAATACCGGAAATGAGGATGCAAATACCGATCCAACTTTATTTGCTCCGTCAGGCCAGCTGGAAGTCAGAACAGAGAAATTTCAATTGGAAGGACCAAGGCATAAAATTTACAGATTCAAATCCAGAATTTGTAAACCTCGCAGATATCACTAATCAGTCATGTAAACGAAGTACAAACATGGGCCTGAAAGTTATCTAAGCCTTCTAGAGGCATTCCATCAAGTAACATCCTAGATCAGCAAATGTGCTACTTATTTGGTTCTAAGGACCAGCCAGCTCAAAAACTTAGTAGGAAAGGAAGAAGAAAAGACTACAGTTGCTACATAATAACTGGAGATCTTAAAGAAAATTAACAGGGCCCAGTTTTTGTGTAGCAACCAAACCTCGTATTTAAATGAAAGATACTGGACACTATATGTGCATGACAAAGTATTTATGGTATCAGAAATTTCCCCCAAAAGCTAGAAAAGATGAAACGAAGTACTATCCACTGATATAGGTCCCTTATAGGAAGCTTTCCGTCCATCGAGTTCCACCTTCATAGCCCTATATCAGTGATTTGAGTGCTCATGGTCAGCGTAAAAGCCATAATCTTCATGCAAGAGCAAGAGAAGAAAAGTTTCAGAAAGAGCAGGAAGAGAGTAAGGATTGACATGGGTCGCACCGACTCACACTGCAAGTGCTATTAAACGATATAGACTAGAGTAAAACAATTCAGTCAATTGACACGAAGTCCAGAGATCTGGATTTATGTACACCAATTAAAAAATCAGGTTTAATCTGTTTCAAGTTAAAGGGTAAAACCTTGCGACCACTTTTTCCGTAATTTACTCTTTATTTAATCTCAGGGCCAACTGAAACTTTTCTCACTTTGGAGAGCCAACTCCATAGTTTACATATTGGAACCATTCAGAGGCCAACATGTGGACAACTTACAAATTTAAAACACTTACTTACCAAGAAATGTTTTTTTTTTTTTGATAAATAAAAAGTTATATTAGAAGAAGGCATAAAGGGAATGCCACCCGAATACAAGAGAAGGCCACAGGACAAAAAGGCCCTATACAACGCCGAGAGAACATCAAAGCTCAAACCAATCTAAAAAATTGGTCAAGGGATGGAAATGTTGACTTAAATATGTGAACTTAAAATATCTTAAATGATACATGAATGCCATCCCCTCAGTGAGGCTTAGACTTTTAGACACCTAAAAAGTAAAAATCCTTTAAAAAAATCCTATGAGCCGAGAACTAAAAATGAAAAGGCCATATAACAGAGTCGTGACAAACACATGCTAGCGACCAAGGTTCAAATGAGAAGCTCTATCATAGTGTTGAATGAATCGTTTAGTTACGTAATACACTGATGTATATTATTTAACCCATCGATGTATGAATTGTGCACATAAATATAAACAAGTTAATAAACATAACCAGGAATACCCCAAATAAAAGGAAGAAACATGAAACACAAGCATGCTTACCAAATGCGGAGAAAAATGACTTGTATTGACAATCATAAAGAGAATTTAAAAATTCGGACAGATGTGGAATTTTCCCAATCACAGTCAAGATCTCAGGAGCATCAACTACCTGCCACACAGATAGTAAATATATAAGAACAATTAAACACACTCATATGTGCACGTGCCAAGCATCTCTCTAGAGAAGTATAATGAGAAGGAAGCAACGATACAATAAAGATGATATAGCGAACCATGCCTACCTTCAGTTTCAAGGAAACTCTATCCAATGATATGATGCTGGTAAGGACTGTGTAAAATATGAAGGTGTCATACGGGAAGATTTCATAAGTTGTGAAAGTCGAGATAGAATCAAGAAACAGATCGGTAGCCTGCTTGAAATTTCGAGTAGACATGAAGTACAAGCCTTCATACACCTTCAGACGGTTCTTCCTCTCCCAATCACCTCCCTCCTCAAACAACCTGCCATCAGCATGTCATTTGCTAAATAATCAAAGGCTTGAATACACTTGTGTTGAATAACAGAAGCTGAAGAAGTGAATTAGGAACAGTAAAAATCAGCGCATGTCCTTACTTTTTTGCTTTCTCAATGCTCTTGGAAATAAGATCGAAATCCATGTAGAAAAAACCAAGCTGCAGTGTATAGAAAACCAAGTCCATCTTTTGCCCAACTGCAACTGTCTTGCTTTCTGTTAACTTGAGTTGTTCCAGAGCCTTCTCCTGAGCATACCATGACAACGAGTTAGGTGATGCCAGTTCACGGAAATGGATAGGAGAAAGCAGACAACAAGAGAACTGGAAGTCGTGTTGTTAGCCATTAAATACCTTGTCGGCAATCCGAATGTAAAACAAGGACTTAGCTAAATGAGCTTCTCTAACTTCACTCTCTCCTAAGTTTTCTTCAGCATCAGCAATCCTATTCAAATTGAAACCAGATAAAGTGAAAAGAGTTCGATTACCATACATCATAAACACCAAGATCAAATACTAAAAGACTGCAAATTAATCTTGCAGTCAAGTCTTGGAAATGAATCGTTCTGACTAAGACTTGTCTATCATGTTAAACATACAACAACAGACCCTTTCGAGAATGGATTCAGTACCCATTACATACAATATGTAAAGAAAGTAACGGTCACATACGAAATCACGGACTAAACCAATCAAAATTTAAAATGGTTAAGAAGACTAGGCAAGGCATAAGATTGGGGTTGATAATCATTAAAAACGGTAATCCAACATATGAAAATGACCCTTAAAAACCAAGGACACTACTTAAGAAAATATCATCAGTTCTTCAAGAAGATAGAGGGCAATGCCCCATCAATTCGTAGCAAGGAGCCTGAAGCGAAAAAATAACGCTTGATCGTTATCAGGTCTGCACTCTCGCAGTGTCAAATTTACAGGAAAATTAAGTGGAAAAATAATTGGATGGTACGAATTACCTTCGAAAGATTAGACTGACAAGAAAGAAAACTGTAGTACAATCAAATCCAACCTGGAGTTAACTAATCATGTTCGTTTTATGCCCCTCAGTGAGGGCAAGTGAAAAAGATCCATCTACGTCCAATTCAAGAACTTACTCCAAGGTCTAGAAATAACTGGAATTCATTTCTTTCCTCCGTATGCACGTATTCCAAGTACATACGCCCCAAGATTCTAAGGCAAATAAACTTGTTAGAGCAGCACAAAACATATGTATTCCAATTGCTAAGGTAACACCTAAACAATAGCACCTCCTCCTCCCAAGAGGCCTACAATGGAGGACAGAACTGAACCATCATAAAACTGAATGAATTGTCATAATCCTTTTGCAACTCGAAGTAAGTGATTATCTCAGGCATGGTAAGTGAATTCATGAATAAAACATCAGCTCTACTTCACAACACACTTAAAAAAACTATTACATCCTTATCCGAGACAATGATAGCCATTGCAATTACACTGATCAGCCTTTGGCCTCATGAGTCACGACATGTCAACATATGATACGAACTCCATCTATTACTAATCCCTAGAAGCAATTACAACTCTGAACTCCTTTACAGCACAAAAACCTCTTAATCAAACCAATTCAAGGTTGAAAAGTTCAACAAGCTGCTCAACCTTCTAATTTTCAAAACAACAGAACAATGATGCCTAAAAAGTACTACGTACAAGACTAAACCAAATGGGGATCAACCAATCATACCCAAACTACTGTCCAAAAGTTTTTGAAGCAACTATGATACATACTTTCATAGCACAATGTCAACTAGTTCATGTAGGAGACACAATAAACCAGTCCAAGTCGTTGGACGAAGACAAACCTCCCGAGGTTTTATCATTTAAAAAAATTTAAAATTCTATCGTCTCTAGCTCACCACATTTTCCGATAATCTAGAGACTAATCCAGTATAACACGACCATAAACGTTCATTGTAGTTACCCAAAAGTGCGGTGATACGGAAGGATTTGGACTTACTAACTCTTAAGTGAACAGGTAGCCCTAGACAAAAGGGCAATGGAAAAATAAGATTCATGTAGCCGACCACAACTGATTGGGACACAAGGCTCGGTTTGGTTTGGTTATGCTTACCCAAAATCTCCTCTTGGACTAACCACAATTACGACATTGCCTAAGAGAAATTCCACAAAGGTCACACATGTACACATAAGTATACGCCTACTCATAATACAGAGAGACAATGAACTCACTTCTCGTCGAGCGTCTTGAGCTGTTCATCGATCTTGGCACGCATCGAGGCCAATACAGTCTGATCCAAATCAAGCACCGAGTTTGAAGCTAGGGTTTCGTACAGCGGCGCCATATCTGCAAAAAAATAAAAATGCAATGAAAAGCCCTAAATCAGCCCGATAGAAGCACTCAGAACAAATCACTCGCAGAATAAGTAGTGGTGATTGTTACCGTCGGCTTTGACGGAGTCCAAGACCTCTTGACGGAGGCGTACTTTCTCGATGTCGGCGACGTCTGGGTGAGTGAGAAGGAACAGCTTGTTGGCGAGGATCAGCTGTGGTTGTTGTGAACCCTCTTGGCCTTCCATGGTTACTCTCTCTCTCTCTCTCTCTCTCTCTCTCTCGCTCTAGCTCTGAGATGTGGATTTGGCAGTGGGTTAAGGGTTTGTTTAGCAGTTTGCTTGGAGAGAGGGAAACCGATGAGTTTTCTTAGCTTTGTGCTTCGTAGAGGAGAAAGGAGGTGAGATCGTATGCGGCTCGTGTGTAGCGTGCACACGGTCCTAAATAAATAGGGTTAATTACTTGTTACCCCCTTTATCTATACACGTTTTTTCACTTTACCCCCTCCTACTATAGAACGCTACAACCTACCCATTTATCTTCCAATTCCTAACACATAAGGCCTACCGTTAGTCTGGGATCCAAAAAATCGTCAAAGGGGATGTCACGTCATCTGTAAAAAAGAAAAAAATTAATAAATACACATGATCATTTTCAATCCGAGCAAAAAAATTAAGTGCTCTAATTTTTAATCTGTTTGAATCGGTGCGAAGATCTTATTTCTCTGATCATTTTATCCTAAAGGATCATAATTAATTTTTGGATCTAGGGCTCTCGTTAGTTAACCCTAAGACATATTTGGTTCTACTACTTTCTTAGGACTAATTAACGAGAGTTCTTAGAGTAAAAAATACACTTCAAAAGCATGTGCATGCCTACTCCTTTAGATCCCTCAATTGTAGATAAAAGCAATCCAATACACTTCAAAAGCATCTTTTGCTCTAATCTTCCAAATTACAGCCTAGATTTGTGACAAGTATATTGTTAGGGACATGAGCGTCAAGCTACTAAGGTTATAGTTCCGGGCATTGAAGCCAACCAACCGAGCAAAAGGACTATGAGAACTGGTATTATTTTACGACCAAGAAAAAGATTCATGCATAATTTTCTGGAACCCAAAATAGGTTCATAGTCAGTTAATCAATTTCAGCTGCTTCTATCATAACAAAGCCACTAGAGATCGATTTGTTAATAAAGATAACCAATAAATGCATACCCTCTGTAGGAAAGCAAGAAAATGTTGCACTCCAATCTTTGTAACATCATCTTAACCATTTCAAGACGATTTTCAATATCTGGAGGAACCGGTAAAGGCCACCAAAAGAAAACAGGGCCCAAGAGAAGTCCAATGAGGACCATATTCTGCCCTGTTTCCAGCACCTACTACTGAAAACACCACCTATCATGTTCCTAGTTAATATGATTCCAGATTGCCCAGGCAAACACACACACACTTCACTAACTTTCAAGAAACTAAAAGCTATCTAACTTACAACAAATTGTATTAAACTGAAAACACAAGTCCCATAATAACAAAAACAAAACACAAGTCATTTCCAAATAAATTACAAATCACACCAAATGTATCTAAATTACAGTTCGTCTATCTTCCAAGTCCTCACAACCTCTAACTAATTTAAGTCTCTCTAATGTCTGGCCATTTTCTCCATCTCCATCTCCGCACACAAAGAGGTCATTATTTTTTGAACGAATTGGTGATTTTTATTTTTCAAGGACTTAAGATTGATTCAAGGCACACAAAGAGTAAATAAACCTTGTTCTGCTAACGTTAATTTCCGCCAAATAACTCAAGTACATTTACATAACGTTAATGACATGGTTCCAAAACTCCAAATTGTATCGCTACAAACAGCAACCGAGTGTTGACAGAGTATGGCTATTGAGTACCAAAAGCCTCCCAAACGTAAAATAAGTCAACGCCCCAGGGCACCGCTACGTGAAGATTTCCGTTGGCCTTATTTTCACAAAGTAGCCTCTTTACAAATTTTCACCGTCGTCTTCATTTTCACAGACATCACCACCGACGCTTTCTTCTTCTTCGTCGAAGAAATTGTTGCCTGACTAAAGCAAACCAGCAACCAAGCCCGGTTGAATGGCGGTAACAACTAACAACTCACAGAGCTGTTTCCCTTTGTCTAGCCAAGGATCAACTGGCAGACTAATGCATTGCTGATCCCATTATGACAAGAAAGGCAAATTATCATGGAACATGCCTCAAGTCAAACCTGATTAGACATTTGTAAGCTGAACAAGGCACTTCCTGCAACCATTCCTTTTTCTTGGAGGGTACATACAGGTTTCCTTGGCGTGCCGTCCTGCATATGTAGATTCACAACAGGAACATGGCTGATTTTAGTTATTTAGCTTTATCACCAACTTTACAGCGCCCAACATAAAGAGGACAGTAAATGCTGTTCAATGCAAAGAAATGCTTACCGAAGGCATGATCAATCAGTATTCCACGCATTAGTGAGGAATTTTAATTGTTCCTTTCAACAGATTGGAAGGCATATCAATACTGACAGGCTTGGACTCTAGCGCTCGAGAAGCTTGGAGGGCCATCTCAGTGTGAAGTTGGAGACATCCCACAGCCAGCTGAGACAAATCAACCAATGATCATGTGTCGGGTAATGCTTCTTATCAATATAGATTACATTACAAAAGGACATTAGAACAGTAAGATGTTCAGAAGCACTAAATTAAAACAGTAAATAGTGCAGCTTTAGACAAGAGCTATGTTTACATGGACCTTTCTAAGCATATAAGTACTGGTGCCTAAGCCTCGACAAGGGTACTGTAAGAGTATGAGCTGCATGACAGCGTCCCAACTTATTTGATTGGACATCCGCCAAACAAGCAGATTTTGCAAGAGAAGTATACATAGTTATTATTAAAACATTCAGTTATGCATGAGAACGCTATATGACACCATGGAAATACCATTTTACCATATAAAATAAAAGAACTATGAGAAAAGGCTTCGCATGTTTCTGTATCCTTGAGATAAGATCCAAATAAATTCGAACACTTAAGACCCCACCCAACACTAGAACCCAAGTCGATGTAACATAGGACAAGAGAAAGATCATCGCTTCCCCCATTACCACGAAAACCAAAGGCAAAATAACGTATCATGCTCTCTAGTTGCCAGCAATGGAGGCTTTAACTTCATTATTTCCGCTTAAATCTTTAGCATACTAATCCTACCAACCATTGATATAACATATTTGATGATCTGAAGTTTCCTTCGATTTGGTTTAGTTAACTAAGGAAGTTAAGGCATCATCACAAGTTCAATTATAAACTAAACACTGTAACCTACAATTCCGCAACAAAATTGAAGATGAAAAACGAGGCATGATCTGAGCTTCCATTCCACTGAAATATCTTTTCCTTACCGTGTAGCACTCTCTATCTGTGTCTGATTCAGCAACATGAAGTGCCCAAGTGCGTACCCACTCAAGCCCTCTAGAAATTTCTGCATTGCCTTCGATTAAAGAAGATGCTACATGAGACGGATGAAGGGCCACCAATATGCAAGACGCTGCAAAAAGGACAGATTTTCGGACATATGCTTCCATATGATGACATATCTCCCTGCATGAAGAGTACAAGGTTCAGTAAATAGTTATAGACCAATAATTTCAGTTAGTTTGATCTAGCAAAATAGTGATGTCAGCCTTTTTTGAAGTTCCAACCTTTTACGAGAACATGCATTTAAGGCACTAAAATATTGGCCCCTTATGCCAACTTTTAAGCCTACTCATAATCATTTGCAGCTTAGGAAAACAAAAATCTTACTATGATTTGACTTCAAAAGTGGGCATGCATTTTGGGATATATCCCACACTGAAAGATGGACTAACAGAATTAGAGAGTGAGTATGGAGAAACACAGAGCCCCCATACATACCTTTTTGTTGCATGTATAACGGGCTAGGCCAAATTAAAAAAATTGTAAGTGCGTCATCATACACCCTGCCACTGGCATGAACAATTACACAACAAAGACAAAGCCCCACGGTCCTACTCTATATTAATGGGTGAAGATTTTTAATACCTAGAACTTAACATATCCATGAGTGGTGGAGCCAAGGCAGATGCTTCCGGATGCATGGCTGCACATTTCATACAAACACCAAGCATATAGATAAGTCTCCCCAGGACAATAAAATCCCTACCAAGCAAGTCAACACCATGCCTTTTCTTATCAAATCCCTGCATAGCAGGAAGCATAAATGCTGCCGCATATTGAGGGAACTTATTCTGAGACCATTCCGTTGAATGTCCTTGTATATGATCCGGTCGGGAGCTCCATCTGCGCATTTTCCCTCTCTTGACTTGACCTCGTCTAGGGGGAAGTTCTCTCTCATACGAGTACGACCAATTTAACGGAGTTTCAATGCGGGAAATCTCCTTCCAAGGACCAGCTCCAGGGGGACCTATACTACTTGGCATAAACCACGGTTGAGTCTCTGAGACGGTGGATATGAGGTTCCTCGGATGCTGTTTCGGTTTCATCATTTTAGCATTAGCAAGCTCCTGTGCCGCATCAGTCATAACGTCAAGTATCATGATCCGTTGGCTGACATCAACATTAGGTGAATATAACAGCTTGTTGAGGGCATCAAGGGATTGAAAAGGAGACGTGACGATCAGTGCAACCAGCGCTTTTTGCCTCTTTACTTCAGCTGATTCTTCTTCTCCTTCAATAGTAGAATCAGAGCAACGAGCCTGTACAAGAGTTCTGACCAGATCCCCAGCTACATAAGTTAGTTCATCAGGTGATGCACGGACAAGCTTTTCAGCGACATCAAGAGCCCTTTCAACCTAAAAACAAAACCAAAGCAAGGGATCGATTATCTAGGAAGACCAGTTCCATCGAAGATTCAACCAACAGCTTTAAAATAAATATAATTTAATTGCAATTGTAGCAACTGCAGGAAATATTGTCACTGTTGGTGACTTTACAGCCAAACCAGCAATAAGTAAGTCTGGGTATCATTTATTTCACTCTCTCTTTCCAAGGAGAGCCTATTAAATCGGAAAAACTCCAAGATTAGATACCATCTAATGACAAATCCACCAGGGTAGATCTCAAAAAAAAAAACTCAAGCTTGAGAATCTCAATATAGGCCAATCTGGTAAAATTAGAAATTTACTTCAAATATTGGAAAAGATAAACAAGGAATTTGAACGCTTACACCATCGGGGTCATCAGATTTTCTGAGAGCTCCAACCACATCGACCAACTGTGAGAATTTACCTTTCAAGTCTCCGTCATCATCTGACAAGTCATACGGCTGTAAAGATGAGTCACTCAAAGTTTCAGAATTTTCACTTGCACCATCGGTACCATCTTCCTCTCCAGAAACAAATTCATTGTTCAGTGTAGCTGGATCAATAATCTCATCAGGATCCACCAACTTAAATTCAGATAGCCTCTTCTTCATAACCTTGTGATCATTGCCCACACCACTATTGACCGTGGTGTCAAATCCCTTTTCTGGTAACGAGGCACTGCATGTTTTCAATTTATCAACTTCCTTATCTGCGAATTGTGAGGCAGTCAGTGTCCCTTTCTCTGGAGTTGCTAATCCAAACTCCCAGTCAATGGTCTCTTGACTACAGCTATTATCAAGATACAAAGGATTGTTAGGGTCAATTATCTTCGAAAATACTAAAGCAATACTGCTAGCCATTCTTCGAACCAAATGGTCAGGGCTTTCCAGCCTACCTGCAGAATTTAGAAAAAGATGTAAGAGAAGCATGCTCTGACACAAGTCAAATAGCATTAAAAGCATAGGGATAAGATTTTACCACTAACTCCATCAAGAATCGAGCGCATCAGATCCTTGGTTGCATCTAAATCTTCTTTTGACATCTTCTCTAGGGAGAGACCTAGAGCTGCCGTCACATCTGAATACAGAATTAAGGGTTGCAGAACCATATAATACCAAAAAGCCAATATCTTAATGTTTGTAAGCTAAAACTGAAAAGAGCGTTCTGTTCAAATATGACTGGTTTTAGTCCTGCCTCCTAATCCTAATTGCAGGATTCACTCTCAGAACTTTTGAGGATACAAACTTGCTGCTCTACTGGGGTTGATTGCACAAATTCTCTTTTGGACCATACTGCAGCGAGACGCTGCGTTGTCTCCGATAGACCATGAGAAGTATGAGCTCTCGGCAAAGTGGCATCAGGAGGGAATTCAAGAACAGCAAAGTGAAGTATCCATCTCAGGCAACGGACAGGAAACACTTTCCAAAGCAAAAATTTCTCAATGAGCATGGACCTAGAAAGAAAATGTGTGAAAATGGTTATTATGAGTTTTCTCCGCAGTGTGTGTACACAGCTTGGTAAACTAAATATATACAACATGATACTCTCACAGTCATTGAAGTCTTTTACCAACACAATACATAAGTTTTCCTTCATTGCACCTTATGTTTCATGTGGAAAGATGAAACCAAATTGCAGTCTTTCAAAGTGCCAACAGCACAAGATAAAGTAAGCGCAGGAGAGGAGGTCCTTATAAGTGCCATCCTAACTCACATAACAAAAGGCACTTAAACATGTTCACTAACCTGAATGCCGTTTGACTCTCACAAATCCGATGGAACAATATCCAAAGAATCCAATAAGCTTCAACATCAGTTACTTGTTCAGCTACTAACTGCCGTAATAGCTGTTCAGACAATCTTTCCACAGCATAGGGGTCTTTAATTGCCTCCATCAGCTTCAACCAAAACTGAGAACCAGACTTCACCCCAAACCCTTCCCTAACATCCACGTCGGCGTTTGACAATGGAATACTACGCACATGCCCAAGAATATGTGGAATCACTTGACTTAACAGCACGTCTGTAAACATAAGAAGTTGTATGTCGCCTTTAGAAACTATATTACCCTGCTTGGCGATAGAAGAAACAAAAAACACTCTTCATTCCAATGCAACAAGATTCAGAGGAAATAGAATAGTTTCTCCTGTATGGTGACAGCAGGTTGGTACTGCCACATAAAGGCATCAAGGTAGTCACAGTAAGTCGGTAACTGCTCATAATACATAACATGTCAACCACTGGTACAGATGGAGTACAAACCGAGATTGCAACATGATGTATTAAGACTGCTAAATAAGACATGAGAGCAAAGCATGCACACCACACAAATGAAAGGGAGCACCAAAATAGAGATGCCTAAATTGTGGTTCTTGCAATCATCCAGAATACCTGCAGACCCTCGTCGACAAATGCGAGCAAATGATTCTGCAACAAATAGGGTGGCACCATCCACAACATTATCATTGACAGTGTCTTTTCTGCATAGATTCATGTCCCGTTCTTCTGCTCCAGCAATAAGTTGATCTGTAATCTGCTTAAAGAAGAAGCTGAAATATTCTGGTGAAGAGTAAACAATACACAGAGAGGAAGTAGAAATGATGACAGCTAGATGTTTAATTAATATGTGGGAGGTTACTCGGGCAGGTCAACTCTTAACCCCCTCCCAAGTGCAATGGAGGTCGGGAAACTATGTCAATGGCATCTATTATCGTCCAATGACAGCAACTGGGTGAATTCGTTGATTTTGACAGAAGTAGATTCATGCCCGGTGTTAATAAACTTAAAGAGCCCAAGAGGTTCAAGTGTCCAACACAACCTCTGAAAGCACTTGTTCAAAGGTAACTCTGTTTTTTCAACTGTCCTGAGTACGTCACACATGCATGCACAATAAGCATAATCAATATGATATTCAGCATAAGAAGATAGGTGGATACTGAGATGAAAGAGAATTGGAGGTTCCCGACTGTGCTTTGTCAGGAATAGATGTAACAAGCTGTGCAACTCTGGATATTGTTGAATTAAGCTGTTCGGTGCTGATATCGTCAGATTGACAAGAACCACCAAATTCTCTTGCCATTTGGAGTATCCCATCATTTTCAAGCAAGCATAGTGCAAGAACTCTGTAATAAGACGAAAACAAAGGTCAACAAGAAAAACCTGATGAAAAGTCATCCTATGGTATCTCTGTTGTGATTGTTGCCTGATGTACAAGTGATGATGCATACTGGGCAATCAATAATCAATACCAATTTGGGACAGGCTATATTAAAGCTGTCATGTAGTATATCATCAAAAGCTTGTCAGGAGGGCACGGGGGAATGGAAGTGTCAAACATTACGGTACCAATGCAAGATGATGTCATACCCCACCAAAATTCCAATGTATTGCTACCATTAAGCAAATTCCAACTCAGGTTTTTCACCTTCACCATCATTCTACCTTTACAAATGAGTCCAACTGTTAGACAACAGTTGCAGAGGGAATTGACAAGCCAACTACATTGTACATCTGTAATATTTATGTAAGATTGGTTGTTCTGAGAGCACAACTCGTGTTAATCTCCATAAAATGTCATAATAAGGGGAACATGGCCTTCACTAAAGTATATATAAGAACACGGAGTGTAATCTGACTTCTGCAGTGATATGCAATAGGCCAGTAGTAATCCAGAAAAAAAGGTACTAAGCTAATACCCTTATTGCTGTTCAAAAAAAGCTAATACCCTTAATGATTATCAGTTTGACTACTTCCATTCCATAATCTTGGGTCTTTTAGGGATTCTAACTACTTTCGGAGACATGCAATCGTTGCATTCAGACTAAGATTAGATGGCATAATTTCCAATATTTCCCCTTATTTTCACTTTCCAATATATCTAAAGCTATTTGAAAGGGATTATTTTGAAAAACTACACGTTGGCTTTCGGAAGAGGACTAATCATTTCGAACTTCAAAAAAAGGAAAGTTGGACCAACAATTAGGAAAGGTGGGAGTATTACCATACATCAAATTATGTGCCACTTGCACAAACATAAGATACAAATGACGTGCAATATGAACTATATAGCCCAGTCATGACTCATCAAAGGCAGCAGACACTGGGTGGAAAATGCCAAGTTGAAAACCTAAACAACACACACACACACAAAAAAGAACAAGAAGACGAAGAAGTTTTCAACCACTACCTCTCTGCATTTGAGTGCACAGGTTTAATATCAAATCTGCTGTTTCCGTTTGGTTGTAGAGATGGAACTACAGTCTGTACAACTTCCACTGTAGGCCCATTGACAAAGAACGCATCATAGACATGTTTCCTTGCAGACAAGGGGAAACAAGCTAGCCAATTGGAAGGAAAATCTGCAAATAATAGCAATTGATGTCCATGACACACGTAAGTATACCTCTGTTACTATGTAAAACATTTACAGATAGTCTTATTTTCATTAAATAAAAAACATGACAAAAGTAGTTAGATAACCAATCATAAAAGCTTAGGTACTCAAAAGTTCTACATAGTTCCACAAATTTTTCTTGATCATTTGACTTTTAAATAATAACTTTCACCCCCAAATCTGCCAAAAAGATATGGTGTTTTCCCACTTTTAAGACTGAACTCCTTCAATAATATTGTGAAATTCTAATATATGCTGAAGCCAGGAATAACCGTCCGTACATAGAGTGTGTTAAACAAACTCTCCTCCAGCTATGCAAAATCAAGAATCACCTATCCAAATTAGGACTAGTCCTTCTTATCATGCAGCGTCGGTGAATTGACTCTTCTTTACCAATAATCAAAAATCATACTGAATTAGCCCAAATTAGGATTAATCTTCGGTTATTTCGCTCCAGAATCATCCACCAAAAAAGGACAAAATCTTCCAATTGCGGACACCTGAACATACTTTATTGTTCCTCCTTTTTCCTTTTTTTCTTTTCTTATCTGTATAGATGATGATCTTACCATATAACAGAACCCTGGCCAGGGTAGGAAATGCAGCACCTTGGTAGAACACCCTCCGCCAGTAACTCCTCTCCTGTTCATCAGGCACTTTGGCACTAAGCACCTGAAAACATCAAAATCACTCATTTCTTATAGATGAAAGAAAAAGTGTGAAGTAATCAAAACAAAAAATTCCAGTCACAAAAATTACAGGCACAGACCTTATCACTATGCTGTTGATCGATGCTCCCTACAAGTTGCATAACAAACAGAGCAATCAGTCTCCATCATATCTTACCTACGAATCACGTAAATTGTTTTTCCTTTCTTTTTCGATAAGATAAACACTTGAGGAGGTCCTGAGCTGGAGTCCTCGGGGAGGTGTTCGAGTACCGTTGTAACAACTAACATCTAACCCCTAACATTCTATCGGGTGGCCAAGAAAATACACAAATTTCTCACATAATAGGCGTACCTGAGATGGCACGAGAGTCGAGAGGGAAGAGGCGAACGGCAAGGGAGTGAAGAGCGCAAACGACGTCGTCGACGTGTTTGGCGTCGTTGACGGCGGCGATGACGCCTCCGACCTTGTCGAGGATTTCTGCTTCGAGTTCTCTCCTCCCCTTCTTCTTCGAATCGTCGTCCTCCATGGCAATCCTCCCGCTCTACACAGAGCGATTTCGTCTCCTGCACGGCGAAAGTATTGGAGCGTCTTGAAATTTCTGCTTGGAATTGTCTACTGTTTAGTAGTTAGTACTATGGCAAACGGGCGGGTCCGGCGGGTTTCTAGAGGTAGCAAACGGGCGGGTCCGGACGGATTTGGGCGGGTTGAAACGGGTCGTGGGTTAAATATGGACGGGTCGAATATGGGTCAAAAAGTGAACGGATTGAAACGGGTCGGGTCAAATATGGGTCAAGCCAAACCCAAACCCGCCCGCCCCGTTTTCCTCCCCCCTTTTTTTTTTTGGTTTTTTTGATTTCTCCTCTGACTTAGGTTGTGTTTGTCTCTTCAATTAATTAAGCTAATTAAGCGGGAAAATTTTTCAGTGCCGAGGCCCGTTCGTGCATCCGAGTTGTCTATTGCGTATTTGAACAGCTCAGATTGGAAGAGAGAAAAAGGAGAGAGAAAGTGTTGGGGTAAGAGGAGAGAGAGAGTTTCAATCCGAGCCGTCCAAAAAGTGTATTGGACGGCTCAGATGCGCCGAACGGGTACCACGTCGGCAATACCCATTCGGCATTGAAAAACTCCTCAATTAAGCAAAGTGTTCTTTGTTCTACGATCCACTTTTTTGAATTGAACAATTTTGTGTCGATACTGTTTCAACGAGAGAGAGAGAGAGAGAATTTGTGTGGATGAATTTTAGAGGTGGCAAATGGAAAAGTAAATTTTTTGTCTTTTACCCATATATTTTTGAAAATAATCACTTTAAAAAAAAAAGTCAAAAAAAATTGGTGTACTTATCTCACTGGAATGGAGAGATTCTTAGAGAGAGAGAGAGAATTTGGTGTACTTATATCACTGGGACATTTTTCTAGCAAAAAAACGGGAGTTCATTTCTGGTACAGCGTACAGAGCATCGAGCAGAGACCAGTAGTTCACGTTTTGCAGGAGTGGGACTTTTAATTCCAACCCATATTGAACCCATTTTTAACCCATTTAAACCCATGTAAATCTGGGTTTATATGGGTTCAACCCATATCAACCCATTATAAAATATGGGCGGGTTGGGTTGGGTTATAAGTGGGCAGATTTGGGCGGGTCAAAAAATATGGGTTGAAATTGCCACCTCTACCTATTTCTATAAATCTCATCCCCTCCGTTAACGGATTTCGCGTGATTTAGGGGTGTGTTTGCTTGGTTTTTGTAATTGAGGGGGTTAATAAGTGAGACAGTAGTATAGTTGAGGGGTGCCAGAGATATTAACCCCAGTGCTCCGAAACTCTCGTTAGACTCCGTTCCGGAAACCTTCTTATTTTATAAGTACTTAATTTTGAAACTTCTATTTCAAAAATAAGAAGGGTCGTTTCACAAAACCCAAATAAAAAGTTTCTTTCATATTTTTAAACTCAAAAATAATGTAAATGAAAAAATATATATATATTTTTTGCACCGTATTAAAGATCTCAATGAGATCTATCAAACAAGATCCATATTGATAAAAAAATTATTTGTGTAAGCACATAATTTTTGAGCTTCTTAAAAAAGAAGGAGTTTGCTATGACTACCGACCGGCCAGGGAGGGAAATCGTACCGACGATCGTGCCGGGCCGTCTCTGGCCACCGGATGGCCGATCCAAGCCGTCCAAAAATTCTAAAAAAAAAAACCGAGGGGGCTCACGCGGGAATCAACGGCATCCGAGGTGTGTAGGGTGCTTGATCGAAGCACCCCTTTTTAGTGTTTTTCTCTAAACCCCTTTATACACGAAAAAGGGGTGCTCCGATCAAGCACCCTACACACCTCAGATACCGTTGATTCTCGCGTAAGCCCCCTCGTTTTTTATTTTTAGAGTTTTTGAACGGCTCGGATCGGCCGTCCGGTGGCCGGAGACGGCCCGGTGCGGCCGTCGGTACAATTTCCCTCCCTGGCCGGTCGGTACCTATATAAATTCTTCCAAAATAAGTACCTTTTACTTATTTTTGTGGAACAAGCCTTCTTATTAGACAAAGAATAAGTTCTTATTTGGTTTCTGGAACACAGCCTTTAGTCTCATAATTCATTCTAATAATAGTATATAATACTACTAGTAAAAAAGAAATTCTCGGTGCGGGTGTGTGTATCCCGTGGTACTCGCTCGGCGGATTCGGGCTGTCTAATACACTTTTGGACGGTTCGAATTGAAATTTTCTCTCACCTCTCACCCTAATACTTTCTCTCTCATTTTTCTCTCTCTCCAAATCCAAGCCGTCCAAAAATACAATGGACAGCTCAGATGCGCCGAGCAAGCATCACATGGTACTCACCCGACACTGAAAAAATTTGCCTGCCTGAGTTGTAGAGATAGAGGGAGAGACAATTGTTCATTTCTTATCAAATGCAGGCCCAATGGATGAACTTGACATGTGGAATGTGAAAATACCTTGTTACATTCATCCTCATTACCAAATAGAAATCGATATTCATACCCTTTTTTTTATCCACACTTCTTTTTTTTGTCTTTTAGCAAAATAAATAAAACACTTCCAACACTAAAAAACAAAAAAGAGAATGTGAATAACAAAAAATGAGAGTGTGAATATCAATTTCCTACGGATAAAAAAAAATCAATTTCCTTAGTAAATAATGAGGACTTTTGTCATCAAATTGAGGCTGCGTTCTTATGAACTTAACTTAAATCTGGAAATTTTGTCTTTATTTGAATTTTTTTCGCATTTATTAGTTTTGCGCCAAACTTTTGTGGGTTATTGATTCGTCTTGACGAGAGGAATGGGAAAAATAATTTTTTTTTACTTTTACCCAAATATATTTTGAGAAATAACCACTTTTTAGAAAGAAAAAAAAGTCACTTTTGGCCTAAAAAGTGGTTATTTATCAAAATACTTAGATAAAAGTAAAAAAAAAATTACTTTTTCCGATTTCTCTCTTCGAGATGAATCAATAACCCACAAAAATTTGACGCAAAACTAACAAATGCAAAAAAAATTCAAATAAGGACAAAATTTCCAAGTTAAGTTATAAGTTCATAAGAACGCAAAGTGTTTTACTTCACAATGACATGATGTATTTCCTTATGGGCAGATCGCTATATCCAGCCTTCACAATGGAATATGCAGAAAGCTGTACGTTTTGAGAAGAATTTAAGAGATTCATGTTACTTATTGTTTTGATTTCCTTATCCAGAACGAAAGAGGATGATGTTAAATCTGTTGGCTTTATGTGGCAGGATATTGCTTGTTTAGGAGGAAAGCCAAGGGAGTTTCTAAATGGGCAACTTGAATGCCTTAAAGTGGTAGAAATTGTACGGCCAGCCGGATTGGCCGCTCGGCACTGCTACCAAGCACGGAGAGTTTGGCAGCATCTCCTAATCCAGAATCTGTGGGGTGGCTGGGCTGGTAATGCGGCTGACACTGAGCTTGCCGTGTACTTGCTTGAGAAGGCCGTGTCGCTTGACAAGATAATCGTCGATTCTAGATATCCTTCTCTCTTGGTAAGGTCACAGTGCGAAGAATCAAGGGCAAAGGGAAAGGGACAAAGGGTCCTGCTAGAGAACGTGCCAAGCAGCTCGAAAGGAAACTACCCGCAGGAACTAAATTAGTGATACATTAATTGTCAGCAGAAGATTTCATCGACTTTGTAACTATTGGTCATGGTGGCATGTCTCTTTCACTTGCAACTATACACTATTGTGTTCTTTGTTTTAATGTTTGTATGGGGAAGAAATGTCATGCAAGGGTATATAAACTGGTAGTCTTCTGTTTCGTTTCGTTTTGGCGATTAATTTTTTTTTTGGAGAGGATCACCTACGACTCTCATTGGGCAGGTAGCCGGACATGAGGGAATTAGATGAGCATCGTGCAGGAGCCTCAAGTACTACGAGCCATAGAGTGGCCTCAGTTATCTGTACACTTTTTCTACCGGAATGGATCATCTGGAATGAATTTTATATATGTTACTACTAGCATTCCTTATCTGTGTTTTCATTTAGTCATATCATGTGACTTGTGATGTGGATTTACTTACTAGCATTCTGTCCTGCTACACTAGGAAAATAGGCATTGAACCCTTGAGCTCCTCAGATACAGCTTAATGTGTCATGCCCTTCCTACTGTATTGGGGCCAGCAATAGCTCCATCTTCTTTTGACATATGTCCCTCTTCTTTCTCAACTGTGCTGTTTCTCAGAGGGTTATGGTACACTTCTATGTGCTGGAAGTCACGCTGAATGCTCAAAGGGAGCATAGGTCAACGAAGGTAGCAGTTATGTCAGGCATCAGAACCCACCATTAGTATAGGAAATCAGGCTATGAGCTTGAAGGTCTACATGGTAAAATGCTTAGTGCCAGCGGACTGATACTCGACTGAACAAAAGTTTGTTTTCCGTGTTATGAAGTTTGAGCTTGATCGGCATGCAGGCAAATCCTCCTTGTATATTTGAGTTTGTTTACGCCACTTTTCCCGAACTTTATCGTACTCTTATCTTGTTTCAAGTATGTAAGCAAAGAAAGGTTTGGCTTTTGAACTTGTGGTTCCATTACACCGCAAATCTTTCACCTTCTCAATATTTTGATGCCTGAGCAGATTATGGACAGAAAATGTGAGTTCAGATTTGTGTAAACAGGTTGGTGTTGAGGATTCAGATCTTGTAACAGTTCCGCTATGAAGTTACTGCTGTTGTTCTATTCAACAAACCACAAGGGTAGGAGGAGTTGGTGTAAACTAATTGACCCCCCCAAAAATTGCTTTCGGATTCGCACGGAGGGCCACATCACTATTGATCATAAGAATTGGTGAAGCATGTTTATCGCAAAAGTACATGTACATATGACTTTCATTTTTTCCCTTCTACATAACAGACATAATCTTGAGATACTGGGAAGTCGGACCTTGCAAAAGACGATCAAGTTGCCGTAATGATCTTCTAGCTGGAGAGGTATCAATTGGCATACACAGACATACAGAAGAATGCATTACAAGGACCTTCATCTTGGCAAATCCCTTCAATCAAGAAATTCTATCAGAAACCCTGTCTTCTTACTGATGTACAATCCAAGAGTTTGGCCTACAAACAGAAAAGAATGGAGCTATAACATAACGAATTCAATTGTGCTCTTTAGGTTACACAACGTTAAATTTTACACTACGAAGTGGGTATATATCTTACATTCCAACCTTACAAAAAGGAGTCATAAAAGGAGTTAACTAAAACATCGTTTGGGAAGAAGAAAATAATTCTTTTGTACTGCCGATAATGGTAAAACTTAGTTCAGTATGGAGCGCCTTGGACATTAACATTATTTAGATAAATATTCTAGGAGAGTAGCTTAAGATTTACCGGCTAAGAGGGCTTTGCTTTTTGTCCCAGTTGTGAGACACGCTTCAGTACTTGGGTTCCTTTTCTATTTTCTCTGCACGTGAAAATAAAAGGCAGTATTAATTCAATGCAAAGATTCGGAAGATGCAGTAATATAATGGTTAGAAAGGCACCTCTGGTACAAATAGACAATGACATAGAAGACAGGGAGCAACATCAAGGTCAGGATTGAAATAGCCAAGTAGAGAATGCTTGTATGCTTCTGCAAGAAATTAACCAATTCAGCAGCAACAGTGATTCAAACAACAGAAAGGAAAAATAGATATTGATCAAACAAAGAGTTAGGCAAATTGAACCTAATTGCTGAAACAAATGCTACACATAACCAGAAATAAACCAAATCTAAAAATGTGGTTTGTATGAATTCCTTCAAATATGTCCAATTTGCCAAGGAAAGTAAGTTGCAACACCTTGCTATATGGATTCACATCTATGTGGGCAGATATACCAGAAGTCTCCCACAATAATTCACAACCAAAATTTTCTGAATCTGAAAGTGAATTCAAGTTATGCCAAGAACATGAAAGCCCTCAAAAAGCGAAGAGCCTTACCCTCCTGCCTCTGGAAAAGGGTTTTTGTCCTCCTGAGCAAGTGTGAGCATCACAGAATTGCCGCAAAAACAATTCTATAAATGATGTCATCGAAAAAGTCACTGTAAGTAACCATAAGAACAAAAGCACAGCATTATGTTATCAAATTATTTAAGTGTACCATGAAGACGGTTTGCGGAGGGACTATGATTGACGGGGAAACAACTACTCGCAAGACTCTGGAGAGAAGACATCAGAAATGAATGGTCAAGAAATAGGCATAGTGATCAACTGCAACAGAGATAGAGGTTAAAAAACAACCTCACATAAGTGGTGATTCCTTGCAGCAGCTGCTGTATTACATTTGATTTTACTTAACTTTGAATTTGAGTCCACCACAAGGTCACAGTGCAGCGCCCCACATAGATCTGCTAAGCACTTCCTATTACTCTGGATTGGAAGTTGTGTAATTATTACCAAAAGAATTCATAGAAATTTGACGTTTTAAAGTACCATTGCTAACTCTCAGTCTAAAAGTAAACATAAGGAAACAAATTGTGCATATTTTGCCTTTCTATGCTAAACCAGAAACAAATAACAAAGACTATCAAAGCTAAACATCGGTAATAAGATCCATCATCATGGTTTGAGCAGTAATGCGGACCCCGTTCCCCCCATACTTTTCACAGCTAGCGCTTGTGCCTTGTGCTGATGCTTTCTACTGTTATTCCAAAACAGCGATGGGCAATACAGTTCAGAAACTAAAATTCTGGTACTATTCAGCAGGAACGATACCCCTTTCCCTTTCCACTCAAAGGTCGCGCTTTCACCAATACTTTCAGCAAAGATTCTAAAACATGAATGAGAGAGGCAGTCTAGGAAAGAAGCTCTAATAGCACAAGTGTACTTATTGCACCTTATAATGCAACAACTTCGAGTATATTCAAGCAGCTTTGGAGAGTTTTGACCTTTTCTAGGGTGGGATGACTGGTCTTTTTATCCTTGCTTAAAATAGTACATAATCATGAAAATTGTGGTAAATGAGGCACATGAGCTAGAAAGTACAATAGGATAATGATATGCAGACAAATAATGTCATGGGTTACAGTGCTTAACAACATATTGGAAGTGACATCACGTTTCCGTAGAAGTGAGCATCAGCATCAAGGGCAGTAAGCAGCAAAAGGTATTATCATTCCCTTAGACATTACAGCATGTCAACTGAAATATTGCAGCTTCAACATAAACAATAGTACGATGAAGAAAGACAAGGAAACAGAGTCCACATACAACATTCAAGAGATCATAGTGTCTGCTGTCAAAATGCTGATCAAGAAATTTCTCTGCTTCGAAGATTTTGTTGCAGTATCCGCAGCGCCATTCATTTATGTCCACAGGGATCTTGTGCTGCTCCTGATCTCTAAAGATGTCATTTTCAGGATGGAGCCTACAGTTTCTTGAAATCTCATACTTCTCTCGTTCCACAAAGGGCATCAGATACTGCAAGTTACAGGCACCCGAAAATGTCCTAAATACTAATCAAACCAAATCACGCAGCACTAATAGATAATCTACAAGATGAATTCATAGGTCACCTCCTCAATAATTTTCCAAGCTGCTCTACTTCTTTCTCTGGAGCAATGTACTTCATGAGTATGCTGTTCTTCTTGCTTCTGTGTTCTATAATCAAAGTAAAACCTGATTAATTGCAAACTTCAGAGCAACGACATACTACACATCATTTTTATTTTTATTTTTTTGACAAGTATACTACACATCATTATTATGCAAAAAATGCACTAATTACTAGCACCGCAGATGAAACAACAAAACTTTTTGACTGAGATGACATAAATTTTACTTACCTTTTAGCTGTGTATCCTTCTGTGTCCTGCAGCCCAAACTGGATGTATCAGATAAGTAGAAACTGATACCATTGTTGTTATAGATTGCACATACATCAACGTGCCAATTCACAAGCATATACACCATTACACGTAACCCACATGAAAGAGTTAGCAATTTGGCAATCAATAAGCTCAAAACGAAGAACAACAAAAAACAGGAGGTTTACAACTGAAATGAGACATTCTTTACTGAACATAGTTGATAACAAAAATAACAACATGATGATAGCAGATATGATGATTAATTCAAAACCCAACTTGAGCACCACGGTCAACTGTAAGTCAAAGATTTCATTACCCCAGCAGGAATGGCAAAAAAATCAGAAAAATTAGGTCGCATAATCAACTGAGAAAACACTAATTGTTTGCCAAGAAAATTCACTTGGGTACGAGAAAAACATGATCTACTTCTAGTTGGGCGTAATTCACGGGTTGGAAACCAAATAAAGAAAAAGATACAAAACTCAAGATTCTAATACTTTCCGCAGTTATCTTAGCAACCAAACACAAAAATCGAATTAAAGAGGCTCGGTATACAGTTTCACCGATAATCACCAATCAATTAAACAAAAAATTGGAGCAGCTCAGCTTAAAGCCCAATTCAGTTGACGGTAACACCAATGACTTCTTTCCTTTCTTCAGCTAAATCTTATGTCAGTTTTAAATTTTAATGGTTTCAAGAGAAGACAATTATCTGTGCGGGGTTGTGTAGAGAGAGAGAGAGAGATACCTGATTTCCCTGTGTAATTGTCCCCCGTCCAGAAAGCGCTATACAGAGGAACATGTACAACAGCGTCGCTCTCGTCCTGTCCATCTCTCTCTCTTCTTGATTCGATTTTGCTGAAAGATCACCGAGAAAGCCAAGATACCGGCATAGTCAGAACCCGTACCGTGTTTGACTCGCGAGGAAAAGAATAAAGGTGGGATAAGCCATCCTGGAATTACCATCCTGGGATAACTTATCTGTAGGACCACCATCCCGGGTGCATCGTCCAATTCCGGGACAAACCAATTCCACATAAACAGGGACAAAAGTGCCCCCAGGTTTACCTAGTACTATTTTGTTGCACTTCCAATGCGACAATTTTGCTGTGTTTTGGTTGGATTTTGAATTTTTTTTGAAAAATAGCAGGGGTAATAAGTGGAGAGAGATAGAGAGAGAAATGTTAAAAGTAGGAAGAATCTAGAGGGAATCTAGGGGAAAATTTGAAAAATTCTTTTTGAATTGCAAAGAGAACAAGGCTTAGTTGCAAGAGTATCGAGGGACGTACCCGAGGTTCGTCGGTTCGTTTGGTTCTTAACTTCAAGATATGTGATTAGTTGATACGCGATAAATTAGGCCAGACATTCAGTATTCAGTTCAATCAAACTTTTTTTATCTGCGATTCAATGTGAAAGGCTTGTTTCATTATTTTGAAACAAAAAATAAAATTAGTCATCTGACTTATATAAAAGAAAATAACTTAAATCGTCTAGGCAGATTGTACATAGATATGCTCAAGTTTTATCCAAAAAAATTAAAGATGAACGAGACCATATTTCCTGGAGTTGAATGAATTTCTCTCTAAGTTACAAGTTGGAAGTGAAGGTAACCCCAACTCAAACAACCTTGATTTTCTATCATCAAAATAAATGTTGCTTCCGAGAAACAAATCACAATCATTTGAAAGGAAAAGCAACTTAGAGGGTATTGCTTCCAAGTGAAAGCAAACCAGTCCCAATGGAATATAAGAACCCTTTTCCACATAATTCTTTCAAAAGGTATTGATCAATGAGATTTTACATCCGAGGCGAAATGGAAAATGTAGCAGCCGTTCACATGCAGGTTTTCTTCTTGATCTTGGGCTCAGTATCTGTAGTTTGTGCTTTAACATTTGGGATGATCAACATCCGCCGTTTCTCTTTCTATCTTCCTCCTAATTTGTTCCTTATCGCGATTTTGGGTTTTCTCATTACATGGCCAAGTTCTTTTCTTCTCGTGCTCTTTCATGGAGTTCTGCTTTGTTTCATTTTTGGTTTTATCCAATTGTTGAATTCTGTTTGAGAAAACAACCTTCGGTGGGACATGTTTTTGTTATTTTCATTTGAGCAGTGTAGCATGATTTGGTAATTCTCAAGACGTGCATTTTTCTTTAAAAGAAGTTCCTCAAATGAATTCTTTAGGCAAAGCATGGCGTGGTGTCAATTTGACCCTCTTCACCATCAGAAAGTTTGTGTACAATGCGTACAGATTCAAACAAACTGTGTCTGAACCGTCCGATACACATAAGCTCCACAAAATATGTAGCATTACTCTTTCACCATGTCTATTGGTTGAGTATGCCATAATAAAGGAGTAGAAAACAAGCACTATCTCTGAATTTGGAAAGAGGATTGCAAAATACTAAAAAAAAAAAAAACTCATTTCTAAGCACGAAACCGAGACCTCAGTACAATATCTTGTCAATAAAAAGATGTTATTTACAAGTATCCCTTATTGTGTTTGTGTGTGGTTATAACATTGTTGCATTGGACAAAGATCCAAAGGAACATAGCACAAGCGTAAATGTCATCAACGGGCATCAAATTCAACATCGTTGAGTGATCTTGCCAACCCGGATGCCATTCGACCACATGGGTAAGCATCCATCGCGAACTCTCGTATACGCCATCTCAATGTTTCCCAGCAAGTTGGATTATGTTCATGGGAGTGCAAAGGCCTTTTCCATTGAAACATTCACTTGCAATGTGCTTGTATAGTGCCTCTGTTGGGTGCACTCTATCCCAAAATACATGAGAATCTCTACCTTGGCAAGGCACTGTTCCTGGTTTGCAATCTCCACTCCCATCGATTTCCGAAGCACAACACGGCTGCCTTGAATCACTAAACCCTGGAGAAAATTGATCCAGAACTTAAATCAGTTTTTGAAGGTAAATTCCATCAACCAACAACAAGAAGGACTAAAAGGGGGAACCAAATGGTGAAGTTATCTCTCACCATGGTGAAGGGGAGCGTGGATGATGTCGTGAATGAATCGGTAAGATTTTGCAGTGACGAATGTTGAGCCGTTGAGAATGGACTTAAGTTCGTTAAGTTTAACTCCGAGGTTGGTATTTAAAATTGATACCAAACCATTTATCTGCTCGTCGCATATCGTCGACGGCTTGGTTTTGTCAATAACATCTGGCAAGCAACCGAGTGGAGCGATTTCAAACACTACAAATTTCCTTGCTCCCAAATTGTACAATTCCTGCATGAAGTACATTACCATCCATCAAAATGTTAATACGTAAATCGGCTTTCAGAAATACAAACCGAGCAAAGGATTCTGTTCATTCAAAAGCACTATGAAATATTTGAATTACCTGCAAATGGTTGCCTAATTCGTTCACAAGGAATTCCCCAAATTGCTCTGCATTGTATAATTTGCTTGTGTTGGACCCAGGTTCGAGATAATTTATGTAGTCATTGCTGCCCATACAAACCACAAAAATAGACTTTGACAAGGCATTTGAGAGCTTGGCTCTGTTATTGTAAGCTCCCAAATATGGCAAGTATTGCTTAGCAGTCTCTTTAAATAACTTGACTTGCTTCCCCAGGGGCAAGTTCTCCCCCTGCAAAATAGAACATAATAAGAGAATGGAAAACTGCCTAGGCATACAAACTGTAAGAATCTCATGTAGTAACATTTACATGGAAAGATGTCTTATAGTTCAGTCTTATCATTTCAAACTAAAAGACTTGTAATTATTTGTGTCAAAACTATCACGATCGAATTAGTTGAGTATGTTTTGGCAATTTCTGTTTGGAAAAATAAGATTTTTGTTGGCGAGGCAATGTTTACTTACAATGTTACGGCTGGTATTAGGGAGGATACCGGCTGTTCCAGACGCATAGTTGAAACCTTTGGTATTTGACTTCTGCTTACTGAGAGGATGCAAGTATGGCAACGGAATGAGTTCGTGAGACCGCTTATCGGACCATTTATCTACAATTCATTAGATCATGAAATCAGAAACAAATTGTATAGTACCAATACGAGATATATATACTCTTAGATGGCCAATTTACTTCCATTTATTGGGGAGTCTACATCCCAATGTGCTATCAAATTCTCTAAAATAATTCAATGACTTTTTGCATAGAAATTAATTATGAGTGAATACTTACACCAGAAATCAACAATGGTGTAGCCGTTGGTGAATCTTTCCGTCGGTCCACCTGGAAAATCAATGCCATAAGGTGTGAAATTTACTTTCACCGGGGTATTTAAGAAGACGTTGTTGCCCGGATCCATGACCGAGTCTCCAAAAACGTACAAGGGCGGTGCAACCCGACCAAGGCCGCGAGCTTCTGACTGCACAAAAGAAGAAGAAGAAGAAGGAGAGACTTGCAAAGAGAGAAGACGTGGTGTTCATTGCCATCCAATTCCCTTTGTCTATGTTTGTTGAGGCTGCTTTGTAGTAAAAAATAGTACCAGGTTGATTCTGTTTGTGTATGATATGCATAAATATGTGCTACGGTGGTGATGTATTGGGAGCAAATTCAGAAAGAGATGGTATTTAATAGGTGCAAGAATAGTTGGGGAAAGGGAGTATTAAGGGAGAGGGTAATGAGTGTATTAATTTGTGAAAATTTATTGTCGTTACCGTGTGAAACAACGTAGTTTTTGAAATCTTGGGGTGGCCACAGCCTCCCTTGGTCTGTACACGGCTCCGCGGGTTCACCCTTCTTACTTGGGACAAAGAGTTATTAACGAGTGAATCTATCAAAACACACATGTGCATGAATCTCGCAATTAATAAGTTGTGCAATTGTAACTTAAAAAAAAAAAAAGGGGAAAAGTTGTACTTGTCAACATCATCTGTGACAATATAGAAACGGATTTTCTCTTATTTTCCAAGAAAATTGTCCAGCCAATCTGTTGAATTCTCCATGTAATTAGTATTACTAGTAGAATTGTTTCCGTTCGATGCACATGACAAACAACAAATTTTGTATGAGCTCGATATTTTTGTAGCGAAGCCACACAAATATTTTGTCTCGTGCATCGAACGGGAACGAATGCTAGTTGATAGAAAAGGAACCCAGGGTGCCTGCTGTCCCTCAGAAACAACATGAGTGTTGGGCCTTATAGCAAGAACCAAACCAATCCATCTCTTAAGGCCCAAATCTCAGCCTTAACTCAATGTTTTCAAAAAAATATTTGGAACTATTTTTTTAAATAAAATTCATAAAAAAGTTAATTCTAGTAAACAGTTTTTATTAGTTTAAAAACGATTTTAAAATAAATCTATTTTCTATGGTATCAAAAAAAGTTCACTTTTGTAGTTTAAAAATGTGATCTGGCAAGTTTTGATTATGCTATTATGGACCTCTACATTTCTAACCTTAACAATCCTTAAATGAATAACCAAAATATGATGTGACAAACTTTTGGTTATCCAATTTTGATTAAGCCATTGTTGATAACTTATTGGACCCACTTAAAATCACATGTGATAAATACATCATGACCAATCCAATACAATATATGTAAAACATTAAACTAGTAACAATAATTATCATCGCTACATTGAAGTGAACAACGTGCTACTTGAACCCAGCTTAAATGGTGCATGTACGGGTCCCACTTATTTTTTGGCACAAAATTTGCCAAAACTATGATTTGTAAACCGTTATCCAACCACTTGACAACCATCCACGTTTTCATATATTTCTCTTGATAGTTGTACATACACTAACATATGTTCTAGAAATCATTCTAGAAGAAAACTCTCGTATGTTCTTGAACGTATGGTTAGGGTCGAAATACAACTAATATGTTCCATGATCATCATTCTAGAAGAAAACTCAGTCGACAAATGCATGGTTCGGATTTACTTCTCATGACTATAAATAGGAAGGCTTAGTTTGCAAAAAAAATAAAATAAAACTTCAAGTAGCAAAGCAAGTGAGCATAATGCGATATATTTAGTGTTTAGTTTGGTGAGAAGACAATTAGATGGACGTAGGGCTACAAACAGGCTTCACCCGGACTAACAAAGAAGCCATCCTCGTATCCATGGCCATTTCCTTGGCCGGTTGAGCTTCGAGCTCTCTGATCAAGGCACGACACTGTTCGATACTAGCATCTACAGACGCTATTAAATCCACTACCGCCTCCCCACCCCTTTGTTCATATTTTGCGCGGAGCTGGTTGTAAGCCGTTATCAACTCCTTGAAACGATCCAAGTGCTTATCATCATCAGTGACGAAACTTCCAAATGACTTCATCAAAGCTTGTTCTTGACCGAGATGGGTCAACATATCCACCACAGTCTCTCGGTCGGCCATGGGCGGACGGTTTTTAGGTTTTTTAGGGTTTCGCGACCTTTTTGGAAGGGACGATGAGTTGGGTATACCAAAAACGAAAACGAGCATAGCTTTTATACGGAGTATTTCATTTTGTCTTTATTGAATAGTACTACTCATACGTTAAATTACCCTGAGGTTTTTCACTTTTGCACAATACTCCCCTTCTTTTTGGGAAATTGACGTTAGCAGGTATTTCTATTCCGCCCTTGCAATTAACTCACAAATTGACCTTTTTTATTTTTTACAAATTGACCTTTTAAAGATTTAAGAAAATCTTTCCATTACGGTTTTTTCTATTTTTTTGAGCTTTTTGTCGTAATTTTTGAAATAAAACATTCATCACGGGGTGAAAAAAAAAGTCAATTTTCTTTTGTACCGGATGACAAAAAAAGATAACTTCATTATTGATATTGTTTTTTTTTTTTTTTGTCTTTTATTGACTTGTATAAGTGAGAGGATAAATTGCATGCGTTTCTACTGAGGTTTTTTACTTTTGCAAAATCCCCCCTTCTTTTTCTAAAATTGCACTGACTATTGTTGTCAGGGTTGTCGCCTAAACTCAGTTAGCAACTATTGGCAGTGATTTCTTGTCAAAGATTTGACTATTTTTCACTAATTCACTATTATTCTCGTGCTAAGTTCTCCAAAAAATTTACATGAGAACCTTGAGGGAAAAAATATCATTTCCATATTTTTTTTTGGTAAATATCATTTCCACGTTAGGAGAGAATTACCTTTTCCTACATGTCTAGGACAAAAAAGCACTTCGCGTCTGACATGACGCAATAATGTTGATACAAGGAGGAAAATGTAGGGGGCCGAAATATCCAGGGTTCGAAAGGTCTAGAGGGGTCGCAGACCAATTGTGTATTTGCTATGGACACATCACTCTGTGCACCCATTCGCATTTCAAGCTACAGAAAGCACCAGGTTTGGCAGCAACCTCCCCGGGCTCATTGGCAATCTCTCGGGTTCTGTGGAAACCCCTCCCCAGGCTCGGTGGCAAGGTGGCAATCTCCTCGGGCTCGGTAGAGACCTCCCCGGGCTCGGTGGCAATCTCCCGGGCTCAATGGAAACCTCTCCCCGAGCTCGGTGGAGACCTCCCTGGGCTCGGTGGCAACCTCCCCAGGCTCGATAGAGACCTTCCCAGGCTCGATGGAGACCTCCCCGGGCTTGGAAACTTTCTTCCCCTACCTGACGCGCCATTCTATGATATTGGGGGCTAACGTTCGAAGATCGTTTCCCAAACGTTCAAAGGTCGTTTCCCTAACGTTCGAAGGTTATTTCCCTAGCGTTCTAAGGTTGTTTCCCTAACGTTCGGCAGAATTCTGCTCCCTAAGAATCTAACAAATATCCAAAAGTTGGTTTAGAAGCTTCTGTGAACAAGTGGAGGACAGGTGTGATAGAGCAAATCTTCTGACAAATGATGTCATCCGAATAGTACAACGTGCGTGTAAGGCACGACCTACTGGCTCAACACTCCAAGGTTTGCCTATAAATAGTGGACTACCCCTCCAGGTAAGAGGGTATTCTTCCTCCAAATATTCTCACTTGAAAGTTCAAATAAGTGAATCTCCTTTCCTCCACATACTAACTTACTCGACGGAGCTTCTCCCCAGAGGAACACCCCCCTCCAGTTTGCAAGTATCAGGCTCGGTAAACTCCACCCCGGGTTCGGCAAACCCCTCATCGGGTTCGGCAAACTCCTCCCCGGGCTCGGCAGAACCTCTCCAGGCTCAGCAGAAACCACTCCAGGCTCAGCAGAACCTTTCATGGCTCGGCAAAACCTCTCAAGGTTCGGCGAGCACCCACACGGTTCGGCACAAAGGGGAAGAAAGGTCAAAAAGTTTTCAGCCCCCCACAGAAAGTTTTCAAACCCATAACCTAAATTCAAAAATTGAACATATGTAAGCACAACAGATGCTATTTAAACCACAACTGCTTCAAAAGCTCTCAAATTACTAGGACCCTGTCAAAAAAAAAATTCTTAAAAATAGTTGCGCACTCAAGTGTGAGTGAGCATGTGTTTGTGTTTTCGTATGTATCCATTGATCATATGAATTAAACTGTTCACAATATTACAAACAAACCAACTGAATCACTTTACCAAAATTGATAGCAAATATCAGAAAGCTCTAACTGCTATGACTCTAAATGTTTGTTCTTCTTGTTGCCTCTTTTTCTCAGACTAATACTCAACTTTCTGCTCCACCTCTAACATCGCTAACTACTGTCCCACAAATAGAACATAATGATTCAAGATGTCTAAGTGGTTAACCCTTTTTCATGTCAAAAAAAAGAACGATTTGTTATAAATTTAGAAGCTACACTAAACGACGTCGTCTTATGTGTCGAGGCCACAAATAAACACTGATGTCATACGCTACACCCCTAGCAAAACCCCCAGATTTTCTTCTCTCGGTGCCGCTTGCGCGGCGTTTGGAAGAATGGGGAAGAAGACGAAGAAACCAGGCAAAGGCAAGGAGAAAACGGAGAAGAAAACCGCCAGAGCCGAAGAGAAACGAGCCCGCAGAGAAACCAAGAAGATCTCTCCCGAAGACGACATCGACGCCATCTTGGTTGGTTAATAATGGAGTTGATTATCCACTTCTTCTTTTTTTGATCACTCAGGTGTCCGGGATCAGCTTACGCGTACTTCGACTAATCCTGAGGGCCCAATCCCACCACCCACTTGCGGGGATTATCCACTTGTTTAATCACAAGTTCATATGAAACTTGGAATTCTTTAATGGTTTTATGTGGTTTTGATGGGACAGTTGAGTATACAGAAGGAGGAGGCCAAGAAAAAGGAAGTGCACGTCGAGGAAAATGTCCCTGCGCCGTCTCCCCGTTCTAATTGCTCGGTATTGTGATTGTTCGTTCAGGTTTTTTTTTATTTTTAAATTCGGTGTTTAGTTTAGGATGTCTAAAAAGCTCACTTTTGCTTAAAAAACCCGAGTTTTGCTATGAAAATGGCTTTTACACCCCATATGGATGGTGAGGAATGATGTGAAAAGAAAAAAAAAAAGGATAACTTTTTCACTCATTTGGACAAGTTGAATAGATGAGAAATAGCAGGAAGGATGAGAAACAAAGGAAAAAGATGAATCTTTATGCATCTATTTGGTTTCTCGCCAAATCTCATCCCTTTTTGTGGGATTTGGTGAGAAACCACAACGCATAATGTTTTTTCACTTTCTCACACGCCAAAGGATTAGCTAAGTTGCCTGGCCATTCCATCAATTTTTTTAGAAAGAAGTGGGGCAAACAATGCTAGCTTTTAGCCAAGTTATTTGGGCTATTTTGCTTGTTTCTTCTTTTTGCTAAAGTTGAGAAGGCAAACATGTGATGTACATATTTTTTTGGTGCTAAAAAAGCCAAAAAGTTGGGTTCTTGAAGCAGTTCCAAGCACAATACTGGTAAAAGTGCTGTGAACTTATATGTTTGTTTGTTGACATGTAGTTGAACATCAATCCATTGAAAGAGACTGAATTGATTCTGTACGGGGGTGAATTCTATAATGGGAGCAAGGTCAGAGGTTATGATTGCTAATTAGATTGTATTGACATGTCCATAATGTATATCTACGTGTCTTGTTGGGAGCTCCAACTGAGAGTCTATGGCATTGGATTATGCAGACATTTGTATATGGTGATCTGTACCGGTATGATGTGGAAAAGCAGGAGTGGAAACTGGTTTCGAGCCCAAACAGCCCACCACCTCGTAGCGCACATCAGGCAGTTGCCTGGAAGAACTATCTATATATATTTGGTAAACTGGTAGAACTTGTGTCTATGAATAAATAAAAGTTCATGCTTACAAAACACAATTAAGTCTTACTCCGTTCTGAATCTTCTGATTGAGAATTTCTGTTGTGTACTACTAGGCGGTGAATTCACGTCTCCAAATCAAGAACGATTTCATCACTACAAGGCAAGTCCTTTCTTCTTGTTAATTAATCTGTCTAGTGAAGAAGAGTTCATCGCTGATGATTTGGGTTTTTGTTGTCTTCAGTCTTCACACACACATGTATGACGTTTTTTTCAGAATTTTCCTTAAGATTAGGATTTTGTTGTTGGAATTTGTTTTTTCAGGACTTTTGGGTGCTGGACCTGAAAACAAATTCATGGGAACAGCTAAATTATAAAGGGTGTCCAAGTCCACGATCGGGTCATCGGATGGTAACTTTAGATTCTTTAAGTGATCTATTTTTAATGTTTCCAATATCACAGCCATTTGGTTAAACAGATGCAATCAGTGTTGTATGTATTGGAAGTCTACTTGATATATAGCTATTCATACAACATGTTGACACTAAAACAGAAGTTCTCGTGGGAAGCACACTCAATTATCCAAATGTGCTTGGAAAGTTCTTGTATCGTTCAATTATAATCTACACAAAGTCTCTCTCTCACTCTATGTATGTGGGTGGGTGGGTTTGCGGGTGTGGGTGTGTTCGACATGTGATGCTGTGGTAAAAAGGATATTGGAAAGACCACATGAGGGAAGCATTTGAACATGTATCCCTGTCTCTTGAAAGAATTTTCTGACCTCCTTAAAACAAGGGAATCATTCGGACCTACATGAGGTTAAGGACAAGCAGGAAAATAGAGGATAATTGAGGGCTTTTGTGTCTGTTACACTTGATATGGTCTCACTCTCAATGCAGTTCACCCTCTAACAGATAAGCTCATTTCTTATCTTACATAGCAGTTCAAGGACTAGAGTGCAGGTTTAGGGGTTGTTGAACTACTTGTGTCTGATGATAAACTTCAGCAACTTATTTTAGCTCCTTTCTGCTATCTGGTTTGGTTTGTGTCTATTGGGGATGAATACTAATGGGTAACAAAATTTTGCTTATGGGTTGATTTTTTTGTTAGAATAGCTTGAGTTGGAGTCCTAGATTCATCTTCCTGTCAAATGCGTAAAGTACATGAAGAATAACATGTATTCTCCAATCAGGTTGCCAGGTTCCTACAATTTCATGCCTAGATTGAGAACATGATGGTTCTCCTACCGAGGTCAAGAACAATTCAAAATTAGAGTCATTTAATGATTTTGACATTTAATCGTTATTTTTCTGTGTTTTAAGTAAGAGTTCATTGTATGACCTAGAAGTGCTGCTCAGTCATGAATCCACGAAAATAGTGTTGAGAGCAGTATCCTTATAGAATGGAGTCAACATATGTGCCTTGTAAAAGGTACTTAAGAGCCAGGACCTGTGTATTGACCCAAAAAAGAAAAGAAAAGAAGGGATTGCACTAGGAGAATCTCTCTTCATTGTCTGAAACAAATATCAAATCCTTGACTTCATTTACCATTTCTGACTATCTTTCAGATTTGTGCTTTTCTGTGTACACACAAAACATTTTAGGTTATGGGCATTCCATTTGTTGATTTTTCTTATTTGTAATGTACAATGTAATATCAGTAACGATCTTTGTTTGGTGCTGATTCCCGGATTATTTCAGACGGCAATATATTGTGTCTATCTCTCTGCTTTTCTACCCTCCTTTCTCCCTTCGTCCGTTTACAGATGGACATACGTTGATGTGGTCTTTGCTGACTTTTGAACTTCTTATGATGTCTTGAGCTATATCCTACTTCTCTTAAACTGAATTATGTGACATATAATGACTTTTTGTATGAAAAATTTCTTGGATGCGTTACAGGTCTTATACAAGCACAAGATTGTTGTTTTCGGTGGCTTCTATGACACTCTTAGAGAAGTGAGGTTGTTGTTGCATCTTTATAAAACTATTTTAAGAGTTCCATTATTTCATTGTCTTTCAGATTTGTTGACTTCTTCTGGGTGCTTGAATGATGCATGTTCTAGCCTAAACCAGTACACGGGGATTCATATCAGTATTTATTTTGGTTTGATTGGTGTTGCATACGTTTATTTCCTTCACTTTTGCAAGTTTTCATAATTTTCCTTTTAAGTGTTTCTGGCATGTGTACTTCTTAACTTTTTTATGCTTGCATTAAAAATGTTGGGAAAGAAAGACAAATGCTACATTATTTTGGTTGAGTAAGATATTAGCTATTAACATTTTAGAGAGTTTGGAAAGGTGGATTGACACTCCTGGGTTGAGCAGTGAGCAGGGTAAGATATTTTACAATATGGATTCGATTTGTTTTATCAGTTTCAATAGCTTTAAGTTTAAACATGTTAGGTGTTCGCCAATCAAAACACTGCTAAGCGTGTTCGTTTTCCTTATAAGGAAAGTGAGCCGAATTTATGGCTAGTGAAGAAAGAAAGAAGATGTGGTCAAGGAGGAGGAGATTTTGTGGGGAGAACATGTGGATAAGAAATGAGCAACTAATGGAAATAGAAGAAAAGCTAATATGGTTTATGTCTTCAGACCAGAGTTATGCATGGATATGTTGCTAGTCATGGATTTTGTGGGGAGAACATGTGGATAAGAAATGAGCAACTAATGGAAATAGAAGAAAAGCTAATATGGTTTATGTCTTCAGACCAGAGTCTAAGATATATGCATGGATATGTTGCTAGTCATCAAGAATTAGATCTGGTTCTCCTCTTCATACTGTCTTCCTCAACTGGAATATAGTGAAGAGCTGGTGTGAGCCATGGACATAGGCAATCTTGCTCAACGTTGTGTTTTCTGTGTGCTTGATTATTCTTCGTGCTATTGTGTATGTGTGTTTGGTTCTTCACCCAACAGTAAGAATACACTACAAATGCCTCTTCATTGTGACAATCACGGAGCTATTCAGATTGGGGTGAGGCAGATCGGATACCATGAGTATAAAAAAATATTCTAGAAGTTGAAAACTTGGACCATTCATTTGGATTTAAGGTTTTCTGTTTGTCTAGTTTCAATAGTTTTGCAAATGATTTCTTATTGTTTATGAGACCTAATAATGAAAAGTGAACCAGATTTAAATTCTGTTACCGTGGTTCTTCATGTTTTCTGCAATTGGGTAATTCGCTTCTGTATTGCTGTTCTGGTTTGCTGGAATCCCTTGCATTTGATGGTTTCCATTTATGCAGGTATTTCAATGATTTGCACATCTTTGACTTGGATCATTTTAAGGTGAACGAAATTGACCTTTGTTGTATAAGACTTGGATATACCAAATTCTTATGTGAAAGGTTCATTTTGATCTACTAGAATTGATGCAATGTCTCAATGTAGTGGCAAGAGATAAAACCCACACCTGGATGCATGTGGCCGAGTGCTCGGAGTGGTTTTCAGCTTTTTGTCCACCAAGATGAGGTGAGAGAACTAGAATAAAGCCTGAAATAACTTATCTCTTACTGTAAATTTTCTGTGTTTTTGTGGTATATATTTTTCGCTTGCAGCGCCTTTTGGGTACATGATTAATGCTGGTGGGTTACAATTTCCTCAACTCTGTTGGAGATTAGATCGTGTATGTTATTCAATCTATTCTCTTAGTGGATTTTCTGAACCCCAGTTTGGTTGTTCATCCCCATTTAGGAAGTTAAGAGTAAGAATTGTTTGTGAATATGCATGTTGAAGGTGGATTTTCTATTTGAACTAGTGTTGGACACATGGTGCACATGTGCTAAATGCCAGTCATCTTAAAAAAATATGTAAACAAAAAGACATTTTTTCATTATCTGCAAACAGTTTTTGTCAATAGTGTCTTGTCATCTCCATTGATCTCCTATGTGTTGTGACAATTGAGACAGAGATGAAAATAGCTTCTTTTTTTGGATATCCTCCTACATCACCTATGACTGACTAATATTGTCAAAAATACATTATGCATCAATTCCAATACGATCCCTTTATTTCAAACTCAAAACCATCCACATATCAATTTCATTAGTCTTGTGAATAAGCATAACATCATTCTCGACTAGCATCATTAGGCCCCTCTTATCATATTTTGAAATCTTCCTTTGTTAAATATACTCAGATATTTTCGTAGCAATATTTTGTTAATTAGGATTGTAGATTACTTCCTCAGCATTCTTGGGTCCCAACGAGAAGGTGTCCCATTTACAAATTTGTTAGTTAACACACAATAGGGTTATGACCAGAATTAATTAACTACATAAGGGTAAAAGTGAAAAAGAAATTCGAGGGAGAAGAAACTCTCTTTTCTGTTTTAGGGAAAGATGCAGAACTAGAATTTTAGGTTTGTAAACCATTAGTTATTTACATTGAGTTATAGTTGAATGGAGTTTTGAGTCTTTTGACCACTTATTAAGCTAGATGCATCAAAATCATATGTGAGAAGTTCTTGCAATTCAATAGGTGTAAACTAATTTCAAAATATTCGTTGTTTCGGTGTTTGTCATGGAGGTGTGATTTGGCCTTATGAAAAGCTGTGTGGTTAGGGGAATGCTTGGACAAAACATGGAAGCTAACGGAAATTTCTGTTATGTTCAAGATGCCAAAAGACGGTGCACCAAAAGCTCCCAGCAGTGAACTTAATCTCTCCACTTATTTTACAAACTATTGGAGTCTACGCTGATGGTCTGATGCACATATATGGTTCACTATATGGTTTCGATCATGGAATGGGTGAACCACCACTGGAAACTTGTTTATATTTCAAGGACAAGGGCAGAATATGGCAGTCGGTTTTGAAATGCCAAACTATAGATCCGTCTCGTCAAGCCATATAGTAATTCTAATGCTATATCCTTTATGAATTGCTATGTGCTCTTCTTTTTCTTTTTCAATTTTTAATCTGTCCCATACTGAAGTAGGTAACATGAGGTGAAGATATGTGATATCAAATCGTTGCCTTCACGTTGCAGATATTTTTATATGGTGGCTATTCCAAAGAAGTTTCATCTGAAAAAAGTGACTCTGAGAAGGGAATCGTTCATTCAGACATGTGGTCTCTTGATCCTAGGACTTGGGAGTGGAACAAGGTTTGTATGCTTTCTTACTGCAGCTCTCATCTCCTTCTTCAATGTGCTAGTGGAAGCTGGGGTGGGCCAAAATAGATGATAAATGTGTTATGATTTGGAGCAGGTGCATGTTTTGTGCTTCATTTTTGTATTCCATGTTGCTCTGCTCTGGGTATTTTGTCCTTTTCTTTTTTCTTCATATTTTGCTCCATATGGTTCTATATAGATTGACTTAATCCCAGCTCGGGGGCAGTTACACAGGCCTGTTCGGTGTTCTTATACGGCTTAAAGAAATAATGATAATGTGTTTTACTCCCAAGAAATTGCATCTGCTGTTACAGTCAGAGAAATATTTAATGTTTGTACATCTTTTATTGACATAATACACAGAAAGTTCATGAAGCCACAGAATCATTTTCTGGTTTTTTTGGAATTTTAAAACTAGTGTCACATTTGAGAATGAGGAACACAAATCAGATGATTCATATTTGAGCCTGCCGAACTAGTCGTGCAAGGTTCCCTAATTATCTACTTGGGGTGAGTGGGTGTATGTAATACCACTATATTATCTATTTCTGGTCATGTGAGTGGAACGGATTAGAAACATTCTCTGTGTAATTTCTGTATACTAAATTAATTTTGCTAAGCCATGGTTTCTTTGTTTTCCACTTTCTATTATCTTTTACTTACAGCTATAGGCTCGGAATATGTAAATTAAACTTTAAGTGTTTCTTACTGGCTATTGCCTGAAATTTTGTCGTTTGCAGAGAATCTTTCACTACTTCATAGCATGGGTAGTTTTCCTTCTATCAGTGATCTGTGTCCTACATTACCTTCTCTGTTGTTTGGGGACTTCCAATCGCGTTCAATCCTTTTCATTTTGGTTCCTTTTCTTCCTCTTTAATAGGTAAAGAAAATTGGGATGCCTCCTGGACCTCGTGCTGGGTTTTCTATGTGTGTACATAAAAAACGGGCTCTTCTTTTTGGTGGCGTAGTTGACATGGAAGTTAAAGGTTAAATTCTTTCATGCAGACGAATGTTTGTTTGTTTGTTACTTCTCTGTTTTCAATATTCTTGTACTGACGAGTCATGGTTTATGGTTCTTACTTCCATTTCTTTTGTACTTCTCTGTGGCCAGTTTACACCTTAGAGTTTTATGTAGGCGTGGATTTTATTGACGATTTAGTGTTCAGAAGGGGTCAGGTTTTGTTGCATGGAAATGTTCATTTGATAAGGGGTCAGGTTTGGTTCTCAGTGAATTTTTTTGCATGTCTGATATCAGGTATAAAATGGATATTGTCTGAAAGATATAAAGTGGCCAAACAGAAGCTAAGGAAGCATTAGTTCCATTAATGGGAGGTCTGGGTTTGGTAGATTGGTATATAACTGACCTTTTCCATTTTAGGCATGAAGTTTCTGCCCTCAGATTTGAACACAAGATTTTGACTATGTGTGGATGGAGATTGTTTGCATTTGTTAATGTGTATGTATGTATGTAAACTTCTCAGGATCAGAGAAAGAAAAGGTAGAGACCTGAGTATGTTTATTTTACTGATGGTGAGTGTGAAAGAGCGCTAGTTAAAGATAATAAGATTGGCAGAGGGGAAGGAATTATTTATAAAAAAATCTGAGAACTTGGTAACTCTAGTAGCAATATGAATTACGAATTCTTTCAGAAAGTAATAGTAGATGTAAATAAAGCAATGTAGAATATGGTAGTTAAAAGGTTGTAGGACCAAAAAGAATTCCTATTGAAGTTTGGGAGTGTTTGGGTGTTGTAGGGGTAGTTTGGCATGCTGATCTATATTGTCATTAGGTGTTTTATGGTGATTTGGCGAGGAAGGTCATGTCCTCCCTTGACAAAGCAGGTCCCAGATTCCAATGAAATGGATATAGATTCCTGACCAAAATGGTGTTTCTTTAGTTGTGTTGACTTGAGTTGGATTCTTGTTTGTTGGAGCTGAACTGTGGTCTATTATTCTCGGCATAGAATCATGCCTTCCATCTTTACAAAACCTTAGAGTCCATAACTGTCTTGATTGGCTAATAACTTGTATTTGTTGTACAGGTGATGTAATAATGAGCTTGTTCTTGAATGAGCTTTATGGATTTCAGTTAGACAACCGTCGCTGGTATTTTCACTTCATTTTGTTCTCAGCACCATCTGGTTTAGCTTGATTTGTAACATTTGTTATGTTCCTTTGGTGTAAAGTTTTTTACTTCATATATCTGGCACTTCTAGGGGCCTTGTGTTATCAAAATTTGGTAATAGACCTTTATGAGTCCTATGGCCAAATCAGAACACACAATTTCGTGAGAGCACCCAATTATCTGTAGAAATGCTGCAAGATTTGTTCCCTTGAAAATAATAAAAAAAGAGATCTTAGTGGTTACTTCTTTTTTTGCAATGCCTCATATTTTGAAATTCGAAGTTTGAATAGTGAATTTGCAAGTAGACAATCAAACAATCAGTGTTGTCGTAGTTTCTGCCCCTCGATAATAATGTGATCCTTATTTCTTCTTTTAGGTACCCATTAGAGCTACGGAAGGAGAAGTCAACTAAAAACAAGGTATTTCGATCAAGGAACTTGAAGCATTAAAATCTCTAATTTGTTTCGTCTGGTTGATGTTGTTTGTACTTACTAGTGGAACAAATGCTATTATTCCATTAATGGATGATGCTATCTTATGTCCATTGTTTACATGTTTTTACCTTTGATCAGCCTTTTCCAGCTTGTATTAAATTGTTTTGAAAATCCTGTTTTTACTTCATTAGCTTCAACGATTTATTATTAGTAAGCCGTTAATGTAGGAAATAAGGATGGTGTTAAATGTTAAACTTGTTGGATTGCTTTTGCAGTTGAAAAAGAATTCAGGAGAGGAAGCTAACACTGCTGCTCTCAACAATAAAATAACTCCAATGGAAGTAGAAAAGAGTGTAACAAATGATAAAGATGGGGACTTGGAGTACCTTGAAGAGGTGGATGTGGAAAGCAGCATTGATGATATTTCTCTTGATATAGAGAGAAACATGACTGTTGATGGTTTGGGGGTAGCTACCACATCGGATGGAAGGCCTCCTGAACGTAGTTCGAAATATCCTTTGCAAAGTTCTCCTTTGCCGGAGGTATCTTATATTGGTTGGAAATGACTATCTCCTGTTCAATTTTCATTCAATCCGATTCTTCATGTTGTCTCGCTTTCAGGTAGTGAAGCCATGCGGACGCATTAATTCCTGCACGGTTGTTGGAAGAGATACCCTTTATATTTACGGGGGCATGATGGAAGTTAAAGATCGAGAAATTGCACTTGATGACTTGTATGCGCTGAATCTGAGCAAACTTGATGAATGGAAGTGCATCATACCGGTTGGTCAAATTATCTTTTAGAATACAAAGTACTTATGTGTACCTCATTTGTTGAACTGTATCATGTGGACGATTTATCATCTGTTGCTTTTCTTTTGGAACTTCAATTTATCCATATCAGGCCATTCTTTTCCTTTTCATCAACACACAGAGACTACATGCTAATAGTTTTCTGGTGAAATGCCATTAAAAGCAAACTTTTTTGCAGTCCGAAATTAGAGATACTTTCAAACATCATCTTGTTCTGGGGTTCTTTTCAAGAAAAAAGGGGTAAATCTTAGTCTGGGGTTTACCCGTACCTAGTTGAAGTATGTGCCTAAAGATGTTTTTGTGTCTTCATGAACACAGGCATCTGAATCTGAATGGATAGAAGCCTCTGAGGGTGAAGATGAGGAAGATGAAGAGGATAGTGAACAGGAAGAATCTGGTAGCGGAGATGACGATGATGAGACTGATGACGATGATAACGATGATGATGTGGGTGCCTTTACACTCTAATGTTTCAGCAATGGATTAATATGGTTGTTTTTCGTTTCATTTTGTTGCTATATTATTGTTATTGTTATTATTTATTCTTTTTCTTGTGGTGGTGGTTGGGGGTGGGTGAGTGTTCAAAAGTTGTAGTTTTGAGATTCGATGGGATACTGCAGCTCTTACCAAACATCTTCACAAGGTGCAATTACCAGTTTTCCGAGAATCAAAACTTTTTACACCGGGTGATCAAAAAAAAAAATTGTAAACCATATTTGAGGTCTGAACCTTTTTTTGGTTGTTAATAGCACAGTAACAAAACAGGTAGTTCTTCGCTCATTTCTTTTGTTGGTACTCAAAATGGATATGTAGATAGTACTCCGCACATCCACCTGTGAGTATTGCACCACAGCCATAGTCATCTGCAGGGGTTTGGGGCCAAAGCTAAGGTCCCACCGCTTGCAATGAGCGCTAAAGAGTATGTTTAGCCCCACCAAGAGGCTATGGAAATTTGAACCCAAGTATTGAGGAAGGAATTCCTAGTACTTACCTGTTGAACCAACCAACCACTTGGTGGTGTTAGTTCTTTGCCCATTTCAGTTTCTTGTTCATGGCACATGATTTGATGTAAATGTCAAAGAACATGCATCTGCACTCATAGAGCTTTTATAAATACCTATACATGATTATTTTGTTTTATTTGTTAATTTACTTACTAATTTTGTTTTTTTTTGTGTGTGTGTGTGTGTGTGTGTGTATATGTATATATGATTTATTCTGGGGTTGGTCAGATTGTGAAGCTCTTTTACTTTGTCTGACTTTGTTTTGTACTTGTTTATGTTAAGGATGGGAAAAGCGGTCCTAGCTCTCTTGAGCTGGGAGATGCTGTGGCATTAATCAAGGGTGAGGGAAAGAATCTTCGGAGGAAAGACAAACGGGCCAGGATAGAGCAGATCAGAGTCAGTCTTGGCCTCTCCGATTCACAGAGAACACCAATGGTAAGCCTTTCATTCTTTGTAGATATTACTCTGGCATTAAAAGAACCTTGACTTCAACATTCTTGAAAATTAAGAGAGTGAAAGTTTCAGAAGCTCTTTAGACAAAAAGATTCGATTAGAAACTTATAGTTGCGGTATGCCTATTTAGCTAGTGTTCGCATTTTACCTGTATTTTAGTGTACATTATTTATCATATTCCTTCCTATCACCCTTTGAATTGATTGCTTGTGGATTTGTTATTTGCTGAAGCCTGGAGAAACCTTGAAGGACTTCTACAAACGCACAAATATGTACTGGCAAATGGCAGCATATGAACATACTCAACATACAGGGAAGGTTTGTTGTCTTTCATAACAGTAATTGCATCTCTTTATTAGCAGTTGACAAATCTCTCTCTCTCTCTCTCTCCCCCCGTTATGTTGGTAATATTCGATTCTGTGGCAAGCCAGGTTGCCAATGTATTCTAAGAGTTCAAATCAGCTGATTCCCAGAGCTTGACTGATTGAATTAGTTGCTTGTTTGCTTAATTTTCTGTTGGGAAATAGATCTAGATTCAGGAAAGGGTGCTTTAGAGCTGACTTGGAAGAGACCTAAACTCAATATATTGGTCTGATAAACCTAAGTAAGGCAATGCATATCCAACTTCTGAAGTTACTACTCAGGTGCAAGTGTGTAACAAACAGATAAACACATGTGAAGTAAGTTCAATTCCTTCTAAAGCCTCAATGATTTGGCTTTAGACATTAAAATACTTTGTGACAGGAATGGAAGAGCGAAATGTAATTCTCAGTCAAAGTCGCCATTTTTAGTCATTCTGTTGTGTCCAAGACGTGAATTTTTGGGTAACTTTCGAAGGTGGGAGGAGATTACCAAGTCTAAGTGAGAGTTTCATCCCATCTCCCAAATTTAAAATTGGAAATCCTGCGTTGAAGGGTTTAACGAAATGGACAAATGTTTTTTCCGACTTGTACACCTTTTTAGTTTGACTCTGCTAGCTCATAAGCTGATGTATCAACAATGGTAACTCGAACTGGCGAAGGAAAGGTGTTAACCGTGTCTGGTCTGAATGGACTTTTGGGAGAAAGGTACCATATAAAATATCTACATCACAAGTGTGCTTAAAGGTGGTTTTAATGATTAGCGGCATTAAGACCAAGTGACATAGGAATGGGGGAAAATTGGATCAATTGAAAGGGGCTTGGGTCTATATGTTGGTTTTAGGTTAAACTTTGATTGCTTTGTTGTTTCATTGGAAAATCAAGTCTTGTACTAGTACCCTTAGTAGACTGACTCTAGATTTGCGTTTAGCCTTCTTGGTAGATCCAATTCCTGAATATCTTGATTACCATGTTGACACTATTTTGATGTGGCACTTTCTGCTAACATGGGCCAATAATCATCGCAATCTTTTGGTGGTATTATCTTTTTGTTTGTGATATTGTTGTTGTGGCTACACAGGAGCTCCGAAAAGATGGTTTTGACCTTGCTGTTTCTCGATACAAGGAGCTTAAACCAATCCTTGATGAGGTAAAGCTTTTTCTATTAAACCCGTAGAGCTTTTCAGCCGCTAATCATTTAGACATTTGGAAACATTTATGTTCTGTTTGTGCGACTGCAGTTGGCGATCTTAGAGGCAGAGCAGAAAGCTGAGGAGGAGGAAGGCCCCGAGAGTAGTAGTCTGAAAAAGAGAGGCAACAAGAAGAACAAACATTTAGCATCCAAGTAGTCAGAGCTTTTTGATATTATCTACTAGTATTAATTATAGCGAACTGATTCAGTTGGTTGGCTTGTAATATTGCGGTCAGTTCAATTCATATTATAAACGAAGACACTTTTCACACACTCACACTTGCGTGCACAGCTGTTTTTGTGAAATTTTTAGGCAGGTTCCGAATAATTTCAGAGCTTTTGAAGCAAATTGTTGTGGTTTAAATACCATCCATGCCTGTTTGTATCTGGTCAACTTGTGAATTTAGGTTATGTGGTTTGAAAGCTTTCCTCCTTGTATCAACAGTATTGCATCATTTCAGACCTAATATGTAATACATCAGCCACCTATGTTTTTCTATCAAGTTTCTCATGTGGAGTACTAAATTTTTTGGAGAAAAATAGTGAAACGTTTGTCTAGGAATCACTGCCAAATGACAAACTTTGTTTCCAACACCGGAGCTTCTTTTTTGGCGGCTTTTATTCTTTGTTTATGTTCAGATATTTGGATCTTGTTTCTCTCTTTTTTTCGTTGTTGTTGTTGTATGTTCTGGTTGGTTTAAAAACAAAAACAAAAAAAAAAAACTCTCTGGGGTAATGTTACTAGTAAGTAAAAAGGTCATGTCTAATTTTCCATAGGAAGGGATAAATTTTTTTTTTTTTGAAATTGATCCCATCCTTCTTTTGTGTGTGTGTGTGTGTGTGTGTGTGTTTTTGTGTTGATGAAGGATGGAACAACAAGAAATTAATTAATACTATAAAGTTTTCCAACTTACCGTGTGCATTTGATACATCTATTGCACACTAGCGAGATAAATTATACATCCAAATCAAATGAAGGATATAATTTCAGCGATAAACGAGGTAATTGGTACTCATCATTCAGCACCTATCAACAAACTATTAACGGGGTTTCAACCATTGGAATGAAATTATTCCATCTTCAAGATTAGTATTGAACCCATTAAACTAGATAAGCTACATTGTTTTTGTCATTCAAACTTTTTTTGTTACGTTAAATTGTTACCCTTGCAATAAAAATTTGGTCATTCATCTTGACTAGAGGAATTAGAAAAATATAAAAATGTAAACCGAAATTGAAAATAGTTCAAATAGGATGACATTAAAGATATAAATCAATTATTTTAAAAATTTTCTCGTCTTTATTGAACTTTTTTTGTTTTAGGTCGTAATACTATTTTACTCCTACTTTTTAGATTATTCACATCGAGACGAATATTCGATTCAATTAAAAAAAATTAACGTGAATCCAATAATCATTTTTAAAAAGGCCAAAATATCTACCCGAAAAAATGGGGTCCAAAATAATACCAAGGTCATAATTCCTTTCGTAGTACTCCCTCCGTCCTATCCGTCCTAATTTATTTGTCCCAGTTCTATTCTAACTGGATAAAAAAATTAGTTATATCTTTAAATTGCTAATGAATTTTATATCCAATATGGATCTTGTTTGATAGATATCGATCTGTCCTATAATATCATGTTTCCGAAATCACCTAAAACATTATAAATTACAAGATATAATCAATTGAAAAGTAGCACGAACTTCTAAAAATGACAATTAAATTAGAACGGAGGGAGTATTGAAATGAATAAAGTACAAGTACGGGAGTAATTTGAGACAAGGATCAAATTCCAGGGTTCTCTACGTGATTTACGGAAGATATATCCAGTTTCTATGCGATCAGATTCTAAACCCAGCACAAAATCGAACAGGTACCCATCTCTCTCTCTCTCTCTCTCTCTCTCTCTCTCTGCGTGTGTCTGTGTGTTTGGTTTTTATTTTTTATTTTTATGGGTAATTTAGAGGCACTAGCATAATATCCGTGGTCTAGTAAGTGAACACACCTTCAGGAGTAAGGGATGCCCACAAGGAGTGAATCACTTCAGTGCAGATGTATTGTATATATTGGGGACCCTTCTTTTTAGCAGTTTTTAGGGTCCGAAGCAGTGGCTTTCTTGGCTTCTGCTCAGGGCCGGCCGGCCCTGGTGGAGATATACAGACCTGTGGTGTATCAGAATCAGAGCTTAAGCTCCCTCAATCCTTAGTCAAATAATCCTTCCAAATGCCTTGTGCTCCTGCTCTCAATCCTCGCTGTTGCGAATTTTAGTAAGTTGGAAGCGCTTTTACTTGAGATTTCTGATTCATTTCAATCCTGGCTAAACAAATGCAGAAGAAATTAAGTAGCTGTGAATTTCGGAGGTATTCAATCCTTTCAGTTTACCTCGTTTATTGTCACAAATATAATGATGATTGGCCGATGTTTATTTTTTATTTTTAATTAAAAATCTTGATAGACAAGTAACAACAGAGGAACCCATATTGTACTTTTGTAGTAGTAAATGAAAGTATAGCAAAGGCAATACTCGGGAAGACCATTTAGGACAAGTCCACCCTTGTGCCAAATCCCATGCCAAAGCCAAAATTTGGCATCAAGAATAGCAAAACCCTCTCCACCATTGTGCCAAATTTTGCAATGCCATTCTTGGTGCCAAATTTGGCAATTGCTAATTTTGCCAAATCACCCAAGCCATTTGGTTACGTCAAAAAATTAGATGGGTTTTTAATCCAATGGCCTGGTTTTGAGATTGTGCCAAAATGGCACCACATTTGGTGCTATAGTATTGCTATTTTTTTACTTTTTGACATTGTAGGGAGCAAGAAAATGGATTTGGCAATGCCATTTTGGCAGCAACGGGTGGACTTGCTCTTAGGGCTCCACTAAGACCAGTAATACTGATACACAATATGTCGACGTGGGAATGGCACTTGTGTGATTAGAAGAACATAATAAGTGACGACCTATCAAGGCCTTTCTTTGTTTCGTTGTACTCTATATTATGCACTAAGACCACTTACGAGCTTGTCCTTGTTGCTTGTTGCAACTTATTAGCCTAATTTACTCGCTTGGTCTTGTGGAATAGGATTATGTTGAAGCTTAAGAATGCTGACCATGCACTATAAATGCTACAGATCACTGATTGTATGAAGTGCTTGAAGGAATGAAGATTTTAAGCAGTACACTCATTATGAAGCCCAGTTTCTTGACTGTGCGATATGACTTACCTGCTTTTACATTGTATGAACCCATGTTGACCACTTCATCAACTCTATGGATTTCAAATAGAACTAGATTCATGACAAAATTTCAGTGCTCTGTTGCAAGCGGGGCTTTTGCATCTGGCTCTGTACATTCTCCGGCAAAGGCGGAAGCAGCTTATTCAGGTAGGAAACAAGGAAGTTCCTCCTCCTTATATAGTCGTCCGAGTTTATTAGAAATGAGGAATGAGAGGCTGGCAAATCGTGACCGTGTTTATGAGTTCTTGAAGGGAATCGGTATTGTACCTGATGAGCTTGATGGGTTGGAGCTTCCAGTGACAGTTGATGTCATGAGGGAACGTGTCGACTTCCTGCATAAACTAGGACTTTCCATTGATGAAATCAACAATTATCCGCTTGTTCTTGGCTGCAGTGTGAAGAAAAACATGATTCCTGTGCTTGATTATCTAGGCAAATTGGGTGTTAGAAAATCTACTTTTACTGACTTCTTGCAACGATATCCACAAGTCCTCCATGCTAGTGTTGTGGTAGACCTTGACCCAGTTGTTAAATATCTGCAGGGTATGGACATTAAGCCAAATGATATCCCTAGGGTCCTCGAGAGGTATCCAGAAGTACTGGGATTCAAGCTTGAGGGAACCATGAGCACATCGGTGGCTTATTTGGTAGGAATTGGCGTGGCAAGAAGGGAAATTGGTGGGGTTTTAACTAGGTACCCACAGATTTTGGGAATGCGAGTTGCCAGGGTAATCAAACCCTTTGTGGAATATCTTGAAAGTTTGGGAATACCAAGATTAGCTGTGGCTAGACTGATTGAGAAGCGGCCTCACATTCTTGGATTTGGACTAAGAGAAATGGTGAAACCAAATGTTGAATCCCTTCTTGATTTCAATGTCAGACATACTTCACTTTCTTCTGTGATTGCACAATATCCTGAAATTATAGGAAATGACCTGCAACCAAAGCTTCTGAGTCAATTTAGCTTCCTGAATTTGATTGTTGGTTTAGATCGTGAAGATTTTGGGAGAGTCGTTGAGAAGCTGCCGCAGGTTGTTAGCCTTAGTAATTCACCTGTAGTAAAGCATGTAGATTTCCTCAAGGACTGTGGATTTTCATTGGAACAAGTACGAAAGATGGTGGTAGGTTGCCCCCAGCTCCTTGCTTTGAATCTCGATATTATGAAACTCTGTTTTGATTACTTCCAGAATGAGATGGGGATGGGCATGGACGACTTGGTTAATTTTCCAGCCTTCTTTACTTATGGCCTGGAATCTACTATAAAACCAAGACATAAGATGGTTGCAAAGAAAGGCTTGAAATGTTCGCTTGCATGGCTTCTTAACTGCTCTGACGAGAAATTTTCTGAAAGGATGAACTATGACTTCATTGACATGGAGGAAGTAGATATGGATTTGTCATTTGACATGAATACTTTGACAGAGCCCACAAGTGATGACTCGGCTTCTGATTTTGAGGACGACAGTGATGATGATGAGTACGTATAGATAATGGATATCTCGCTTTCTTCTATTGAGCCTTTGTGTACCCATTCCCAGGTTCTTAGAGCAAAAGGTGAATTGTTAGTTCCAAAGCACTTGAAACTTTGGTTTTGGCTTGAAATAAGCTCCCGAAGGCAATGTTGTAATGGGGATTCATGTGGAATGGCTCGGAATTCAGTACTATATAACTATATATGGATTCTCATCCCACAAACTGAATGGGAATTAACTACTTAGTATTTCAACACATGCATCGTTCTGGAAAATCTGAGTTGAGCAATAGAACAATTGCTGTTGATTTTTTGAAGTTGGGTTTTGGAGGGCGCACTATACTTACTGAATGTATTGATATGGACCACAGCACGTTGACAACTAGCATAATCCACTTGAAAATCTAGTGTTTAGTGTCTTTTTTTTCCCTTTTCCTTTTCTTATTTTTTTAGGTTTGGCCACAACCTTCTCCAAGGAATAGACTGGGAACAAGCCTCTTGAAGAGGTGATTGGAAAGTCACGGCAGCAATCTGGCTGTTGCACTGAATTCCCGAGCCTTCTTGTAATGCCAGTGGCTTTACCTGAAATGCCAATCCTACTGTAATTTCCAAAATTTTCTTTTTTTTTCCATGCAATTTTCTTCTTGTTTCCTTAATTGGATTCCAGAGTTTCATAGGTCAAGAACATTTCAAATGATTTGTGACCAACTACAAACTCAAAGTGGTGTGCCAAAGAAATTGAAAATCTATGTAATAGAACAGCTTAGTTTTTTTCTAAAAAAATTGTACTTGCCATGCCGTGCCCTCCCTTTCTGTGCATTTACGTCTATCATATATCAGTGATCCTTCTTCTGCAATGTTTTTCGAGGAATTTTTTTTTTCTATTACACGAGGGCATTTAAATCATTGAGGGTTGGCGAGGAGAAGGCATATGTTATTACATGAGGCATGCCATTATGATTGGGTTCTTTGGGTTCATGTAAATCCTATGGACTCTGATATTCTGCTGCCATTTACACTAGTTTACCCAAACCCCGAACCCAGACCGTACAGCGGTTGGCTACTTTGGGTTCACTAAAATCCTATTAATGTGAAGGATGTAGACTTATACTGTAAGTTTGGTGGTCTCTTTAAGTCCATACAAATGATATGTCAGGTTTGGTTCTCTCTATGCTAGATTTGGTTATCACTCATAGTAAAGGACTTCCGAGTGAAATCTGATTGTCGAATAAGGTCACCTCACCCTACACAATGTTATCTGTCCAAAATCATTCTCACCTAGGAACAAAGCTCTCTCCAAAAGCTTTCACACAGCAGTGACAGCACCTTATTTTGCAGGAACAAGCTGGTGAATATTTGTAGATTACATGAGTCCTTTGACTACCTGATTATTATGCCCCTTCCTTTTGATGATAAGTGTCCTATACTTCTATCAAAAGTGATGACAAAATGGAAATACCACAGCAACTCTGTTTCTTTTCCTTTTCAGCTGTTTTTTCGGGATCTTGGAGCACAATGAGAAGCGGATGATGATTCAATCCCTGTTTGAAGACAGGGAAGCCATCAGTCAGGAATCGAGCATTGCAAAGTCAACAAAATTCGGTTAAGTACCATGCCGCTGTTTATCGATCTCCTCTGTTAAGCAGTTGTGTAGTTAATACTCTGTTATACACAAATTTACATTTATGGGACTTTGCTACTGTAAGAAGATTCCCTATGCCATTGTTTTGTTCAGCGCTTCTTATTACAAGTCGATCGTTGGTTTTTCCTGTTATTTATAGCATTTGAATGTGGTGTTACTTTGAAAATATTCTATGACCATTTACGGGTATTAGTCGTGTTGATCAATTGGATGTCGCGGAATACTCTATTTTACTGAATAAGGTATGTGAAGCTTTTTTTTGACAAGATGAACCTTGAGGGAGCGAGCATGGGGTTAGTTGGAGGACGATAGATTTGTGTTGGGGTTGATTATGTCGCGATGTGTCTTTAGGTGTATGAGTTGGGATGACGATTAGAGCTTTGACTGAAGGTTTTTTTTTTTTGACGTACGTCGCTACCCTTAACTCAATCTCTCTCTCAAATCCCGGCTTTCTTGATTAGCTTGGGATGAATAGAATTAGGGCAATGGTTAGTTTTGGTTGAGATAGGGGTAAATTTAGTTAGGCAAACCCTAATATCTCTTCCTCAAATTATTCTACTTCCTCTCATCTTTCTTTTGTTTCGTTAGGCGAATCGCAGTGTTCATGGGTGTGTTGATATGAATTACTGGATGATCAGTGGTGGTGGTTGTAAAATGAGTTAGATTTTTTTTTGAACTCTCATTTGATTATACCTTCCTATATTTTGAAATGAGCAATGATAGGAACACAACTTTAAAACACAATTCTGAACACAACTGCGTCTAGAGTCGTTTGATGCGTGTGAGTCCACATAGATCCAACGGTTCCGGATACAGTTGTATTCGGAATGCGTGTTACTAGACTTTTCCTTTCGGACTTGCTAAAATTAGACCCCTCTTTTTTGGTATTTTTTTTGTCCGGAGTTTGGAACTTTTTTTTTTGTGTTTGGTTGTAACATGAAAAATATTTATTAAAGATTCGAAATTAAGACCATAACAAAGCGAACAAAATCCTCATTGTAGCATTATGAACTCCCAAATCACTACATCATATATTTACATATTCACATTTAATCCTTGTACATATTCTGATTTTAATCTAACAATCTGTGGTTTTTTATTCAAAAACTAGATTTAAAAAAAAAAAAGACTCCTAAAACTCTCACACAACGTTTTCAACACCAATGGGTGAAATGATGAATGGGAACAGAAAGATACACCTCTTAAAAGAAGGGCCTCCCTCCCAACCCCCTGCCTCCACCTCACTGCCTGCTCTCTCTCTCTCTCCTTTGTTATTAGGAAACAGTTTTTCATTATAGGCCAATTTTTAACCATTTTCACTTAAACCAAATATCTCAAAAGGAGAACCCATTGTGCACCCACCAGCAATTTATAACTAAATATTTAAAAGCCTCTTCCCGCGTGCTGGTTATGATTCTACAATTATTTACCCATTTAATGGAATTTTTTTGCATACAACTAATATTTTATTAAATTTTCGAAATTTTCAAACATAAAATAAGTAGTATATTGCTATATGAAATTTGAAAAAAAAGAAAAGGCGAGGTGCATGTCCCCATAAAGGCCAGCCACCCCCTCCCTAGTCCCTAGCTAATCACAGAGGCACGGCACGCCTTGTTTTACCCAAATCTGTGCTTATTTTATTTTATTATTATTTTTTTTTTCTTATTTCAATTTTTAGGGCATGAGCAAAGATGAAGATATGATTACAAAATATTTCCTGAATTTGAGATGTACTGAGCCACCAGATTCTTACACTGAACGAGGAGGATTGAATGTTTTCTGCATTGCATAATTGGCAACTGTAGACTTTTGCAAATAGGTTTCTCATCAGGATCAGCCGCGCTCATCTCGGCAATCAACGACTTGGATCTTAACCGAACAATGTACGGATCGAATTTTTATGCGCTCAGATTCGATTAGAGCCGTTTGTGCCGAGATGAATGGCCGGATCGGTCGCTCTGCACCCGCTCAACAGGGAGCTGTCTCGTACGTCATTGCATTGGTTACAGCCCAAAATATAATGTCCATTTCTTCTCTTTTTTTAATCAACAAGTAAGATTACATGAATAAAAGCCGAGTGGCACCATAACGAAGTTAATTATAATATCTTGGACAAAACCAAACTGATCATCTAACTAATGTAAATCGAGAAAAACACAACGCATTCGATGTTTTTCTCCCCAACCTAGACTTAATCCTGCCACGCATCCAAATGGCTCTCAAATTTTCAATTTTTGGTTGCCAATTTGACATACTGGAGTATTAAATTGAATCTACTGGAGTTTGATTCTTCAGTCAACATGAACTACTTCCGTGGCCTCGAATCTTTTGTTTTGGTCCATGTTTGGTGGATCTCATTGAACATGGAGACCAAAATTCTCTCTCTCTCTCTCTTTCTTTCAATGGTGAAGATGTGAGTACCCTTCTCCTTTGGCATCAGTGGGTCAAAGCTTCAATGACATTGATGTGATTCCAACCCAATCACAATTACTACAAAATTCTCCATTTGTTCAAAAAAGAGACCACATTATTCGTGTACGAATTCGACTCGTCTCTTGTCTCAATCTCTCTCTCTCTCTCTCTCATGGTATTAGACTCACGAAAGTAACAAGCATGTCAAAGGCAGAGACGAAGGGAGAGGAGAGCTAAGGGTGGCATGTCAAAGACAGAGACGAAGGGAGAGGGGAGCCAAGGGTGGCATGTCAAAGGCAGAGACGAAGGGAGAGGGGAGCTAAGGGTGGCATGTCCCGTGTTATGTGTCAAGTACACAATTAGTATTGAATTCGTAAAATTATAGAAATGTCTATAATCGTCAAAAGAATGTTGTCTTCCCTATTAAGTTTTCAAAAATTCTTCTTATTCGATATCTATTTTACAACTATTGTTCACACCTATGGCATGACTCCACTTATATATGTTCATAGAACACAAAATCTTCAATTGTAAGATTATATAATGCTAATTAATGAAACACGCATCCATATTTTAGAAACTAACCTCTCTTTTTCTTGGGATACCTACTTTAATTGGCCCCAAAATCGAATTTCTGACTTCATCCCTAGCGAAACGAAAATGATACAAACATGGATCAAAGTACACAAATCGGGATTGCCCGGAACCGTATTTTGTGTGTGTGTCCCATACCTATTATATGAGACCCACATGCATTAGACGTTCTGGACATATATGTGCTCAAATCTGTGCACTTTCGTCCGTGCTCGTAATATTAAGATTTTTAGCTCGGGACATGGACAGAATCCCTAGTGTCGCCAACATTGGCAATTTGGTCTTCCACTAGAAAAGATTTCATCTTCACCCGTAAAAGAGAATTGGAACCGTTGAACATCGGTTTGGGCGGTGGCATGTCAGCAATTCGGGCAACCAGCTGCAGCGTGCAGTTGGCCCGTTTTCGAGCTCGTTCCGAGATTGTTTCGACGATATAAACCATTCACTTTGTGGAACTCGTCGCAAACTTCAATCATGACAAAAATTATGTTTACCGGGATATCAATCAATATCTTTTCGCGACACATTTTTCTTGAGAAAAATGGATTTGGTCCAGGGTTCTGAGTTCATTTTTCTCAAAGGAAACACACTCCGAAAAGATATTGATCGATATCTAGTAAACATAATTTTTGTCATGATTAGAGTTCGCGACGAGCTCCACGAAGTGAACGGTAGATGATTAAAAACAAACCCGGCACAAGCCCGAAAAACGGAGTAACTGCACGCTGCAGCTGGGTTTTAGCCTCCTGTGCAATTAAGCTAGTGAAACCCATTATCATGTTGGGTTTGAATTAAAAATGCACCCATTATACATGTACCTCACTTAGTGAAGCATCAAAGAAAGAAAGAATTACTTACTTACTACCTAATCGATCTGCTTTCCACTGACTTGTGTGGCAAAATCATTAAACTTTTTGACCTTTCTTACCAATTTGGCTACATTTTCCTTGAACACTTGATCAACTTTGTAGACGCAATTCAGACATATGAACATGTATTCATATCAACTTTTGATTAAAAGAAAAAAGAAAAAATCAAAATAACGTTATATAGTCTATAATAAACGATGTTTGTCATATGCACATATCACAATCAATAGTTGTCGCTTGACACGCTACTTTCTCTTATTTGGTTTGGTTTAATGTTGATCTAACGCTTTAATATATATAAACAGTGTTGCATAAAAGACAGAGTTTGAAGTTGGTTTTTTTTATATTTAATTTTGACTCATGTTTGATAATATTTCTTTAGGCACATTAAATTTGTCTTTGGACTCTTTTTTTTTGTCCAAAAACTAAAGGACTAAAGACTTTCTATATAACAAAAATAGGGTAGTGATTTTGCCACACCCTTTTTTGATAATGCCACACCCTGCAAGTGTATTTTTTGGTGCAAAAATACACTTGCAGAGTGTGGCATTATCAAAAAAGAGTGGCAAAATCATTTCCCCAAAAAATATAGTGATAAAAATCTAACGGTGGCAGACCTATGTAATTTGGAATAATTTTTTCTACATTAGTATAATATTAGCATTTTTTAAGATCGTTGTAGTGGCGATCGCCACCACTTGTCCCCCTTGGCTCCATCCTCGTGATTACAGTTGGTTAACGTTTAATGTAGTAAATTTTCAGAAAAAGAAAACAATTAATGTAGTCAATATCCCGTACGCCGCATTTATTGTCACTGACCCTATACACTCCGATCGAGTAAATATGATAGTAGTAGGAAATTTCATAATTTTCTTCCCATTGACCCAATTCATTCCATATGCCTACATGGGATTAAAACATTAGACCAAGGTCGAATCCTGTAACATACTGTATCGGTCGGTACGTATTGATATTGACCAAATCCGATCCCCTACACGTTTAATTTCATTCCGGCTCAAATACCGATCGATGCTGGTAAGTACCCAACTACTTTTAAATTTATTTTTTTCTTCCTCAATATTGGATGGTACTAGACTATTTTTAAATTTAATTTTCTTTTTAACAAAGGAATGTATTATACTAAATTTTTTGATGTGGAAAAATAACACTAATAACGATAAATGATACCGGTATGTGCAGTACTAATAGAAAAATGATACTCTAGCCCGTATAGTATTTAGAATTAACCTTGCACTAGACGGATCCGGGGGTGCCGTAGTACATCCCGTGTAGTGCACGTGTAGGATGGCACACAGCCGTCGATCTCATCAATCAACGGTCCACATTAAAAATCAATTATGACCGGTAATAAATTATTCTTACCGGTCATAATTAAAAATCATATCTCAACCATTCATTGTCAAAATCTATGGCCCGTGTGCGTTCTACAAGGTGTCTTGCAGGGTCTTGCACTATAAGATTTCCCAATCCGCTAGACTCATTGGCATCCATGCTAAAATATTTAGTTTCACAATGCCACAAAAGGAGTACCGTAGAAAGTGGGAAAAAATGGTGGAACGCAACCAATAATGAACATTTCCCGAATATCTTTTTCTGATTTTTTTAATAATTAACGACGACAAAAAGTTTAAAGCCCAATAGTGTAACTCCCCATAGCCATACTGGATGGGTGGTCACGGGTTTCACATCGATTGGTGAATGTAAAGTTGTTATATATTAGATCATGTTCACATTTTGTATAAGGCATTTTAAAGCCGTGAGGGTGTCAAAACTCATTGGAACTTCACATAAGCGTGCTCACTCTGCAGCAATGCTTGCAATGCTGGGATGGGTAACCTAGTGGAAAGTCCATGGAGCTTGGCCGGCCAAAGCAGAGACTATTGTACAAGGCCGAAGCAGGTCGTTATAGATCCACTCAAGTGAGTGTGTGCGCACGTAAATTTTAGCATCTCGCTTAAATTGTTGCTAACGACAGTACATAATTCGTCTATGATGCAATATGGGTTTCGACCGCTAACAATCCGTACAATCTCGGCCGTCCAAAATTAATTTTAATGATTCTCATTTGTGATAGAAAAGTTTTCAGCGGAAGAGACTATTCTTAAGTCCTAAAAAAAGGCTTTTTGACTTTTTTGGTCCCCAAAGTATTTCCACCGTGTCATTTTGGTCCCCAATATTTCAATTGCTAACATTGCATCCCCAAAGTATCAATTTTGTCTTTAAAAGGTCCCTGCGGCTCACGCCGTTCCTTCCCTCCGTCAAAACCAAGGGCAAGATTGGTATTTCACATCAAAACGGTGTCGTTTGGTTGGAAATATTGATTTTCGGCTTTTTGACTTTTTTGGTCCCCAAAGTATTTCTGCCGTGCCATTTTGGTCCCCAATATTTTAATTGCTAACATTACATCCTCAAAGTATCAATTTTGTCTTTAAATGGTCCATGCGGCTCACGCCGTTCCTTCCCTCCGTCAAAACCAAGGGCAAGCTTAGTATTTCACCTCAAAACGGTGTCGTTTAGTTGGAAATATTGATTTTTCTCTTCCATGGTTCTCTTAGGGTTCTCATTGAAAACCTCAAAGTCAAAAAAATAATTATGACTCTTTAGGATAAAATGATCAAAAAATTAAGATCTTCGCACAGGTTTAAACAGATTGAAAATTTGAATACTTAATTTTTTCACCATATTAATTTTTTAATGTATAAATAGCCTAAAAAAATCAAATGTTTCAATTTTCAACCCGTTTGAACCGGTGCGAAGATCTTAATTTTCTGATCATTTTATCCTAAAGGGTCATAATTAATTTTTTGACTTTAAGGCTTTCAATGAGAACCCTAAAAGAACCATAGAAGAGAAATATCAATCTTATATATTTTTAGGCTGTTTATATATCAAAAAAATAATTATAACCATTTAGAATAAAATGATCAAAAAATCAAGATTTTCGCACAGGTTCTAACATATTGAAAATTTGAACACTTAATTTTTTCACCATATTTTTTAATATATAAACAGCCTAAAAAATCAAGTGTTTCAATTTCCAACCAAACGACACCGTTTTGAAGTGAAATACTAAGCTTGCCCTTGGTTTTGACGGAGGGAAGGAACGACGTGAGCCACAGGGACCATTTAAAGACAAAATTGATACTTTGGGGATGCAATATTAGCAATTGAAATATTGGGGACCAAAATGGCACGGCGAAAATACTTTTGGGACCAAAAAAGTCAAAAAGTCGAAAAATCAATATTTCCAACCAAACGACACCGTTTTGATGTGAAATACCAAGCTTGCCCTTGGTTTTGACGGAGGGAAGGAACGGCGTGAGCCGTAGGGACCATTTAAAGACAAAATTGATACTTTGGGGATGCAATGTTAGCAATTGGAATATTGAGGACCAAAATGGCATGGCGGAAATACTTTGGGGACCAAAAAAGTCAAAAAGCCTACAAAAATATGAACGATTGTCAAGATGAATGACCGAAATGCGATCTCTTCTCGCGGTCTGGGTTTGTACTAAAGAGAAACCGAGTCGAAAAATTAGGAAGATAGAGCATTGCGCTCCACTGAAACACACACTCGGTTGATCATCTTTTCATGTACAACATTAAAAAAAATAAAAATAAAAAAGATCATCTTTTTAGGTACTGTATAATTCTTACACAATCAAAGCCTGGTAAAGTGCTTATATAATAGCCTAATCTTGTTACAACCGAAGGCTCTCTCTCACTCACTAAACAAACAACTCATCAGTCTCCTTAAAAGAAAGAAAATGCTTTTGGTTTTGTTTACTCTTTTGTAACTCCCAAATATTCACTAGTCACTCCTAGCCTCCTGATTCACATTCCTCCTATAAAAACTCTCACTCACACAACACACAAAGAAACAGAGAGAGAGAGAGAGAGAGAGATGGGAGGTGAGCTTTGTGCAGAAATGGGAACAGGGTTATGCTCAAAACTGTCAAAGTCATGGGAAAGAATGGAGAGAGGATTGAACCAAGCCGTTTCAAGGAGCAAGGTTGGCAAATACTTCAAGCTGGAGGAAAGAAAGAGCTGTTTCACTAGAGAACTACGCGCAGCCACCGCCACTTTCCTCACAATGGCGTACATAATCACCGTCAACGCCACCATCCTAGCAGACTCCGGCGCCACCTGCTCTCCCGCCGACTGCACGCCGCCGCCGGGCCACCACACGGCGAGCCCAGACTGCGTTTTGAAACCAAATGCTGGCTACCAAAACTGCCTGTCAAAGGTCAAGAATGACCTTATTGTGGCCACTGCATTGTCCTCAATGATTGGGTCATTTGCCATGGGTATTTTGGGTAACTTGCCTTTGGGTTTGGCCCCGGGTATGGGCCCAAATGCTTACTTAGCATATAATTTGGTGGGCTTTCACGGGTCTGGGCCCATTTCGTACCAGACTGCCATGGCATTGGTCTTGGTTGAGGGCTGTGCTTTTTTCCTGATAGCTGCTTTTGGGCTTAGGGCAAAGCTGGCCCGGCTGATACCCAAGCCCGTACGGTTGGCTTGTGCAGCGGGAATTGGGCTTTTTATAGCCTTTGTGGGCCTACAAGCCCATCAGGGTGTGGGCCTTGTGGGCCCAGATTCGGCCACATTGGTGACCGTATCGGCTTGCACTAGTATAAATCCGGTGACCGGTGAGTGCACCGGTGGCAAGATGCAAAGCCCGACGTTCTGGCTCGGTTCAGTCGGCTTCCTGATTATGTCTTTCGGGTTAATGAAGGGGATTAAGGGTAGCATGATATTTGGCATCCTCTTTGTGACACTGATTTCATGGATTAGGGGCACATCTGTCACGTACTTTCCCAACACCCCACTTGGTGACACAAATTACAACTACTTCAAACAAGTGGTAGATTTTCAAAAAATCAAGTCCACTTTAGGGGCTATTAGCTTCACTCACTTCAATAAAAGTGAGGTTTGGGTGGCTTTGGTAACCTTGTTATATGTAGATGTGCTAGCTACCACAGGCACATTGTACACTATGGCAGAAATTGGAGGGTTTGTGGATGACCAAGGAAATATTGAAGGGGAGTACTTATCCTATATGGTCGACGCTGGCGCAACCGTTGTGGGGGCCACCCTCGGGGTTTCCCCTATAGCAACCTACGTGGAATCGTCAGCTGGGATCAGAGAAGGTGGAAGGACAGGATTAACGGCCATGATCGTTGCCGTTTATTTCTTCTTGTCTTTGTTTTTTGTACCATTATTGACTAGTGTACCCCCATGGGCAATAGGTCCATCTTTGGTCATGGTTGGCGTTATGATGATGAAAGTGGTGAAGGATATAGATTGGAGCAACATAAAGGAGGCCGTGCCAAGTTTTGTTACCATGCTTCTCATGCCACTGACTTATTCCATATCCAACGGAATCGTCGCGGGAATCGGGCTATATATCGCACTTGGGTTGTATGATTACATTGCGGGGTGGATCAAGTGGTTGATTGAGATGAGGAGAGTGGTGTCAAATGAACAAAACCAAATATCTGCAGCAGCTGGTACTCCGGAAGTGATTGAAATGATTTGATCAGTTTAGAGTTAGTAGCTTTTTCCTTTGGATGATTGTAGAACCCTTTTCTAATTTATTTTTTTTTGGAAGTTTATTGTTGGTGTGATGTAGTAGATGCACAAGTTACCATGAGAGAGGACCTAGTAGAAGCAGAGACCTAAAAAAATGGCTAGGCCATAATGTCACAACTTTTCAAGGCTGCTTGTGCATGTATTGGTGGTGGATCAAATAGCATGAATTTCTCCTTTTATATATCTGTCTTTTAGTATTTACCAAACAATTTTTATTTTGTAGAATATGAATTTAAAAAATTGAAGATATACATTGACGTTCCATACAAGCCCCCAAGTGAGGAAATGGTAAGATTCTTGAGCAAGCCATTCATGAAATAGCTGAGCAAAAAAGAAACCTTACAACCCCAGTGTTTATGCCAACAATTAAATCAATTAAAGTTCCGAGGGGTAGAAATCCAAATCACATCATTCGCAATTTCTGGAAGGCTTAAGACAAAATTTCTTAAAGAGATAATTAGCGAGGAACTTCTTTTCTACTAGCAAACCTAATGTTTCTAATTTTTCCAACTAGTTTTTTCTACCATTTGAAAGGACCTTTAGTCCATGAACCTCTCGTGTAATTCGCTCATGTGATCGTCATGTGAGTACGTAGCTTGTCACGACCTAATTTTAATAATATGGATCGTTCATCTAAGAATCCTAATGTAGGAGAGTGATTTTTTTTTTTTCCTTTTGTGAAAAGAATCAAGTTAATCAAATGTAGGTTAATATGCGAACCATTTTTTGTCTTAAGAGAAATGATAGTAGATGACTATCAATATCCGATGAACCTAATTTTTTACATGGTGATTCACACAATAGAGCTGATAAAAATGAGTTTTTCCAATCATTGAATTGCTAGAAGTTTTCTAGAAGGAAGTTTGAAGAGTCTTGTAGAATGGTCTAGAATTTATTAGATAAATCAAGGAACCAACCAAAATTCAATAAGTCTTTACATCCACCAGATTTGCTCCATCATTTTGCAGCAACTTCTCATTTGGAACCAGTGTAGCCATTGGTTTGCAGTTTTCCATGTGGAATTTCTTAAGCAAGTCTTCGATGTTCTTCTGCTGAGTTAGAATTATGTAGAAGATGAGGAAGTTAAGCGCCTATTTTTTCTTTGTTGCTTATTTAAGGAGGATAAAGATATCGAAATTGAAGATTTGGTCTTGTATGAGAAAAGTAAGGCGTAAACGAAATGAGAAAAGTAAGGTGTCGAGTTTTTGTTCTAGCTGATGAACTTAAAGAGTTACCGCTAGATGGTGAAGTCGTTATTTACCAGAATTGTTTCCAACTTCCCCAGCTATGATGGGATGGAAAAAACTCAAGAGTCCCAAGTGACTCATAACTCTTATTATCTCAAAAGCTAATCCTTATCAAGTTTAGTGTTTTGCCGAGTTAGCTCTTCAAATTTAGTGTAAAACTAGATTCGCATCAATACATGGTTTCCTCATAGCCGAGTACTGAGATGAGTACACTTTAGGTATTGATCAATTTGAGATCAAGAGAATGGAGAACATGAGTATGCCGGTTGCCGAGGACATGGGGAAGCTAGCTTAGACCTAAGAACACATTCATAATATCGCCAGGTGTCATTTCAAGGAAGGAGAAGGGAGAAATTCAAACCTAAGAGAGTTTGAGTCTTTGTTGAATTTAAATACTTTAGAAAGTGGGTGAAACAAGCAAATAAAAAGTTTTTTGCTTCATGATGATCTTTCTATTTTTTTTGGAACATGGGGTAGCACTTTAATACCCATTCGAAAATGAGATGCTCGTACCCTTCATGCTAGAAAAGAATGACATAATAAAAGAGGTGGATGTAATGTTTGGTAGTGTTTGCTCACTACTGCGGCATTCACTTGGAGTATCTTGGTTATATCACAATGTTTCTTACGGGTTTGAACGCATGCCGAAGCTCCTAAGCAAAGTGTCATTTTAGGTTAGTTGTAGGCAACAATTCAGTAGTAAGGATGGCCGGGAAAGGGTGAAGTTTTAGGGTCAGTTAGAAAGGGAGAGGAAATAAAGGTGAAGTGGTATGGTTGTCTTCTATTTTCCTTACAGTTTGTTTTCGAACATTTAGTAAGTGGATCCAATTACTAATTTGTTCAAAAAAAAATACTTTTGAGATCGTAACACGAGATGATGTACTTATGTGGAGTCACCTCCCTTCCTACAAGCAATACAAAAAGCAATTGATGGTCTCAGCGTTACTCTGAATACTTCATAATTTTTTCTCATGTGATTGTTGGAATGATTGTGTTGTTTTGAATTCCAGGTTACATTTCCTAGTTTGGAGAATTTGGTATTATGCCTATGAAGGTTGCAAAAGAACTCGACGTCGAAGATTGTGGGAGTTCAAGATTCCTTTCATGTCCGGAGTTCTTGTGAATCTCTGAAAACCAATAATTAAAGATTTCTCGAAGATGGAAGCAGTAGTCAGGAAAGAAAAAATAGTAGTAGGACAAGGAAGAAAAGTATATAAAACTATTTTCCCTTAGTTGATAGAATTGCAACTTCGTCATCTACCGAATCTGAGAAGGTTTTTTCCACTTCACCATCCTTTAGAATTGTCACTACTAAGCAAGATGGACATATTGGACTGCCCTAGCATGGATCCATTCTCTTTGGGATGCGTGAGCACCCCAAATCTTTTCTTGCCAATTATATCATCTCACTAACGCCATACAACCTTTGCAAGAGGTGCATTCACTTTTTTTGGCAAAAAGCCTCTTTTTATAATCATCGCTGCATAGTTTCATATTTCACTTGTCAGGATTTCAAGCACTTTTTTGCTTTCTTAACTCGTAATAATAATTTCATTTTGCTACTTAAAAAGTACTATGAATTATTGGTGTTGGTAAGTGTGAAAACTATTGAGCCTGATTTATCCATTCATTATCGTAAAATATTTGAGGAATCCCTATTTGGGTGTTCTTAACATTGTAAATCGGCACCAAGGAGAAATGATAAAATTGCTTTATTGCATATGAGGATTCTCATTTAGTTCTGAAAAAATGTTTAATATAGAAGGCTTAGAGCATCCACAAAGTAATAATCAAAATCAAAAGATTGCTAAAGTTAACAATGGGTGATTAAAAAAGTGCTCACATTGTAATAATCAAAGTTAGCAACCTCCTAACCAATAATCAAATTTGGGCATTTGAATAAACTATCTTAGAAGTTTACCTAGGGATTGCCCGTGCCTAAAGGCACGAAGCAATGCATTTTGAGCACAAAAAGTTTTTTTAATCGTAAAAAGTAATTTTTTTTTCGATCCCTCATCGCTATTTTCAATTTTATAATATGAAAAATAACATATAATCCGTGTATACAACATTACCAATGATCATCCAAATCACATAAATTTTAGCCAACAATTCAAACCCAATACCATGTTATTTTCTTTTCGTATATGACCGTAGGGATATCAACCTAAAAGGAAACAAATTAAAAGCAAATATTGAATTGAATGTAAGGGAATCAACTTTAGACAGAAATCAATTATTGAGTTGATTTAAATTCAAAAAGATAATCAAGTTTTTTAAAGAAACAACCTAAAAGCAATCAATTGAAAAAATTTACCAGTCATAAAGTTAAGAGGTTTATATTAGGAAGTATGCTCTCAATTGAACGGATATGATCTATTGAAAATTCGATCCAATGGTTGTAGAGGGTGTTTGGTTTGTATGGGTAGATAAAAACCGCTCTGTTTTATAATATAGAAGATAGGGATTGCCCGTGCCTAAAGGCACGAAGCAATGCGTTTTGAGCACTAAAGGTTTTTTTTTTTTTTTAATCATAAAAAGTGTTTTTATTTTCGATCCCTCATCACTATTTTCAATTTTATAATATGAAGAATAACATATAATCCGTGTATACAACATTACCAATGATCATCTAAATCACATAAATTCAAGCCAACAAATTCAAACCCAATACCATGTTATTTTCTTTTCGTATATGACCGTAGGGAAATCAACCTAAAAGGAAACAAATTAAAAGCAAATATTAAATTGAATGTAAGAGAATCAACTTTAGATAGAAATCAATAATTGAGTTTATTTAAATTCAAAAAGATAATCAAGTTTTTTAAAGAAACAACCTAAAAGCAATCAATTGAAAAAATTTACCAATTATAAAGTTGGGAGATTTATATTAGGAAGTATGCTCTCAATTGGATGGATATGATTTACTGAAAATTCGATCCGATGTATACAACATTACCAATGATCATCTAAATCACATAAATTCGAGCCAACAAATTCAAACCCAATACCATGTTATTTTCTTTTCGTATATGACCGTAGGGAAATCAACCTAAAAGGAAACAAATTAAAAGCAAATATTGAATTGAATGTAAGAGAATCAACTTTAGATAGAAATCAATAATTGAGTTTATTTAAATTCAAAAAGATAAACAAGTTTTTTAAAGAAACAACCTAAAAGCAATCAATTGAAAAAATTTACCAATTATAAAGTTGGGAGATTTATATTAGGAAGTATGCTCTCAATTGGATGGATATGATTTACTGAAAATTCGATCCGATGTATACAACATTACCAATGATCATCTAAATCACATAAATTCGAGCCAACAAATTCAAACCCAATACCATGTTATTTTCTTTTCGTATATGACCGTAGGGAAATCAACCTAAAAGGAAACAAATTAAAAGCAAATATTGAATTGAATGTAAGAGAATCAACTTTAGATAGAAATCAATAATTGAGTTTATTTAAATTCAAAAAGATAATCAAGTTTTTTAAAGAAACAACCTAAAAGCAATCAATTGAAAAAATTTACCAATTATAAAGTTGGGAGATTTATATTAGGAAGTATGCTCTCAATTGGATGGATATGATTTACTGAAAATTCGATCTGATGGTTGTAGAGGGTGTTGAGTTTGTATGGGTAGACAAAAACCGCTCTGTTTTATAATATAGATTATCGTAAAATATTTGAGGAATCCCTATTTGGGTGTTCTTAACATTGTAAATCGGCACCAAGGAGAAATGATAAAATTGCTTTATTGCATATGAGGATTCTCATTTAGTTCTGAAAAAATGTTTAATATAGAAGGCTTAGAGCATCCACAAAGTAATAATCAAAATCAAAAGATTGCTAAAGTTAACAATGGGTGATTAAAAAAGTGCTCACATTGTAATAATCAAAGTTAGCAACCTCCTAACCAATAATCAAATTTGGGCATTTGAATAATCAAAAGTAACAATGTGTGATTTCACATTGCTAACTTTAACAACCCTCTAAATGAATAATCAAAAGCTGACGTGGCAAGTTTTGATTATTCACTTTTGATTATTACATTGCGGATGCTCTTAGGCTGTTGTTAGAACGATTACCATTATGTTTTTTGTGGTGAGAATTGTTTCAACTTAGGCATTCACATTGTATGTATTCTTACTCTAGGAATTGTTCTTGTTGTTTCCTTAAGTATATGAAAGTGAAGAGTAGTTATGTTATAATTCTAGGTTGTAGTTGAGTTCTATGAAAGCTCAACATCCTCAGCAAAAGAAAGCTTATCCAATCACCTCAAGAAAATCTGTCTTTCCATTTCTTATGCTCATTGGTGATGATATGTTGTTATTTAACCCAATTTTTAAATTCGATGTGGTTTGCCTACAATGGCATTCCATCCTTTGTGCATATTCAAAAGATTTACAGAAGGGTATTCTATAGTAGTTTGTTTGTGGGAGTCAGAGAAAAAAAATAACAAAAGAACAATCTTCTCCCTCTCAGAACAAACATCCTATGCTTTGATCTGGATTTTGGTGCACAAGCAAAGTTGCAAAAGATGTAAAACCCAAGTCAAAGATCGAAGAGTACAATTTAATCAAATAACCGTCTTTGAAAAACTAGTTTACAATTGAAAAATTGGAAGAATTACTAGATGAATTGATCAATCGATCGGAACAATTTGAATACATTAAGCCACAGAGAATGGAACTGAATTAATCAAAAGGGAGCACCATGTGTACTAATATACTAGCAGACCGACTTTGACTTTTCGGGGACTTACTAGAGAGTGGAGGTGCTGTTTCTCTGTGGAAAAAATGGCTCCACTTTTATGAGGAACGCCTTTTAACTTTTGCTCGGGGATATTAATGTACCATGCATCCAAAATAATGGCTAGCCCAAATGGATGTTTTATTTCTACACACCTAATGCCACGCCAACAATTAGGTACTTCCATGGATCAAAATGCTACCCATTGCGTATATGCATGCTTTAATACCTCGTTTTCGGCACATTTTAAACACTATTTAACAAGTAAAATACACGCAATTTTTTCAACCTGATTTCTAATAACATTGAACAAAACCATTATCACCAGAAGTATCTTGACGTACAAAAACATGGAATAACCATGAACATAAATAAAAAAAATTTAAGTACGCTCATCATTTTGACTCATCGGCTATTTACAGCAACTAGTTGCTTCTTAAGGTTGAGGACCTCGAGGGCATAGGAAGCCAACTGAGCCTTGAGCTTTGCAGCAGCCTCCTCAAATTTCTTATTCATGAGATCGGACTCTTCCACCGCCTCCTTGTATCTAACAGTAAAGGCTTCCAATTTTGCTTGTGTACCCCTAAGCCTCATCCTCAGCTTTGTATTCTCCTTATTATTGATGACTTGCTCCTGTTGTTAAAGCATGTAAGGACAAGATTTACACTAGGATTACTAATTTTATCCACGGGAGAATATCAAAGCTCATAGAAAGTAAAGAACGATTAAAAGAAAATCCAAGCTCTAATTTCTTTGCAGACTTAAAAGCACATATTCGTACTGATTAGATGGTTTGAGTTCAGTTAGGATGTTAATTTTTCTAAATACATAAGTGATCAATTGTTGAGTCAAGTTTTTTCAGAACCTAAACTCAGTTGAAGGTCAACATGTAGGTACTTCCTGTCTTAGAACAAGAACAGACAGTTTAATTGCCCAAGCAAATCCTTCCTAAAATAAGTACATATATATGTAAAAGCTGACATGACATAAATGCTGTCATTGTGGGAGAAGAACCCAAAGAAAGAATTGATAGCAGCATAAACAAATCTTATGCCCAGTTTAGTGCTCCATTAAAGGGAGTCTAGAGCGGCAGTACTGACTTATCCATTGCCTAGTATGCACAAAGTACGTTGAGTGAAGAACAAAATGAACTTACAACCTCAAGGTTAGTAGGTGGAGTGAAGCAAAATATATGTAAAGAACAAAATGAGCTTAAAACATAATAGACGACAAAATGCATAGAGAATTTGCTTTGTCCAACTAGAGAAAAAGCATACTAACACCCATAATAAGGGGCTTTCCTTCCCAAAGAAGCTATTGTCAGAAAGTACAAAATTTTGGCTGATGAAGTTTTACAAAACTAATGCACCGTAGTAATGCGGACATGATATTGTAGTATATTCCACCTAGGAATGCAAAGCCTGAAAGCAGATAGAATGCAATTCCTCATTCTGATATACCTATTGCATAGATGGCTTAGATGATGATAAGGTTAACATGATAAACAGCAATTGACTTCAACATAAGTTTACTGGTAGTACCATTTTGCAATTGGAAAGAGTGAAATCACATCTTACATGGTGTAGCTTGGCTTCTAGCCTTGAAAGCTGACAAGTCAGCGCCTCCACTTCAGCCTTTGCCTTCAATGACTGTCAGTAGAAAACTATTTTGTTACCACACTCAAAACCAATTTTTTGAAGCCACATTTTGAAAGGAAATTCCATAAGCCCCAGAAGATAAAATGGTCAAAACTTAAAAGTGCCTCTGTAGCTGGAAAAACCTCTGTTTTACCAAATATGTTGGCAGCATGGCAGGCATATGAGATAAAAAGGAACAAATAAACGAAGAGAGGGAGAGAAAGCAACAAAAACAAATACCTACCCTTTCATCACTACTTCGTGCACACGATTCCACTTTAACATCATGGCATTGCTTCTCTTCAATCCGTGCCATCCCCTTATCCCTTTCCTTCATAAGAACAAGAAGCTGGTTTCTAAGAACTTGCAGGTGGGAATGTGAATAAGTATAGCAATACAAAGATGTGTTTTCTATAGGAATTCTCCTTTTCTGAAAATCCTGTACGTAATTTACAACAGAGAACACAGAAGAGACCTGGCAGTCATCCATCAGAACTGATCCCTTATCTAACTCTTTGACTTGGTTTACCAAATATTCCTTTTCTTTATTGAGCACACTTAACTCCATCCGGACTTTATGTACTTCCTCGCAAGCATGATGATGATCCAATGTGAGCTTCTGTAGTTGTAACTTTACATCCTGAAGAAGAACTAACTGTTAACTCCAAGAAAGTTAGGTTGAATGTTAATATGCAGCCAAATAATTTGGATGCTTACTTCTTGAGACTTTTTATTCAGATCTTCAGCACTTCTAAGCTCTTCTCTTAACCGATCATTCTCCAAGGATTTCTCCAAACTGCAAGAGAATTCAAACGAATATAAAGCTATTGATTTTTGAATTGGTTCCAGGAACCATTTCAAAAAGATGATGCAAAATAAGAAATCCATCAATTTCTTTCTCTGCATTCTTCTTGTTTAGCCTACTTTGTGTAGGTTTTTTAAGCAAGCTTACAAACTTATATACCTCAAATGGGGGGAAATGACAACATAATGGAGATGGGGAAATCGGACAAAATATTAAAAGCAACCTAGCAAACTGATATATCACCATAACAGAGATGGGAAAGTATGACAACCGCATTACAAACACGTAAGTTTCTCTAAGTTAACAACCTCGTAACTTTATATGCAAAGTTAACACCCTCTCTTTTTTTGAACGGCGAAAAAGGATTTTATTAATCTTTGAATTCGTCACTTAATATGCCCTATCATCTACATTCAAACTCCTGTCAACAGTGTAACAGGATTACACTTTGAACATTAAGGTTCAATAGGTTCAACAGAGAGGATTTGGTTTTTTCTTGTCAATCCACCATCTTCACATTATTTTCCATATGTATGTATGTGTGTGATTTCAGCTTTTATGGTTCTTGATTTTTGTTTTTGTCTTGTTTAATTCACCATCTATGTCCATATTGTACCATTACATACAGACGTTATCTTCTGAGCTTTGATGGGTTCCTAATTTTGGATTTTTCCTTGTGCAATCACCATGTTTCTCAACAAGTGCATTCATGTATGAATTTGTTTATCTCCACTAAACGATATGTATGTGTACAACTTATTAGCTTTGATGAGTCTGGTAGGTTTATCATTTATGTCTATGCCTTATTAGCCTTGATTGGTGTATGCGTGTTTATTTGTTATTAGCTTAGAGGTGGTGTCCATGGGTAGTGAGTTAAGAACACAGCATCGACTGGCTGCATAGAAGCTTAGCAGGTAGAGTAAAACTGGGGAAGGAAGAGGGAGGTGCCAAACAGACTCCACAACTTTTAGCTAATGTGATTTCATTTTTATACTTTACAGGGTGCCTTCGACATTCAACCATCATACATAACACGGTTACCACCGTTTGAGACATTTAACAAAAGGGAATTCTTAACAGTACTTTCAAAAGAAAAGGAGCGCAGCAGCATTTCAGATACCTCAGGTGAGGTCCCTGCATGTATCAGAAACTTAATAGAACGTCAGTGAAATTTACCTCAAGGTACATTAAAGAAATGCAGGTGGACTTCTACTCAAGAGGGTATTACAGTGGCAAAGACTTGGACAATCAGACATGTAATCATTCATGTCATACAATTTGCTGAAGTTGCTAAGAAAAAAGGCTAGACTAACCTGAACTTCTTCTCCAATTTTGCATTTTCCTCGGAGCCAACCAATTTTTCCTCAAGGACTTTGCGTTCTTTTCTACAGGAGACCAGCTCATTTCTCACCTTACAGTCATCAAAACATGAAGATGTAATACATAAGTCATAAGCAACTGAATAAAAAAACTGACTGCAAAGTTTAAATACATGTTATAACAATGCTCATACTTGCTAACATCTCACAATACTAGGGATGTTTTGTTGGGCCTAAGAGTAAATTGTGCTTAAACAGACCACATAGAGAGATCAGCAATAACATCATAATGCCTGATAAGAAGCCACTTTGAACAAATCAAAAAGCCGAAGTTTCAACAATGTATATAATAGGAGTACTATACACATTACGCTTACGAAGTTTCACCTTTCCACATTTCGCAATATCAAGAAGGAAAAAACAAAACACATATTTACATCAATGAAATGCAATTAGATAAAAGTGTTTATATATTTCGGGTCATATTTGTGTTCTATTTTTATGGACTTCCAGGTCCTATCATGTTAGATATACTTCTTATTAATGGGTAACGTATGGAGACACAAACATCTTATCTAAATAGAATGTAAAATAATGAAAATAATACTCTCCTAGGGTGCCCCTCATGTAAATTTAGGACTCCTTTTCAATGTGTACAACGTTTTTCGCTTCTGTAGCTTACTTCATCAATAAGCCAGGCCACGCCGGCAACTAGGAGCCTCAAAATAGAATTGTTTCGAAAAGAATATCCGTCCTACAAATGATAACCTGCTTCATGTTTAGCATCTTACAATGCAGGAAAGCCTCGTGGAAAGCCATAGACTCAGACAACTTTTAAGTATTTCTACCCAAATCAGCGACATATTCTTTGACATTTATTTCAAGATTGTTGTACCTCTGACATTTCTTTCGATAATTGTGTAATCTCTGCATTGTAAGATCTGGATTTATCTTCTATGGCCTCAATGGAAGCTTTCTCCTTAGCAGACCATATAGCCTTCTCCTCCTCCATTGACAAAAGGGCTTCAGTAAGTTGCTACAAAAAATGAGATAATTAGGGCAATCAACACTGCACCAAGGAACTCGGCTCTAAAAGAAATGACCCTTTATTATTCCGGGAAACATTCATCTACCATTGCCAACTCTTCTTTTTCTTCAACTAGCGTTTTGATAAAGCCTTCTAATTCATGATTATGGGACTTTGATTCTTCTAAGCATAATCTCTGGAGTAAGAAGCAAACGAAGAGATAGGTCAGATGGATGGAAACAAATATACACGCTACTTATGACGTGATGGCCAGTAAAAGTTTAACAAGATTAAAAACTTGGAAATCACAAAACACAGGTAAAACATGGAAAGCTTACAAGATCTGAAACCTCTCCTTGCAAAGTACTCAGTTCTAAGTTTGACAAGCTCAGCTTATCATATAGAGTTTGCAGGTCTGAAGTCAAACTTTCAGTTCTAGAAACAGTCACATCCTTCTCTTCCCTCGCCGCAGCTAATTCCTCTTCCAAAGAAGCAATAGTTGTCTCCATCTCAAATGCAAGAACTTCCAGCTTTTTGTAATCTTCCTAACAGCAGAAAACAGAAATGGATTCAGAACTCAAGTCCGCAACTTGTGCAGAAGAATTACACACATACAGCAGCCAAAAGAGAACAGAAACACAGGAAGCAAACATTTTTTTCGGAGAAAAACTTGATCAATATGGAAGGACCATAAAAAGCATAGCTACACTTGAGAAATGGAGAATACCATAGCTAAACTCCAGAGCAGAAGGAAGAAGGGAAAAAGGCAAAGAAAAAATCATGGCTAAACAAAGAATACCAAAACTTTGAGAGGCCAAGAGGTAGGCTAAGGATTTGAGAGTAACAGTAGTAGGAGGGTATTATGTACTCTCTGAGGCTCTCTCATTGCTTTTCTTTTCTTATTCGACTGATTTCATTCTTTTATCGTGTGATGAATGAAATTTTTTATGCCGATCAAAAAAAACAGAGAAACAGAATATCCAGAAGTAGCCAAAAACAACTACGCTGCTGATATATTGCACCAATATGCTGTCGTAAATTTTCCATATAGGTCAAGTTTAGATGTACATCTAGCGCTGATCATCATATGGTGATGGGTGACATGACAGAACTAGCTTTACAGTTCATTTAACAACTCTTAGATAGGTTGACAGTCCAATGACCAAGTGCTAAAATGATAATGATCTTCATACTTCATGACTGAAAATACCATAGAAGAATATCCAAGTTTTTTTCTCTTTTTCTGGCAAAAGGGGAATAGACTGGGTTGGAATTCAAGTAGGCAACTATTGCTTAAATGCACAATGTACTTCTAACTTTAACTTCAGTAGACAAAAGGTTTGGGACTACATTTGTTGCTCTGTCATAACATGGCAATAGGGCCATCCTTCATCAAAAAGTGAGAATCCTCGAGCCCACTAGATAGCTTCAATCTTGTTTAACTTGTTGCAGGTTTACTCGAAAGGTAGGTGGCGTAACCATCGGAATAATTCCTAAGTAGACAAGTCAATTTCGGTGAAGCAAATATACGTGTCTTGTTTTGTCTCTTAAGATACCGTAATACGTACACCATATCTCTTTCCAATTATTCCTCGCAAAATGAATAAGTACCGTTGCATAACAGGGATTAGGTTTTTGTACTTCGCATGCAGGAAAATAGATTCATATGAAATGAGACCTCTAGATTTGATAATTGTTTGAGCTTGTCCCACATCGGATAATAACCACCTCCAAAACTAGTATTTGAGCTTGGGCTGCCTTTCCACTCATTGCCAATTGGCTTTGAGTTGGATGCCTTAACATGGTATCAGAGCTAGGGTTTCAAAGAATTTGTTCCCCCTTGTTTGTGCCAAAAGTGCACTATTGTTTGTTGTGATCCATGTGTTATGGATCATTTGTTTCCTTCTCCACATGCGAGTCGGGGGTTGCATGTGCAGAGGAGTGTTTAAGTTTGTCCCACATCGGTTAATTATCTACTCTAAAACTAGTATATGATCTTGGGTGGCCTCTCCACTCGTTGCCAATTGGTTTTGAGTTGAATGCTTTAACATGGTATACTTTCGGAGGCTCTCGGACAAAACTCTATGTCGTTGATGGTTGGCTCCCCCTTTGTTTGTGGTTGATGATAGATCGTTGCCGTATGTGTTGAATAGTTTGTTTACCTCACCAAATGCGAGTCAGGGGTTGCACGTGCGGGGGAGTGTTCAATCTTGTCCCATATCGGTTAATAATCACCTCCAAAACTAATAGTTGAGCCTGGGCTACCTCTCCTCTCATTGCCAATTGGTTTTGGATTGGATGCTTTAACAAAAACGAACCACATTGCATATGGTTACTTAACTTGCTTCACGTGTTCACTTTGAAACACTAGCATGAGCTAAACTGCTTTTCATATGACAAATATTTTACCACATTAATTGGAGACATATTTTACTGCTTAATTAGTTATTTCTCGGATACGAACCTCTGTTTCTGCATTTCGTCCCAGGACTCACCCCCTACATGTAAAAGATTCAATGTAAAAGGACATTTATAAATGCCAAGTGAATTGCACTTCTTTATCACCTGCAATGTCTGGTCAAAGGAAGCAGGGAGACCCTTCGCCCTTTTTGGATCAAACACATTGGAAGTCCTGTCAACAACTGAATCACGCCGTCTCCCAGCAAGCGACTCACGTTTGTTGATATCACGTTCGAGTAGAGCCTTTTGGCCGTGCAGTTTTTTCAATTCTCTCTCCGCACATGCTTTCTCACCCTATAAAGTAGGAAATCATGTTGGTAGCTAATATATTCCTGAAAATCACAACTAATTACAAACCTCAAGTTTAGTTTTCTCCTGGATAGCATTCTTAAGCTTGGACTCTGTCTCTTTCAACTTCGTTTTTGTTTTCTCGAGATCTTTTCTTAAATTTTCCTTCTCCCTAGCCAAGGACGAGGATGATAAATATGATATTTCCTTCTCAAGAGATTGAATGTGTGAAAAGAGCTCAGCCTTCTCCAAATCATGCTCTTCAGATAGGTTCTGCAAGAACTGAGCATGTCAAATAAGGTATATACAAATAAATACAACAGAGAGTGAAGTAACATACAGTTGATGCCCTCGCAGAATTTTGAACATTGAGACTTAACTCTTGTATCTGACTTTGAAGATGCACAGATTTATTGAGCAAAAGAAGCTGCATGCAGAAATCAAGATAATTCAGAAACGGGTAAGAGTGATTGTAATCTCACATATCCTCTCATCTGGGAAAAAACTCACATATCCCATATTAGACTGTAACATTCATGTAGACCGTAAACTTATTAAGCCTAACCACAATGCCAAAATGCCTAAGCCCAAGTTACACCAGGATAACCCATGTAGACTTCCGATGTGGGACGGGGTGTTACAAACTCCCCAATTTTATACCGTCGCGTCCTCGGACTTGGGGTGTTACTTTACTTGGAAACAATGTGGGACGAGGTGTTACTTTACTCGGACTCAATGCAGCGATCAGGATACTAAACTTTCTCGATGCTGGTCATGTACAGTGTACACAGGTTACTTTGATTCCACCTGTAAAACCCATGCAGACCGCTGGCCTAGTAACTTCTTGTTGTTGAAGCCTAACCCCATGGCCCAAAATGCTCAAGACCAAGCTACTAGTAGAAGCTTACATGATTCTTTATATATCTGTCTTTGGTGGTAAGAAGTTTATAAAAAAAATGCTTTTATCCCCATATTTGCAGCTCCCCCCCCCCCCCCCCCACCCCGATAATCCATGTAGACTTCCAATGCATGACCTGGTGTTACAAGACCTACCATACCTTCTCATTCTCAAGTTCATTGACTGTGTTCCTCATGCAGTCATGCAACTTCCCATGGTCACTAACAATAGATCTTAGTTGCACCGAGTTCTGGCATGCCAAAGACTTAAACTCCTGCATTGCAAGGAATTTGCAACGTTAGAATAGTCACAATGAAATTTAGTTGACAAATTATCGAGAGAAGTAGCACTAGGATGAACAAATCATTCCAAGTGAAGACATTAACAGGTTAACAAAAAAAACTGTCATACAGCCACTCAAAGAGGATTCAAGAGTGCTCACAAAGAAAAGGTTCAAAACAACAGAAAAACTTTGCAAAAGTTCATCTGTAACCAAAGACATGCCCTCAGCAAGGTTTTTAGTGGTTTGTACTTCCGATGTTATTTCTTGAACTTCCTTTAATAGCTTGATCATGGTGTCAGAACCGTCCATCTGTATGAAGCTACAAATAATAAGTTTCACAGGCAATAACAAAACCTTGTTTACACAATGTATACGTACTACAAATGCTGGCAAGATATGAACCCACAATAACCTTCACCTAAATTGTCAAAAAGCTGAAGATACATACATCAGTTGTCGTTATAGATTCCTTGGAAGTGAGTTCTTCGCGAGCAATTCTAGCCGCCTCCTTTGCATTGAGAAGTTCTTCATAAAGCTGCCAGAAAATATACTTAATGAGAAAACAGAAAGAATGTTAAGGCCAAACATTAGCAGCTAGCCTACAGCCACAAAATGAGAAGGACGAGATGGACATCAATAAACTTTAGTTGTTACCATTGATAGTGAAGAAGTACTTTTGCAATCCGAAAAATACAAGACATACGATCCGAAAAATACAAGACATACGATTAATAAACAAGCTAAACTAATCGGGAAAATAACAGTGTAACGGGAATAGTACTTGCATTTCCTTGTTGATCTTGTGGTGGTCGCGGAACGTGCATGTGCAACATTTAACACAATTAGAGGGGTAAGAGCACTTAAGCTAAACTATTCCATTCCCCAAATGTAAAGCTCTTCAAAAAGACATCTTGTAAGCACAAATAGCAGAATCAACTCTTCCAATGTTGCAAAGGAGCCTCGCTTGCAGGATACAGATGTTACTATTAACCCCGACTCACTGGATCAAAAGCACAGATTGGATGATACGTTCTTGCCATGACTGGCCCTATCCTCCTTTGATTTGTTCGTACCATTCTCTCATTGATCATTGCTGGGTTGGTTGGTGAGTCACCCCAAAAAAAAGCATCGAGAAAGGTCAAGCTTATGTGTTTTATGAATGATCAGCGGTCTCATTTACGCTATGTCCTATTTGCAATTTTGCCTAGGTTTGTGTGTGATTTGGTGAGTATATGCTTCTGAGTCAATATTTCAAAACAACAGTGGCCTTATGTAAGAGGGCCATCTTTAGGATAAAAGTCCTTCCTTGGCTATCAGAATTATATGTAGTCACTTATGATGAGATGGGTTAGATTCAGGTAGGAACGATGTTATTCAAACCCTTGCTCCAAACTTAAAATCTAGCAAATCATCTGATGTAGTTGAATTGTCCACCATAACATACTTCCATAGTCTCTGCATATTTCAACCTTTGATTGGCATTACTGCTTCTTGAATCTGACAAACTGCACATGGCATTTTTATTATACGGGTCTTATCCTCAGAGATATTTACTTGGACTTCTTAGTTCTCACTGGGTACTTATTAAGCCTGTGGCCACAAATAGCCGGTCACAAAAAAGCACTATTTAAGAAAAGGGCAACTACCCCAGACTAGAAACCTTATAATGCACAAAGTATTAATTTGGTGAAGTTGAATACACCAAAGCCTGACATGAAGATGACATCAGTAAGCAGTAAACACAATAAGATCCACAAACACGGAACTGTCAATAAGAAAGTAGAAAAGGTGATCAAACTTTTTTGAACAACGGTCCAGAGAACCAAAACTGAGACCAAAATTAAATTAACAAATGACCTTGTGTACGTTGTAGTGGGCCAGACGGCGGGTTCCCTACACGGTCTGTCTGGACAAGCCCAGTGAAGAGAAAGGACTAACAACCCGACACCCAGGCCTCTGATGACAGGGTGGGCCAAACGGCCCATGGTATTGCGCGAGGGGTGAGGTGTCGGGTCAGGGCACGCGCTGATGTTGACATGTGACGAGTGCTCGAGCCACATCGACGCCGAACGGCATGGTTCCAAACCAAGAATTGGTCATTTGTGACGTCACCAAAGGCACGAGCTCGTCACAAGCTTACTTGGAGCCTTAAGTCAACTCTCTTTTTCTAAGTCTAGTGATAAACCCAAGAGAGGTACGTCGTTACTATTCACTCATAGAATTTTGTACTTTCTCTCCTCCAGTTGAGACTGACTTAAGCATTGGAGTGCCTTCCGGCTGACTACAGCCGATTAAGCAACTAACGGTATTCTGTCTTGCAGATCCAGTTTGAGGAAGGTCTTGCTCTGTCCAGATCCGACCTGGAGATCCAGAGGGAGAACCAAATAAACACCCCCACATATGCCTACGAAATCGGGGGACAAGAGAAGCGATAAACTATAATTCCCAAGATAACACTATTTACTCCTACATCTCAATTTCAAGACAGATATGTTTCTGAGAAGTGAATTTTTTTTTTTTTGAAAGCAAGAAGTTTTCAAGTCCACATTAAATAAAACATGTGAAATGGGTAAGATGAGAAGTTGACAAATAGGAAAAATGATGAGAAATAAAATAAGCGATACGTACACTCTAGTTCATTATCTGAAACCTAAGGTTCCCTCCTATGGATGAAGTGAATTGATCAATGAACTTGGCAGTTGGCAGTAGTATGGTTGTTCAATATTTAGAACTCCTTTTCTATTGGCCGAGTTCTTTTAGCTGGTATGTGAAATAGCAGAAGACAAATGAATCGCATTTTCACACTTGAATACAACAGCACTCAGATCCGAAATCAATAAATCATGATTACCTCTTCATACTTGTCCATGGCACATATCTTCTGCTCTGTTGCCAACTCAACAACACAATCCAACTTTTGCTGGCTTGAGGACTTCTCCATCTCTAACATATTAATCTATGGGACAGACATTAGACTGAAATGACATAGTGCCAAACAAATAACACCTAAATTTACAATAACAAAAAAAAAAAGAAGGAATAGTAACATAAATCGAAAACAACGAACCTTTTCTTGGAGTTGCTTGATCACGAGAATAGCTTCTGATTCCCTTAAACATTTGGCTCCATCACCAAGAACCGCACTTCTGTTAAGACTGCTAGGTTTCTCATCCGGATATGAATCAGCATCAACCAACTTTCTTGTTAAGAAGTCAATCTGTATCTCGCTCATAGTCCTCTGTCAGAGAAGGCAATCATGAAATACCACCGCAAGAAAAGGTCAGCAATACAAGTGACAAGAATGAAAAAACAAGTGTGTTCTCTGCAGTAGGGGGTTGAAGAGACTCATTGCCACATGTTCTTTGCCTGTCCATTCTCTGATCAGATATGGCAATACGATACGTGCTGGGGAACAACGATATTGATAGAGCTCCTCTAAGCATCTATGAAGTTGTGGGTTGGATCGATGCCAACAGCAAAGACTCCATGCAAAACATCGTACTGAAGTTGTCTCTTGCTGCTACAGTTTATACTATTTGGATTGACCAAAATAGCAGAATACTTAGGCACAAGATTTTGAAGGGGATATTAGAGATTGCATTCGGTCTTGTAACATATGGAATTTTTCAAGAACTGTGTTCAGCTCTAGCTGAATTGTTAAGGCTGGCTAGGACTGGTAGGGTCCTGATGCTGGACTTGTTGCTATTGTATGATCTGGGGTACACCTGATAGATCATGTGTGCTTTTGTTTTGTTTTATAATGATTTGAAATACCCCGAGAGAAGAAAGAAAAATGAGAACCTGGGTTTCAAATTTTAGAAGCAAATCTTCATATTCTGCTTGAAGTTCTTCTAACTCATTGCTCTCCTGGCAGACAAACAATTAGTAGGTGCCAAACCTTAACAAGGAAAAAAAGGGAAAATATGAAACAGGAAATAAGGACAAAGGCATCCTCCTAACCACAGGTAAGCTTTTCTTCTTGACCGGTGCTTTTTTCCGGCTTGTAACACGTAACAAAGCACGCGGATCTGGAAGCGTACAGTATTTGACCTCACCATCATTACACTCCTCCTCTGGTTTGCAGGAATTATCCATGCTTGCTTCATTTACCAGTTCTTCAAAAGGAAGAAGTGGTCCCATATGCTCAGATCTTGTGGGTTTCACAGCAGAAGCCTTGGCATGGACTATAGAATTCAACTGGAACGTCAAGGCGTGAAAATTAGACAATATCTATTTCATTTTCCAAGGAACCAAAGATCTTAAGAATGGTATTATCGAGGGACATATATGTACCTCAAAAAGAAATTTTAGAGCTGGCTGACAAAGTAAGATTAAAATTAAGAAGATACACACAAATGTAACTGAACGTTAAAGTTTCAAGTTTTCCATTAGTCAAATACTCCAATATATCTGTCCAAAAACATCAATAAAATTTAAATGAAGAATCAGCTTTAAACAAATCTTTCTCTTCAGAACAGATCACAATGACAGACTTAAATGAACTCAACAAAGCCATAAGTTAAGGTCAGTTGAGCGCATCTTTTCCTCCACTCAGTTGCATATTCTAGTATGGAAACCATGTCAAAGAACGGTTCAGGAACATGATATGCCATATGCTCCAAAACAAGGTATGAGTCTGATCACAATTTGAGAAATGTTGCATATTCTTGTGGTAGTAAGCACTCACCTCCCTAAGAGTCTCCCTGGATAGATTACCGACGCACCAGGTATCACGCCTCTTCTCCTGCAGCACAAAAGCGAGTGCAATTTGAACACAATAGAGAGACAAATAGACATAAATCTAGGTAGATACAAAGGATGACCCAAAGGCAGGGGTGTAAACGAGCCGAGCCGAACCGAATATTGGCATGTTCGAGCTCGGCTCGATCAGAATTTGTGTGGCTCGAGCTCGGCTCGAGTTCGAATCGAGCCGAAAAATCTGGGCTCGAGCTCGGCTCGTTAGTATTCGGTCTGGAATAAACGAGCCGGCTCGGCTCGAACTCGAATTCGTCAACAGAGCCGAGCCGAACCCTAAAGGCTAAAAGTTAAAAACTAAAAAGTGTGTATATATATATATATATATATATATATATATATATATTCCGAGCCGAGACGAGCCTATATATTTCGAGCCGAGACGAACCTATTTGAGCCAAGCCCTGCTAGGTTCGAGCTCGGCTCGTTTATTAAACGAGCCACAAAATCAAGCTCGAGCTCGCTCATTTATCCTTCGAACCGAGCCGAACCGAACTCGCGAGCTGCTCAGCTCATTTACAGCCCTACCCAAAGGACAAGTTAGAAATAGCATGAAAGAGAGGATCAGCAAACAATAGGAGATCCACAAAAGAGAAAATTAAAATTAAGTGAAATCCACTTGAGACTTATCAATGAACTTTTAGCATGCTTCAAGAGGCAATAGCATTCAAACACAAGATGAACCTAAGTGGTGGATTCGTGGGACCTATTCCCAATTATGTCATTGTACCTTTAATGAGTTTACATAGGTTCTGGGGCTTAACACTAAACAATAGGAATAACGCAATCATAGTGCTCAAAACAACTTAATCTAAACAAAAGGAACACCAAAAATAAACAAATGCCTTGCACACTCCGCAAGGCAGGGCAAAAAAATACTATCATCTATCCATGATCAACATAATAAACAAGGGTCCAAACCAGCTGCCAAAGCCATGCTCCCAATCTCTAGCAGCCCTCAAAAAGTCCTAGAACTTGCACCCTCACATTAGCAAACACACTTCTGTAAGGACCACACTGAAGACCACATGAACAAGAGAGGCATTAGGCACAGACCCCATAACACAGAACTCTTTATGTGTAAAATACCAAGACCTCGTTCGTTTAAGGGTTTTGGATTTTGGATTCTAATCATTATCCTATTTTCCTCCAATCATTACTCTCATTTTTCTCTCTATCTCTCTCCCATCATTACCCCTATTTTCAATCATTACTCTGCTGGACTGTGTGGCTCAACCATCTGTTCACCACAGGGATTGGAATGTGATAGGAAGTATTTCCGAATTGTTATCTTGAGACTCTAACCTGACTGAGATTCCGCATGACTGAACCAGCCCCCTTTTCGACGCTCACCGGGATGCTTCCAGGAAGAGGGCTTAGCGAAAAGAACTCTCTTCTTCGCCGGGGGCCCGCCGAAATACGAAGTTTGGGTTTATTAAAGCAAATAAGCTTTGAGCCGCAGGCTTAAGAGCCCGGACTACCAAAAAGGTAGGGCTCATTTAGCCGCTAAGGCTCAAAGAGCGCTTGGGGGGGGGGGGACTATAGGGGGCGGGGTGTTAACAACCCCCCTATTCGCTATGATATATATATATATATATATATATATATATATATATATATATATATATCATAGCTCATGGGTCCCCCCTCTTGCAAGCAAGAGGAAGGCCGGCAAGCCGCTAGAGGGAGGGTTCTTCAAACCCAACCATCTAGCGGACCGTTCCGGTTATTAAAGAAACCAATCAATGATTTAACAACAAGGAGGGTTAGCGTTCTATTAACGCACGGAGAACAACAAGGGGGGTTGGCATTCTATTAACGCACGGAGAGGCCCCGACTCCAAAAGAAAGAGGAAGCTCAAAATCCAACAAAGAAAGTTGATTGGTTTTTCCTCTTGGCACTTCGGACTAAGTCTTCCCTTGGAAATGCCCACATCTTTTCAAAGCGTGAATCAGTTGACTCGCTTTTGTGAAGAGAGACTAACTATTGTTTCTCTCTACACTCATTACCTATAAATCCAAATCCAAAATCCCAAAAAGAACGGGGTCCAAGTGACCCATACTAGCTAACACATACGGAAAGCTTATGAGCAATCATATGCTCTTCCAAATATGGTGGGGATAATCGCAAAAACTTTTCAAAAGTTTTACTCTTATCTGTCAAAGCATCCAACTCAAAACTAACTGGCAATGAATGGAGAAGCCGGCCAGGCTCATATACTAGTTTTTGGAGGTTTTAATTTACCAATGTGGTACAAACTCTTAACACTCCCCAACATTTCCGACCCCTGGCCCGCACATGGAGAGGTAAACAAAGGATTCATAACATAGGGATCATTCCCAAATAAGGTGCACTTACGGCACAAATAACAGAAAAACCAATCAAGAGAGAGCCTTGTCCAAAAGCTTCCGAAACCTTTACTTTGTTAAAGCAACTCAAAACCAATTGGCAATGAGTGGAAAGGCTGTCTAAGCTCATATACTAGTTTTTAGAGGTGATTACTAAACAAATGTGGAACAAACTCTAAGAGTATCATCTGAAGCACACCTATCCTAAGGTGCAATCAGGTGCAGTTCTAGCAGTAACTTGGAAACTTTGATTCCACATTTTCCTTTTATATTTTCAACAGTTTACAAGCATTTATAGCCCAAAAGCATCAAGTAAAATAGTTTACTCTCTTTGCCATACCTTTACTTGTTATATGTGCCTTTGCTAAAAAGTTAACCTTCATATATAAAGTCCTATAAAAACTTCAAATGCTCCAAGTGGATGACTGGCCAGTAACTTGTTGGAGCCTAACCATATCGTTCAAGGTACCTAATCCCCAGTAACTAGTTACTAGTAATAGTTTATATGGTTCACTATATACCCAAGATCACCCATGTGCGCCTCTAATGTTGGACATAAAAACAGACATTAGGTTGCCCACTACTTAAACCAACTCAACAAATCTTAATCCCCTTGGTTCCGGCACATGTAATTGTCTCATTATGATATACCCAAGTCTTTCTCATGTATCTATGTAGCACAGACACTTCATCAGAGTCAACATATCAGCGTCGCCGACACTCTCCGGACGAGTTTGACACTCGAACCCGAAGTGTCCTATTTTTTCTCAACATTTTTGGTTTGGACATTATGGGGACACTCTAAAAAATGCTACGGACACTTACAAGACATGTAGAGGGTATTAAACGATGTAGTTAAGACTCTACTAAAGCTTAGAAAAGTCTTTTCCACTTTATGTGGCATATGATAATTTATTGATTATAAAGACATAAAGCGGTTTTTGTTGGAATACTTTTGTGAATGATGTGACGATAAATAAGATTTAATGTTTATACAGTGTTACATTTGTAGATTTAGAGCCTTTTTTATTCCTATAATTGAATAGGTCCCCAACGTGTCATGTCCTCCAATTTTTAAAATCTGGGTGTCGGTGGCCTATTTGTGTTGTGTCGCGTGTCTGTGCTACATAATCACGTATTAAGCTACTTAATTTTTTCGTAAACCTCATATTGTTTGCCTATGCAAAAGGGGAAAGGTTAGAGAATTTGATTTTTCCCACCAAACTTACACAAGCTCGGTAATCAAACCCCACCACGACAGCCAAGCCTCAAGTCGGGGGTGAACCAATCAAGATGAGGTGAAACCTTTCCACTCTTACAACGGTCGGGCTCACTGGACTATCGTATGGAACAGATAGGGTGATGTGGAGGCACCTCAAGGCGAGTTCGAAAGCTTGACAATTGAAGCTTCGAATATTGTGCGGAATTAAGGGATCAATTCTAAAAAACTCAGAAGAGAATTATGACCCCATCCTATCTAACTCACGTGGGCAGAACCTTCTGTGGATTTAGTGGACCCGGGACAGTGCAATAGTTGAGCTAACTCGAGGTCAATATGCTGACCCAGGTACAATTACAAAGATCAATTGATAGAAGCACTCTCACTGCCTTTAAGTTTAAGGGTATGTGTACCTAAGCATGGCGCATTTCTCTCTAACTTGGTTCAACTTGCTCTCGCTCCATGTAGTAACTCATTGAATTGCTTCACACGAGAGGCCTGAAGTCCTCCCACCCATTTCTGTGAGTGTAGGTTAACCCGAAACTGATTAACTTGAAAGCTATCTCGAGACTTAGCACCTTTTCCACACAACTTGTCAAACTTTCCGCTCAAAAGGGAACATAATAAATAACATGCTCCAAGAACAGGGTATAGTCAGTATATGCTATTTAGATCATATGACTGGTTTGTAGCACGTACAAAAGAGTAAGAGTGGCTTGCACATAATATGATGCATCTTGAGTAAATACTACTCTCTGATGCACAAAATTCTTCTTCCTCATTAGATGATGAACACCAGTACCCACCTCAAATTGTAGGAATTTTTTCGGTCGACACATGCACCCGAGTCCATGAAACATTCTGTTCATTGGCAAAGAAAATACCAGTTCTGAGTTGACTCTTTGACGCCCGGATAAGGCCCCGCGAAGAGCCATTCCCAGTTCGCCCCCCTCGGCAAGCACGCGACGACCCACTCTCATCGCGAGTGCAACTCAAGCAATCCATCAACAGCCGACGGGTTCAGGGACCCGTGCCAAGTCCATGCAACATAGAATCTAACTAAACTCAAACTCCATCGAATTATAATGAAACCAAGCAAAGCACTCTGGAGACAGGTTAAAGGGCCCACTGCTGGTTTCCCTTAACTAACAAAATCACATTGGACTAGGGAAACTTATACCAATTGACAACTCTAAGATACAGAAAACAAAAGCATAAGACGTGCTCAATTTTAATGGTTGAGATTTCCAAAACAACTAACATTGAATTTATCTACTGGGGAAAAACAACAAATGAGACAAGCACTGAGAGGAAAGTGTAGCAATCATAGACCAAACCTTCTTGGGATTATCCCGGTTCTCATCCCTATTTGAGTATAGCACCATTGAACTCAGATTCTCAATCTTCTTGGCTTGTTCTTGCAATCTCTTTTCCCGTTCAGCTTGAGCTTTCTTTTCCTCCTCCAGCTCTAAAGCTATCCTTTCTCTCTCCAATTCAGTCTAACAGGAAGCATCACAACATTTAGGATACACAATACTTATATAAAAGGCAACCCACAAACTGAATAACATGAACCTGCAACAACGTATTCCGCAGACGGAGAATTTCCTCTTCAAAATGCTCCGAATGAGAACCCTTGCAAACAAAATAATGATTAAAAGTTGATAATTAGAAAACAACATCCAAGATTAAGTGTTGACATGATAATATTATCTTGGCTTTCTTTTGCTTTGTTTGGATGAGTTTTTGAAAAAAAATTGAGAAATTTTTTGGGGTTATGAGTAGAGAGAGAAATGAGTAATGATTGGAAGTAGGGGTAATGAGTGGACAGAGATAGAGAGAGAAATGAGAATAATGATTGGAGATGGTAATGAGTGGAGAGTAATGATTAGAAGTAGGGGTAATGAGTATTTTTTGAGTTGGAAATTTTTTTTCGAAAGGGAACCGAGCAAGGCATTAATTTCTTTAACTTTGGACTTTGATGGAATTATGAGCATTGGGTACCTGTAGTTTGGCTTTAAGCTCCTCAATTTCTTTCTTCTGACGCTTTAGCAAAGCAGCATCTGTCAAGATCTAGCAAAAAGGTTTTCACTGAATTATGGTTCCAAGTTAATAAAAAAATTCACAGTAAGAGAAAAAAACTAGTACACTAAATTAAGTATAGGCATAATATAAAGCTTGGTAAAACCCTTCCGCAGCTTATCAAAAAAGCACAATTCTATTTGACGACAAACCTCATTCACACGAGCACAATTTGTCACACGTAATGCTCTACTGGCAAACTGGAGACTACTTTTAGTCTCATCAGCATGAATCTGCATCAAATAAGCAATCAGTAAGAAAAAGAATTTGCAAAAGAAACCTCGTATGCAACAAGTATGATCTAAAGCAACCAAAAGAAACAGAAAGAAAAATAAACATCAACAAACAGAGAGAAGCTAATTTTGGGCCAAATCCTAATATTTTCATTTTGGCTTCAAAGCAAACTCTCTCCGTTTTAGGCATATACTAAATTGCCTAAACTCTGAACGGAAAAAACAAAACAAACAAAACCTCGACATAGTCATGAAGAAACAACACGAAGGTACAAAGCCTCCATTGTAAAAATGGTTCTATACCAAATCTTAGTTACATAGACTCGTTTGAATCCAACATTTGACCATAAACCCGTATTAAGAGTTTCTAGTGATGACATAGATGTGCATTGCGAGGATGAGTCCCATGAACAATGCTTAAGCTTGGTGATGATAGCATTGTGTACCATAGAGGTAAGTACTGCAACGATGTATAATTTCCTTGAGGAGATAGGCCATGGGATGATGTTGATTGTTGAGGCATGTTGACAAGAAGTGAGGAACATAATAGCGCTGAATGTACTATTAGTCATGTGAATAATGCAGTTGTATCCCAACATGAACAAAAAGAGATCAGAGTTGGCACTATGCAAAAGTAGCTAAAGAAAATACTAGTGTTACAGCATGCCAACATGGATTGAAAGTTCAGGACAAAATTCATTTACACTCAAATTCTCAAATCCCCAGGCTGCTCCCTGCATGGCCTCACCACCTAAGGTCTAAAAATAAGGCAATTGGGCCAAGTGGGACCCGCAACATTAAATTTATATCTAATACTAAATGTACACTACAGCACAGAGACCTAGAATATTTGATTAGCATGTCAGGAGACGGGCCTTGTGGGACCACAGGCCACAACAATAAACTTAAGACGCGACGTTGAATATACATAATGTACTGGGACCCACCATTTGATTTGATGTTTGGTATAAATAACTAAATTAATAGCTTGGAAAAATAGACGTAAAAATCAATTTCCCATGAAGGAGGTGACAAATTGAGAATCAATAAAAATCGGGCAATAATAATATGTTCCAAATATAAAAATAAAAAAAGAAACCTTGAAAAAATGAAGGATGGTAATTAATTGTGAATAATGATTACATGCTCTTTCAATCCTTATTTGTTAACATGATCGTCTATACAATAAATGCTTTAAAGCTCACTGCTTTTATTACATCTTGAAGAACATTATTCTATTTCAAAAGAAGAAGAATACGAAAAGCATAACATGTAAGGTGATTAGCAACATTCTTTCAGGAGCTGCTTATCAAAATAAAATCCTAAAGATAGACCATTTTCAAGAAATCATTTTAAATTGTGTTTTTGACTTGTCACCTATGAAAAGAACTAAATCACAAGGAAACGAAAGTGAGGTAAAAACATCGTGTTCCAAACTTCATACACAAGTGGTCAATTTTAATCAAATGAAAGTCTGTTTTTATGTTTTGTACATAACAATCAATGTAAATCGCCAATAGAAGTCATCAAGAATACATAACTAACATAGGTACGAATGAGTTTTCTATGCATGTTGCTCATGCAAAACATGATTGATGCTAGTTAGTATGATACAAATGTCAAGGAGTGATTTTTTTCTTTAAAGAGCATCACTCTCATGGATTGATGAGGAACCCTTCAAAATAAGCACATAAGCTATCCTATGGCCATCACCAATGCAGCTACTAACTGTTGGAGTGTTGCATGCAAGGTCAAGCCTATGATTATTTTGCTCTGATGGCCCAAAAAGGAAGTCCATGACATCAAACAGTTCGTGTTTATCTACCCCTTCCAAAGTATGTACTTGTATGATTCCTTGGCCTCTTGTTTTTATCTCAGTCTTCTATTTTAAACATCCAAATCAGCCAATGGCCAAATTAATTGAGAAAATGGTATTCCCAAGTGGAGTAGCAAGGGCTTTAGGCAATGTTTTTAATAGGATCTTTATTTTCATTGAGAACCAACATATTAAATATGACAACATAAATTAGCAAACCTAATGCGTAATAAACTTCCACACTGGTTTCAAGGAGAAAAATTCTGAAGATAAACTTCTAGATACAAACTTATTTCCAAAAACCAACCGAACATTAGTCTTGGAATATTGATACACTGGAGATTCAAGCCTCAGTGAATATTAATGGAGCCTTGGAATCTAGTTCATAGAACTTAATCTTTTCCCTATAAATGTTCTGCATACAAGAAAGATGAAAACTAGAGGACAAATTACACGTAACGGACCCAGAACTAGAAGTTGACAACCCAAATAAACACCATCACTCATAGTGTTTTTACACTGTATTCCTTCCCAAGTTGGAGGAAGGATTCAGTAAAAAAATGGGACCCTAGTTTATGGAAGTGTTACCTGAGCAAGTGTGATATTACATATGATGGCAGTATTTGCATTTCCTCCCAGTGCAGGTTGCAAAATACGAGTAAGTTTGCTGTCTCGATAAGGAACATGGCCCCTGCATCAGATATTGACAATTGGATAAGCAAATGCATAAATATTCTGAAATTCGTAATTTAGTATTACTAAATATCTTACCCTTGACTCTCAGCACCTTCACTCAGTTTCTTGATTACTGTACCAAGTGTCATCAGACTTTTATTAATGTGTGATCCCTCTTTCAGACGAACACCTTCCGCACCAGTCTTCGCAGCACGCTCTGAGCCAGCAAGGTCCACCAAGTTCTAGAAGCAGACCTCATAATCAAAACAAAAAAAAGAAGAGAGCAGAAAGGTGTATATCACCCCGACGAACAATGATAAATGCAAAACATGTACCAAGAGGCAACAGACGACATTAAAAAAAAGCCAAGGAAAGAGTAGAAAGTCTCAATGGTCATACCAAAACAGATACACGGACTGCATCACAAGAACTGCCAACGTCTTCATCTTCACATTTATTCCTACTCTCAATTATCTATCAACTAGAATATAAGGCAGGCGAAATTGCACATGCGCAAAACCAAGGAGCTTAGAGTAAAAGTAACTCATACCATGCGGAAAATTGTATGTGACCTGCTGCTGTAGAGATTCATATTTGTGTCTCCAATATGCCGATGTGCTGTACATCATATCCAAAAGAGAAGGGAATAAACATCATCTCCAATGGGCAAAGGCGGAGCTTTATTGGGGCCCAGAGGGGCCCCGGCCCCAGCACCCCGAGCTCCTGAATTTTAAAAAATTTATTTTGTAGATACCTTATTTTGAATATATTATTGCTTATTATTCATGTACAACTACTTATAATCTGAATAATTCAATTTGATTTGATAAAAAACCGATTATTTTACATTCTCATTTCTCAATTTATTTCATAAATAAAAAATAAGCATGTGACAGTTGAAGTAATCTAAAGAAAAGCACAAAATAATTGGTATACTTTAACCGCATTAGGCTACAATCATTTCAACGTACAAATGTAATGTATTGGTACAAAAATCTTATAGATATAATAAGTACACGTTCCGGTAAAAAATACATCTTTACTAAGCCGGCCCCCGCAGGATCCAAATCCTGGCTTCGCCGCTGCCAATTGGGATTGTTTATTATAGATGCATGACTTAAGACAACTTAAGATATCAAATTTAAAGCGGCAGACAAGGTTTTGTTTTCTCTGGGATCTTTACAAGTCGAACGTCCCTCCAACTTGACAAAAGATGCTAGAAAGTAAAAAACTAAAACAGTATAGAACTTCAAATAAGCTGAGACAAGGGATCACCAACACGTATCTGTAGTTGACATGTAGTTCACTAGAGACAAGGTTAAAAGTGTGTCAAGGTGCACATTGTGTACGAGAGTGCACTTGTTGGGGGGAAGACACAAAGGATAGAGAGTACCCTTGAAGAATATATTCTAGGAAGAAATTTGGAGGATATCAAGTGTTAAAAAGCTCACATTCTCCAAACTCCATAAATTCAAGGACTTGTTCAGGAGAAGCTACAATTTCTTCTCTTAACCCAGCCACAAATATTCCACGCTTCATACATGAAAGAAATCAGAATAGACGATCAGTACGTATCAGACAGGATATCAACATAAGTTAGCCAGGGCCATAACTACAGTACCTCAAGGCTTTCGTGAATCTGCAGTTTCCTGTGCTCAGGAGCTAACAAATCATTTATTTCCTCATTATAAATTTCCATGTAGGACATTCTCAGAAGAAATTCCCGATCTGTATCCTAAAATACATGCAAACTGAGATTATTCACAGCAACCACCGTAAATGTGTAGCATAAGCTAATTCAAAACCACCACTAGAGGCCCAAATAGCTATATGACAGTGATCAGGGGAAAACACCAAGTCAAGTCAATCACATTACTTGGAAAAACAAATACAAGAAAAGTGGTATGTCATACCTGAGGCAATGTATTTAATTACACCATGCCTAACAGGCAAACGACTGGCATTAGGATCAAGTGTCATTAGGGAAGTTACCAGACACCTTGTGTACCTAAAACTGACATTTAGACACCATCCTAGAGAACACCCAACAAAAAATGGACTGCTTGTGCACATGCTAGAGTACCAAAAATTTAGAACTCATGCCCACAATGGTTTGGACAGTTGAACTGAAGGCTTCCAATATGTGTTGCTCTTTCAGCAATTAAAAATCTTGATGCTCATTTGAAAGATTATTCCCAAGTACCAAACAACTCCCAATCATATGTAAAACAGTGACTAACACCTAATGCCCCTACCACAGAAGACATGAACAGCAATGAAATGATCATAGAAATGAAAAAAGATAGTTCATCAATACTAAAAGCTTAGACTGTTACAGTTGCTGAGCTACCTCTTGTATAAGACCAAACAAATCATGTACAGCACGAGGTATGACTCCAGGTTCAGCAGTAGATCCCCGCATTGTATGTGTTTTTCCACTGTTTGTCTGTCCATAGGCAAAAACAGTGCCTAAAAGGAGGTAAATGTTGAGTGAGAGAGAGTTGAACAGTTCTTAATTCAATGTAAGGTGTAAATCCTAGGGCACGTTTTACATTAATATGACTCTTTTACATTCAAAAAAAATGTTCTCACAGCTTTTTAACTTCTTATATCTTAAAGGTAAATGTAAACAGTCCTATGAAACAGACAAGAAGGTGCCATGAGAATCCACAGAAACTGCATTATTTGTAGAAACTAGTAACAGAAAAGATGAAACATGCACATAAGTACCATAAAAAAATCAGTGCAACATTGTGTGTCATACTGCCATGCTCAAATGTAAAACCAGAAAAAAGTTGACTGACTCATGCCCTTTTGCCTCAATTGTGTGAAATATGAGTAAAGAAGACTGGAAGTGTGTGAGTTCTCAGGCGGGACAGGGACTAAGCCCTCAAACAATGTTTGTAAGAGCATCAAGGGTCAAGACACTTTGGACAACTTACAAAAACATAGAGACATTTCTTGTTAATGCAGTTTTACAATGTTAAGTTGAATATGTTTTTCTCCTTGATTACTCTACACAAGAGGAAAAAACTGATGACTAGATTAAGCATCATCCACTATGGTGCTCCCTTTAGAACTCAATATCAATTGAAAGGACAAAGCTGTGATAGGTCAATAGCCAACGCGGAACTAACAGCTGCACCTTATGGGCATGAAATTAATTAGATAAGACTTCTAAAATAAGTAACCAGAGAACAATATATAGCTGAAACTGGCAAAGGCTTATGGAGTTCATTTGAGCTTCAAAGTTTTATAATGATGCTACCCAGATTCTTTCTTCAGGACATTCTTCAAAGCTAAATGTTCTTCGTCACTTAGCAGGTAGATCTGGTTTCCAAGTCCTCTTCTTTCCTAGTTATGTTGTCTACAATGAGAACCTCGACAGGTACAACTCTTTCTGAAGTGACAATGAAACAAAATGGAAATTTCCTGCTTCTTGCTTCTGTTTGGTTGGTGGGTCTGTCTAAAGTATTCACTATTCAGAACAAAATGAATTAAGAATCCCGTAGAACTCCGTTTATTCATTTGTTTAGTATATCGCAAAATACATAGACACAAGTACTTTTGTTTCCTTTTATCCTTTCCCTCGACCTAAAATGGCACTCTGTGAATAGCATTATAAACATACTAAAGTTAGAGAACAATGCAGAAACAAGAATTTCTAAACTCGTTAAAACACACGCACGCGCGCACACACACTGGGTTACGATTTTCCACGAACACGACAATGATGCTAGTTGATCTGTCTTTCGATGTTCACATTCTAGTACTTAGAGATATAGGCTGGAAATTCTTCAGTAATAAAAAATAGTTCACCGTACCATTGAATCCACAAACAGCGGCAGCGACAATATTCTTGGTACGAGCTTCGTAAACCTCTTGCGTCTTGCAGCTTTCCCCCAAAATCCGATCTAAAAAGCAGGAGGGGAAAAAAGGCAAGCACATAAAACCCTAGAATAACAAATTCAAAAGAGAGATGAAATCCAGTATACATTCATACACAAACACGTGTATTTACGTATGTATAGACAGATAGAAAGATAGATTGAGAGAGAGGGAGAGAGAGTACCAAATTCGAACTTGGAGGAGTGATTAGGGTTGGAGATGGAGTTGCCGGAGATTCGCCAAGGGCTGGTCTTGTCGTCCTCCGGAGAGAGAGGCCTCGTCCTCACGGTAACGTGTATTCTCTCCATCGTATGAGAGAGAGAGAGAGAGAGAGAGAATTGGAGAGTAGAGAGAGGGAGAAATAATTTTTGAGTGTATTTTGTTTTGATGAGTTGCACTCTTTTCCCGCCTTCGGGACAGGGCTCCAATTGGAGCGAGCAACGGTTAAATTACAAGACAGCTGTGTTGGCCGGAAAGAATCAACATTACGATGGTTCGACATTTCAAAATCCCCAATGCATGATGTGAACAAAAATAATCTCACATACATGGTAACCACTCATTGATCGGACAATCTTGACCCTTTAAAGTAAAACGATGACGTAAAAACTACAACGTTTTATGCCACGTGGACCCAACAAAACTCAAAGCACGATCCATAGACGTGCAAAATCCCTTGTACAATTTTACTCTCTTGTCTGATTGTGCTCTATGTTGCATTTTGCGTAAAGTTCTCTTCAATTATTACTCACAAATAGATACAACATGCTTTTCTCTATCAAAAAAATTAGATATTTCTCCATCACTTATTTCGCTCATACCCTTCCTGTATTACCATCCAACAAACACCAACATTGACATCTCATTCTTCGGCGATATTTGATTTTGTGGCACATAGTTCAACATTTTGATGGCTAGCGATTGCAAAAAGAAAATCATGATTAATTGCCTAATTGCCGAGGAAATAGAGGAGAGGATGGCAGTAAGAACTGTTGTGTCAGAGTAATGGGCTCTCTCTCGAAAAATTTAGTGGGAAAAACACGAGTTTGCGATTGTGGAAGCAGGGGAAATGTGAAGAAGATTGTGGAGTGTGGCAGGAGAAAGGTGAAGAAGGTTGTGGAGTGGAGACCAGATCCCCTGTCCGAGTGAAATCCGGACAAGGGCCTGTCCCAGTTTTCCGAGCCGTTGATCTCGCAAATCAACGGCTGAGATCTACTGAACACTTTTTGGTTCAAAACGACGTCGTTTTGGCTCGGCAGATCTCAACCGTTAATTCGCAAGATCAACGGCTCGGAAGACTGGAACAGGCCCCTGTCCGGATTTCACTCGGATAGGGGATCTGCTGCTGGCGAGGCGGATGATCGTTAGTGGAGGTGTCATAATATTGTTTAGTCGAAGGAGGAAAATGAAATAGTGGTAGCTCATACACATTAAACTTACATCTATATATATTGATCTTACACGAAACAAATATATGACTTCCACCTACAACAAAAGTAGCTATTTTAATTTTCATATTTCTCGATGTTATTTTACTTCCACTTAACACATAAACGACTTGCACTAAATGTGTAAATAAATTAACTTACAAAAATAAAATTACTTGAACCACATACATAGACACTGTGGAAGTCTTTTTACGTTCCACTTGCAAGTGATTTACGTTTGAAAGTGTCAATCATTTTATTTTTTATATACTGTTTTACTACGTATACTCTAGTTTTAGCATACCAATACTACAAAAGATGTTGCGTTTGTTAGATGCATAAAGTGCTACAACACATGTCATATGTGCAACAACTCTAAAGCAACAAAACACCATTCATGACGAGGCAATTTGTTCGTCGAAATAAATACCTAATTAGACGTGTCTGCTTAAAAATCAATTATTTGGTATAATGCAAGTACCTAATATTAAGAGTGCAAATCCATGTTGGATAACCGAAAACGTGTTTAAGTCCAGTATTTTCTACAATTTAGTTAGGTTGCGAATGCTAATCCATTTTTTATGTACTAAAGTGGAAGACATAGTATTGAGGGCATAACCCTACTACGGGTGGCATAAAAATAAAATAAAATGGGTAAATCATCAAAATCTCTCATGAGATTTTTAGATATTACAGACTTTTTCTCTTTTTTACAAACTATTCCCTTTAGCATAACAAATTACCCATTATTGTTATACAGTAGCTATTACAAGATTCAATTTAAGGCCCGTTTGATAAACTTCTAGGGGGTTGGGATTGGATTACCAATCCCAAGGGATTATTAATACTGTGTTTGGTAACCCAAAATGGATTGAGATTATTAGTCCTTAGAGCATCTTCAATCCAATACTCTATTTTATTCATAAAGTGATTTTAGAGAAAATCACTATTCATATTTACTCCAACCACAAACCCTCTATTTTTCCCTCTAAAATAGAGGAGGCTTGAGAGGATGGGTTGGAGGAGTTCCATACTCTCAAATGGAGGAATAGAGCATGGGTTGGAGATGCTCTAAGGATACAAATGCCATTTTAAAAGGTGAATAGTGTTATAGAGGAGATCCTCCATATTTTCTTCCATCCTCTAAATATGGAGGATCAAAATCTCATCCTCTCAAATAGAGGAGGCTTGAGAGGATGGGTTGGAGGAGTTTTATACTCTCAAATGGAGGAATAGAGCATGGGTTGGAGATGCTCTTAGGACTAGCAAAATGGGTATTAGGGGAGATTGAGAAGTGCCTCTCCCACTTGGTATTAACAATCCAATCTCCTCATTGTCAATACACAAATACGAAAATAGCCTTCGCCAATCCCATCTCTTTACCAATCCTATCACATGTGAAACAAACCTGATATTACTAATCTCATCTCAAACAAATATACTCATCACCAATCCCATCTCCTTACCAATCCCTTCTCATTACCAATCTCAATCTTAATTCCATCTCTTTACGAATCCCAATTATCTATCATTGTTATCAAACAATGCCTAATCTTTTTGACATCATCAAATCCTAAATATATGGGACCAAATTGTCATTTTATAGTTTGTGAAAGACCGTAGAGGTGTGAAAATATCTTTTAACATGCTACAAAAGGACAGTTTAGTTCATTGCAATTATCATTTAATGATATCAACCAGTCTTCGTCGAATTTTCTAACAGCTACATCACGACATAAGGTAATTTGCTATGCGATATGGGTAATTTATAATTTCCCAAACATGAGGGGACAATACATAGTTTCCTAAAACCTCAGTATGGTAATTTACCCAAATAAAATTCCCCAAAATTGAGAAGGTAGTGAGAAAGCGCTAAGAGCATCTCCACTCCTTTGAGTAAAAATTTAGTTAAAAACTTAATTTGGTGCAAAGGGTTCCACTCATGAATCTATTTTTTACTCAAATTTTGTATCAAAAAAATTAAAAAAAAACAAATAATTTTATTATTTTCTCACATCCACCCCCAAATCCTCCCAAATCTCACGATCTTTCCTTCGCCACCACCAATAACAGCCCTACAGATCCACCTCCTACAGATCTAGGAACTTCTCACCTCTGCGATGTTCGATGGAATTTTTGGACGAAGAACAACGGAACCCGAGTCCCTGCTGTGAGCAAAAAAGGCTGTAATTTACAGCCCCCAAAACGACGTCGTTTTGGGGTAACTTACACGGCAATGGACAAGGCACGTGTCCAAACTAAATCCTGACCCTTAAATCAAGTTCAACCTTTCTCTCCTATGCACTCCACCAGCGAAATCATCCATATCCCCTTCTCTGCTTTGCCGCCGGTGACTATAATCCATCCTCAGCGCCACCGTCCTCACCCAACCTATGTTGCAAAATCTCGTCGTCATTCAATTTGAAAATTTTTATTCGGTTTCTTGATATGTTTTTTCTATTTCATTTTCGATTTGATTTAGGAATTCCAAGCCGAACAAACCCAACATTTTGTTTATCATAGCAAGTTTGCAGTGTAATGCGTACATTTCTAGAGGTACTTGTAAATTTTTTTGGGGGAAATTATATTAAATCCCATTAAACTATCACCTGGTGGCACTTTACCCCCTTTAACTTTAAATTTCCACACTTAACCTCCTTGAACTATTTGTAATTGGAATCCTTTTCAAGTCTGTTAACAGATTGAATGAAGTTACATAACTACCCCGTACCTAAAATTTGTAGGTATATATCTATATATATACATATACATCCAGCCAGCCAAATTTTCCTCCATGGCCACTAGACCCACCACAACCCTATCCCCCCAATCTTACCCAACCTCGACAACCTCCTCTTATTCCTCCGCAATCACTGACCCACCCACCCATCCACGACTAGGTCACCCACCTCCTCTCCACCCCCACCCACCCATCCATCACCATCAAAGTGAACGGCGTCCTCGGCCTCTCCCACAGCGTCTGCACCGCCGACCACGCTATTGTCGACCACCTCTTGCCCTCCAACTTCTCCATCATACAGAGCACCATAGGTTAGAGAGAAGTCAAAAGCAACGAATTTTGGTCCAATCTGGGCATCCAAACAACTGTCGCCGTCCCCTTGTCACCGAAGTCTGGTGGTCAATTGATGGTCGTTGAAGTGTTCAAGGCCTTTCAGAAGTCTATAATGAAGCAAATCGGAGCCTATTCTGTTGACTGTCGAAATTGTCGACAAAAGTTATGTTCATGGAAATCTGACGGCTCTGGATGCCATCATTTTTCGGCCCCGGACATGTAAAGACATCTTCTCCCCTTCCGAATTGTTGCCCACTTTGTCTCCTAAAAAATTCAAGGTAGTGTCGCTAGAAGTGGTATTGTGGAGTTCATCGGAGAAAATTTTTTAGAGAGAGAATTGGAATTAAGAAGATGACTCATATGAGTACGAGAGAGAAGAGAGTGTTTAGCTGTGTTGTTTCATTAATTGGAGGGTAGTATTGTACTTTGGTTTCAAATTTGATGGCAAGTGGAATTTTTCCAACCCAAAAACTAACGGATGGCAAACGGAAGGTCCAAGATCGAAGTAAAATCATAGTTCAAGGAGGTTAGGTGTTGAAATTTAAAGTTAAAGGGGGCAAAGTGTCATTGGGTGATAGTTTAAGGGGGTTTAGTATAATTTCCCCCTTTTTTTTTTCAAATGGACGATTTTTAACATTGAGAAGGAAGGAGGTAAGGGTGTTAGCCGAAACCGGAAAATCGATCGTAACCGGAAAAATCAGGTCGGATCGAATTTTTTAAACCGGTTGAATAATTTCGATCCGGTTCCGGTTTATAAAATTTGATAAACCGGAAAAATAATTTCGATCCGGTTTATGTGTTTTGAAAACCGGTCGAAATCGGACCGGTTATATATGTATATTGGTCTAATAAATATATTTATTATATAAAATCAACCATATATATATATATAAACTATTTTTATGGGTTTTTTTTAATGTATTGGGTTCAAAATTGATCCTTTTTTGTTGGGCCCAAAAAAGGGGTTGTATTATGGATTTTTGGTTGATATTTTGTGGGTTGAATTATGGATTTTTTGATGTGTTGGGTCCAAAATATGTCCCGTGAATGAAAACCGGATAAACCGGACCAAAACCGGTTGAGCCAATTGAAACCGGACCGGATTATTTCAACCTGTTCCGGTTTCTAAAAATCTCAAACTGGATAACCGGTTTCGACCTAAAAATATACTGAAACCGATCGAAATCGAACCGGTATCACCCATAGAAGGAGGGGATGGGAATTTGGGAACACATAAAGCTATGCCAGAGGAGAGGTTGGATGAGGATGGTGGCGCCGGGATGGATTATAGTCACCGGCGGCAAGCACCGAATAATCTGGAACAACAACTTTTAGGGAGGCCAAAAGCACTGAATAATTTTCCACGCCATCACGTTTTCGGCTTTATATTTGTAACCATAAATTTCTTAAGTCTAATCCGTTTTAAAATTAATGATTTTCGGACAAAAATGTCCTTTAAAAAAATGAACAAAAATACCTTCAATGAAATGACGTCGTTTTTGGGTACAATTTTGGTAAAAAAACATTCTCACATTACTATCTTCTTCACAAAACATTCGCAGCACCACCCCCAAACCCAAACCCAAACCCTAGCTGCCGCCCCCACCACCACTCATCTCCGGCGACGCCCCTCTCCGGTGAAGTAAGAATTTGAGTAAGGAGGGGAGATGCTCTAAAACGATGGCGCTTCGTCTTCTTCCGCAATCTTCTGCCTCTTCGCTTGCATCCTCCCAGGCAAAGAAACTCAGTAGCAGGCGATCGCTGCGAAGAACAATATGCACGGCAATGTCGACCGAGTCATCGTCATCGCAACTCCCTCACACCATCACCTTGCCGAGTCGACCCGCCGAGCCCGTACATATAGTTGCAGCGCCCGGTGTCTCCAGTTCCGACTTCAGGCGAGTCTCTCTCTCTCTATCCCTCTACTTTGTGTCCATATGCACATGACATTGTGTATAGGGCTGCTAATTGAACTAAACTACTCAGAATTCGAGCTTTGTTTGTTAAAAGTTTGTTCACGATCGGTTTATTTCATAAACAAACAAAACTTGAACATCTTTTTAAAGCAACCAAGTTTGAACGAACTACGGATAAGGATGTTTCTGACTGGCGCCTTTCTGTTAGTTCTTCTCTTTCAAAACCAAGGACCGAAGGACTACTTGACTCGTTCACCTTATGAAGTATAAAAAATTCAAGCTACTCAAGATTGGCTTGTATTTGGCTTGATTAAAGCTCGCTTGAGCAAGCTTAGCTCGAACATATTTTTGATGCTGGTTAAGTTTTCAAACCAAACTTGATCAACCACCTACTTGGCTCGTTTGGCTTGTTTATCACCCTTAAATTTGTGTAACATGGACTCTAGATTGTTATATTCTTATCTTTTGTTAATCGATTTGGGTGAATTTCCCCCTTTATTAGTGTCTTCTTTGACATCTCATTTGGCATCGCAAAATCGCGAATAGCTGCAGAGTTGATTGGTTTCTTGTGCTAAAATGGATGTATGTATTGCAATTGTGACTGAGAGCTGTATTTCTACTTGAATTGGTTACATTCTGATTAGCTTGAAGGACATGTCTAAATCGTCGATATAGTTGCAAATTAGGCTCTGTTCTTCCTAAATTTTTGTTTTGGTAATAATTTATTGTTTTCTGAATTTTTGTTAGATTTACGTTAATTTTATTTTTTTGGATTGGTCATTTATCTTGACAAGAGGAGTATAAAAAGTACAAAATTATGACCAAACGCACATTAATATGCTTTTATGTTTCCTCTCATCGAGACGAATGATTAATCCCAAAAATTACGATGAAAAGCTAAAAAGAATAAATAACACCGAAAAAAACTACCAGGTCAAAAATTTAGGAAGAACACATTTTCAATCACTAAGAGTCCTTCTAATTAAGCTGCTTGCCTTGCTTAATTTGAGGGACAGATTAATCTTAAAGATAACGATCTTGAATACTGAGCAAGTTCGCCTCACTTGATCTGTTAGCTCTATGGATAAACAGGTTAAAAAACCTTGCAAGAGGTGATCTTGCTACTATGAAAGGGAATTGCGAGCGAGGACAAAGCCTTGGAACTTTATAACAAGAAAGATGAACCTAGTTTCTGTAAGGATCGTTTGGTACACAGGGAGGGAGGGAATAAGGGGAGAACGAATTAGAGTTTTTCTTACAGTCTTACCTATGGGTATGGATCACAGAGTAGTGCTCACTCCTCCTGTTGAAGTAGAAGATAGCAGAGTGGTAAATGGAGAAACTCTCCGGTATGGCATTTCATTGATGAGAAATTGCCATTCCTTGCTGTGCCTAACATTGTTATCAAAATTTGGTCCAAATTTTGGTTAACTAATATCCTGGCAAATGACCAGGGTTTGCTTCATAAATGAAATCCCCAGCCATCTCGTTAGTTCCAATAACAATAATTTTTCTTCAGTTAAAGTAAAGCCCCCCAAAAACGACTAGTACCCAAGCCATCTCATCTTCAGTAACTTCAAGCATTTAAAAAAAAATCATGAAATCCAACTATTGAAACAAAGTTGTAACTACCTTTAGACAAACGTATAAGACAAGTTTTTTTTTGGGATAAGTGTGGCTAAGCTGTGCATGCTCATGAGAAAATTAGACATTTGTCTTATACGTTTGGTTGGGTGAATTGTACATCGTATTGCAGGAATGCCATCGAATCCTCTTTGTTCAAGCAATGGCTGAAGAACACTGAAACGGGAATATTGGCTAACGGAGCCATGTCCTTGGCACAAGTGCTTATTCAGGTATGAATTCTTTGTGAAGTTGCACAAAGTTGTTACAAGCTCACAACCCCCACATTTTTATTGGAATTGTGGAATACATCTTACGGGTGGCGCAACTTTGCCTTTTTCTGTGTGCAAAATGGCAATGTAGTGAGCTTTTGTGATGGATTGCTAGCTTTTAGTGTGCATTTTGTGATGAGAGGATTGCATCCTTCAGGCGGATTTTTCACGTGTTGACGTTCTGGAACATATCTAGATGCTTCGAGATCCTTTGTTACACATCCATTTGCCATTATGGTGTACGAGATAGTGGCTTCGAATGGTTAACTGGCTTCGTGGTTGTTAGACTTGAATCACCTAATAATCACCGAATAAATTCAATAAGAAAGTTTATCAGTGGGAGTGTTTGGGAGCCTAGATTTTGAATTTTACAATTTCTCACTTCAGTTGTTTGGTAGTCATGGAGGAGAATGCACTGTGCTATAATCAATTATGAAAGCTGAGTGTAGGGCCACAATCTTAGAATCAACCCTGGAGGAGCTTTTTGGATTCTCATTTTGTATTTTCCAACTACCTTTGAATCAAAAGACTAATGTACCCCTGACATTTCATCCAAGGACTATCCATTGTACATATATACGAGAAAAGAGCAACATGGTCAAAAAGCATATCATAATCTACTCTTCATGTTATAGTCCAAAAACTACCACGAGTTAATAATCTGTTCTGTATATATCATCGAATTACTTTCACAGATTCATAATCTATTCTGATTTTAATCTGAAATCTACAATTTACAATTCAGAATTTGTAATATAAAAAAGTGGTTCCCAAACAACGATTTCCTACTTCTCGCTTTTTCCCTTCTTTCTTTTTTTTCATTTGGACTGGGAATGTGGGTTGGTTGCCCTAGCAAGGTTGATTCTTTGTGGAATAGGATTTGGTGCTTATTTAGTGGAGTAAGAGTCCATACTAGTGTCTATCGTGCTCGCTAAAAGGTGAATGTCTGTGGTAATACATTTCATATCATCTCGGTCATATTGGTCTCCAACTTCTATTGACCTTATTGCTGGCAGGGAGTTGATATGTTTGGCAAGCATGTTGGCTTTCTAAAGTTTAAAGCAGATGTCATTGATAAGGAAACAGGAAAGAAGGTAGATCAGCTAATGGCTTCTCTCTTTGGATTTTTTTTGATTTTCCAGATATCTCGCAAGGCCATGTACTAGTCCGTTCCTGTTCAAGAATGTAATCTTTTCTGTTCTTTCTTTCTTTCTTCTACATGAATTAAAAACATGATTAGGTTCCAGGTATTGTGTTTGCACGAGGGCCAGCCGTAGCTGTGCTGATACTTTTGGAGTCAGAGGGCGAGACTTTTGTCGTGCTTACTGAACAAGTACTATTTTTGTTTACTGATGGAGTTTCATTTGTATTTTCATAAGGTAGAACTATGGTGCTTGAAAATAAGTATAAATTTTTCTAATGACTTAAATCACAACCCGAGTGTGTTCTGTTTTTCTATGTCATGGAGATCCTAATATTGAACACATGCATGTTTAAGGTTAGGGTACCTGTTGGAAGGCTTGTTCTGGAATTACCAGCTGGAATGTTGGATGATGACAAGGGTGATTTTGTGGGAACAGCAGTTCGCGAGGTTTTGTTCTACCTCATTGGCTGCACATGTGAATGATGAGTTTTAACATGGTTACGCTCTGGGAATTTGATACTTGTTATACATGATTATCATATTGGAATGTGCTTGTAGCCCATTACTTAGTGGAACTGGTGTTTATTCATATTAAGCCTTTGTGTAGTTGGATTCCAGAATTGTAGGCAGCTGTTAGTAGTATATTCCATTCTTGCTTGAATGACTTTTCGTGGCTTTATCATGGTTTGGTCCCGACCTTGCCAATAATTTGGACTTTGAGCCAGTAATTCGACATGAGATCGGTTTCCAAGGAACCGTCACTGGAACGTGCTTTTTTTATTGTACAAAGTTAGGAACGTGCGACCTATTTTCTTCTTGGTGTTATTATTGGATAAGAAACAATTCACAACAATTCTAGCTTCCTTTACGAGACAAATTTTGCAAAAAAAGTCAGTCTGTTGATTTTTTTTTTGTACCTATGCTTTAGATTGCGACTAGTATTTGAGATAACCTCACATATCATTTTGTTTCCACACATTCTCTCTCTCTCTCTCTCTCTCTCTCTATGTACCTATCTATCTAGTGTGTATATATAGCAATGATCTTTTCATCTACTTCCGTTGTCGAGATCCAGATGTATATTCTTTGTCCACTTTGCTATTTGCAATTGCACTTTTTATATGAATCGATGGAAAGGTATCATAAAGGAATCAATCGACGCTTTTGATAACTCTACTACCTTTGGCTTATTATGTGGATTTGAAATGCCCTTCATGTTTTCACTTGTCCTTTACACTGCCACATGCTAATTTTTGGCCTCACATGGTTAATCGAGCATATTACAAGGTAAGATGTCTGTCAGCATCTTTTTCTTTCATCATATGGGATTATGAGTAGCCATGTTGACGTGTCACGTATTTGCATTCTCCTATTTCAGTATTTCTTAGAGTCTTTACATTTTTCCTTGAGGAATAAATTGGAACTTTAAGCACAATGTGTACATTGATCAGATGAATATGGCAGGTCGAGGAGGAGATTGGTATTCGTTTGAATCCGAAAGACATGGTCGACCTAACAGCCTTTCTAGATCCATCAACTGGTTGCAGAGTTTTTCCTTCTCCAGTAAGTACTTTAGATCTCTTTCTTTTCCCTTCCAGTTTTAGATTTGAATACTGTTTGGTGCCACAAGATAGAATTCGCCAACTTTCAACTTTGACTAGAATTTTAAACTCGTACATGTCATTAAAGTTCCTACTTCTGCGATAGATAAATCCAGCATTGTTAATATTACATTTTATAGAGATGAGCTAGTTCCTGAAGAAAATCCAGGAGTGATTTCAGAAAAGCAGATACAGAAAGTCTTTATGACTAAGGATAGAAGAGCAATCTAACTAGATGTGCACCTTTGACAGCCATGTCTGATGAAAGCCACAACCCTTTTCTATTATAAAATCATGGAGAATTAATCATCCCTGTGGAGCCGTATGTTGTTGGTAGATTCCAGGATGGCAATAAAATATTGTTTGCATGGGCGGCTGCTCTATTCTTTCAGAGGGTTCAAGCGAATCCTCTGGGATAAAAATATGCACTAAAAAAAATATTTTTATAGATATAGTTTGATATTTCTTTCATATTGTCTGCACATTCGAAACAACCATATTAAATGAAAATTTACTAAAATTTGTGAGTAAGCAGTTCATATAGCTCAACGAAACAATACTAAACTATGCCCGATAACTTTCAACCAAAACAACTGCCTTTATTTTGTATAGTGTTGTGTATGCAAAATATTTTGTTTTACCTTTTTGTCACCGCTGACTTAAAATCCTGCAGGCCCCCTGATTGTTTTTGTTGTTCTACTAACTTGCACTGTAACTCAACTGGAGAATTCTGAAACACCCGTTCACACGCACGTAGATTAGTAAAGGAAGAGGTTGTAGAAGGAAAATGGAAGAGGCTGCCATACAAGGCGAATACCCCAGCGGCCCAGCCAATACAACGAGGATAAAGACCACCTGACCACGAACACCAAGACAGACAATAAACTGATAGCAAACCAAAGCACTGAACAAGGAACCAACCCCAGGAAAAGAGAAACAAAGAAGAGTACACAAAACCTCGCAGAAGTGGCCAGGTCAAACCAGTTGCAAAGGGAACTACAGACCTTGCTACTTACTAGCGTAGCTAATAACTTATGTCAAATGAAGAATAGGAGAGATTTTTTTGTGCGAGAAGACTACGGCTTTTCTTTCTTGGAGCCTACCTACATCATCTTTTGATGACACGAGATCATTGCTCTGTTGATGCATAAGCATGGAGCCGTATTTGTGCCTACATCCACATCCATACTCCGCACGAAACCTTGTGCATTTTGAACCGTTCAACCAACTGAGAGAACTTGATTCATTGGTTATTCATTGTGCAGTGAGTTGGGATGAATTCAATTTCTTGCCTTACTGTATTCTCACTATTTGTTGTTCAATTACACTATTGTCTTGCTTTCTACATTGCAAGGGAGGGTGTGATGAAGAAATTAGCGTGTTTCTATACAGAGGCCATGTGGATAAAGAAGTTATCGTGCAGCTGCAAGGGAAAGAAACGGGGCTTCGGGAACGTGGTGAGTTAATAGTGGTGCATGTAGTTGACTATGAAAATCTGTGGCGTGTGACCGCCGATGCAAAAACTCTGGTGGCAATTGCGTTGTATGAAATGGCCAAGAAAAGAGGGTTGCTGCCTCCGCGTTGAAGCCCAACTACTGACACTTAAAACGTTCGTGCAGTAGCTAGTGACTTTTCTCTGGCGTTTTATCTTCATGTTGAAATGGACGGAGTGTAGTCGTAGTTTCCAGCAGAATTTTTTATGCTGCACTTGTGTATAATACGGTGGAATGTGTGGCATTTTCGGTTTGATCCCTTTTTACCCCACAACACACTTCACATACATCTCCTCCATTTTCATTCTTATTTACCCTCTTAATATGTTTTTATTCATTATACAGGTATGCTTATAAGTATATTTATACGTATAGTATCTACTGTAATTACGTATATATTATACTCACATCCACTTTTCAAGTCTACGCTTGAAATTGGTTGTGAATAAGTATTTTTCTGTGTGCTTGCTATTTGAAAAGATCATTGTTAAATAAGAAGCAGCAATAATCCTAAGATATTGGTTTGATCGAATAAAATCAAATTATTTTACATTCTTATTTCTTAATTTTTTTCGTCAATACAAAATAAATATGCAGAGTGTTGTAGTAGCCTAATGAAATAATAGAACAAAATGATTCGTATTCTTTTACTGCATTAGGCTAATATAATCTTTAGAAAAGCTAGAGGGACGACGGCCCCATACCGACAGCCACGCAGGGCCAACTATGGGTCTTGCATGAAAAATATGAGCCGTTCAATAATTTTAAAAAACAAACGGAGTGGGCTTCGCGGAAAATCAACTCAATCCGATATGTGTACGTGCTCGATTCAATCTTCCAATTTTTTGAAAAATTGACAAAAATGGAAAGATTGGATGAGAAATGAGAAGATTGGATCGAAGCATCTACATATATCAGATTGAGCTTATTTTTCGCGAAGCACCCTTGGTTTTTTGTTTTAAAATTCTTGATGAATGGCTTAGATATTCCGTACGGGACCCATAGTGGGCCCCGCGTTGCCATCGGTACCCTGTCGGTATGGGTACCGTCAGTACCTATAGCAGAGTTCTGTACAAATGTATTATATTGAAAAGCAAAATCTCTATAATAAATATGCTAATAAGCATGTGCTTACATAAAAATATGTTCACTAAGTCGGCCGCCTGGACCGAAATCCTAGCTCCACCACTAGTATCGACAAGAGGACTCCGTGGAGCCCTATGTTGCTCTCAGAATTTGAGAGGTGAATATATATTTGTATTCTCCGTGTAGGCTTGAAAAATGTGAATCCGTGGCCCAGTTATTGAATGGAAATCCCTAGCCAAGCTTGTGCAATCTATGTTACATTTGACTCGTTTTATTTAGAGGTGGCAAATGGGCGGGTCTGGGCGGATTGAAACGGGTCGCGGGTCAAATATGGGTCGAATATTGAATGGGTTGAAATGGGTCGGGTCGAATACGGGTCAAGCCAAACCCAAACCCGCCCAACCCGACCCGTTTCGTTACCTTTTTTTTTTTTTTTGGGGGGGGGGGGGGGTCTCTCTCCCTCCCTCCCTCCTCCTTCCTTTATCCACTGTCTTTCAACTATATAAGCCAATTTTAAATTTTTTTTTGTATTTGTACGTTCCGCGTCAATTTTTTGTCGATTATTGCTTCTATTCAAATAGAGGAATCGAAAAATTAAAAAATTATGGTCCAAACCCACCCTACCCGACCCGTTTTACTTACTTTTCTCCCTAAGCTAAAATATCTGGTACACCAACGCCGGCTTCGGGTGCATTTGGATTAAAAATTGAGTGACTTTTTTTTTTTGTATTTGTTTATTTTGCGTTAAACTTTTGTAGTTTATTGATTCGTCTCAACGAGAGGAATCAAAAAAGTAAAAAATTATGATCGAAACTCATGATTTTTTGAATAAAAACAAAATAAGTAAAAAAATAATCTTTTTCATAAAAAAAATCTGAGTTTCGATAAAAAAAATTTACTTTTCCGATTTCTCTCGACGACACGAATCAATAAGTTACCAAAATTTGAAGCAAAATTAACAAATACGAAAAAAAAATTGAATAAAGACAAAAAAGAAGAAGCTTGAGTTAAGGCTCGTAAACAAATTTGAGTTCGACCCAAACCTAGGCAAGCTCGGGTCGAGTTCGGCTCGTCATAATTTTCATTGAGTTCGGTTCGAGTTTGCTAAAAAAAAATAATGAACGAATCTAAACATTCTAATATTCAGCTCGTTTGCAGCCCTAGGCGCGAAAGTATGCAGATATGGAGGACCCATACGTCACGGACTTGCTCCGTATGGTGGCCGCATGTAATATAGGACAGGTGTCGTCTAGTCATTGGGTGTTGTTGTACACGCAATACTGCTATTTTGTACAAAGTGGAATGGAATGCATGCCAAAGAGGGAAACGGTCTTCTAGCCCAAATAATGTAATTATACAGCAACGGAAGAAAACAAGTCAATTTGGATCTTTTAAGTCCAACCCATATTGAACCCATTTTTAACCCACCTAAACCCACATAAATATGGGTTGATATGGGTTCAACCCATATTAACCCATTATATAATATGGGCTGGTTGGGTTGGGTTATAAGTGGGCGGACTTGGGCGGGTTACAAAATATGGGTTGAAATTGCCCCCTCTAGTTTTATTGTTCAAAGTACCCAACATTCAATTTATGGTTTCAGAGTGGGACATTCACCAAGCGAACATACTTTCGACTCTTTCGATTCGAATTTACCATGGTGCAAGGTACAAAGCTCTCATCATGCATGAAACGCTCTGCAACGCATCCGAAACATCATTTTACCCTTATAATCTACAAAAGGGAAAAAAAAATAAAATATCTCATTGTTTTTCTAGTGCCCCTGTGTCCTTGAAATGAGGATTAGATGAATAGACATAGTCCCGCAACCAATGACATATCTTTATTACTACTATAGTTTCTCCGAGTTCAAAACGAAATTCCGGATTCCAGGAGGGAGAAAATTTGAAAAAGCTCTATTGAATGGGCGGACTCATTTCAAGTTCTTGAAGATATGGTGCCACTGACGACAACAAACACTACTATAACAAGCCGATATTATGTCGAATCGGTGACCACTGATGAGTATTTTACAGCAGCTTGCTTCTTCCTGCCTAGCAAGTACTCAAACGGAGGATGACAGAACGATCCGTTGAGAAACGACTCCGAAACAGCCTTGTACATGGCTTCCGTGAGGTGAACTCCATCCCAATTGATGTACTGGGAAGGGTCTGAGCACGAGTTGGACGATGGCGATCCACACGCACCGAACGGTAGGAAGTTGTAAGGTCTGCCCCCAGACCCGCAACAGGCTTCGAAGGGCTCCCTGAACCCGTGCTTGCCCATACTCTTCATGATAGTTTGGTAGGAGCTCCAGTAATCGGCGTAAACTATCACGGAATGAGGGAATTGCGTTCTGAGATCGTGCAACTTGGACTGCAGCACGCTGTTGTGGTGGAAGCTTTGCTTGTTTACGCTAGCAACGCAACCCATGTCGTCTTTGTCGTCCTCGGAAAATAGGAACATGGCCAGGGTTAAGCAGCCTGTTGGGGGGAGGCCTTGAACAACAATGTATTTTGCACCCCTTGTCAAGAGTGCCTGTGGACCAATACAATGTTGAGCGAAACTATGAATCTGAACCAACATCAATGCTACAAAACCCAGGAAAAAAATTTCTCAAGTGTCCAAATGCAGTGCCTAAGCGGCTAAGCGTTTATCTTGGTGGAGGGTGAGGGACAGAGCTAGGATTTTCGCGTAGGGGGGGGGACCGCCCCTACTAGCCCCCGGCTCCATCCTTGGTGAGGGTGGTCGATATGGTTATCCACTCCTTGAAATGTATGAAGTACTCCTGTGCGACACCTAATTTAACAAGGGTGTGAGATATATGTTCCACACTTTTTTTTTTATTATTATTATAAATGGATGTCCGAGTCAGCTTGCACGCAAATCGACTAATTTTGGGGCCCTGAAACTTACGACCAAACAAAACCTCCAATGACCCCAAGGTTTGCAATTTTTGACCTACGTTGGATTTAAACATGCGAGTCATGCGACCTAGTGGAGGACAAGCACTCATCTGCTATCTCAATCCCACTTGGCCAAACCCTTGAGGTTATGATCCACACTTTTAATTGGACATTCACCTAGAACATTTATATATTATTGTATTTTACTGCAGAACCTTCTATGGCTGCGTTTTTGTAAACTTATAAGTTTGAACATTATTTTAATATTTTTTATTTTTCATAACTTTTTGTTTAGCTTTTCTTTGTAATTTTTAGGGTTAATCATTTGTCTCGATAAGAAGAATCAGAAAAATATAGAAATATTGACTGATGTTGAAAAAAATCAAATAAGCCGTCACTTTAGACAAATAAGACAGCTATTTAATTGGTATTTTTTCATCTATAGTAAACTTTTTTTCTTACTTTCCGTCGTAATTTTGTCCTTTTCAGACTCCTCTCATCGAGACGGATGATTAATCCAAAAAATATCACTCGAATCTAACAAAAAATTAGAAGACGAACAAAATCCACAAAACGGAGAAGAAAAATGAGTTTACAAGAATGGAGCCTATGTATGAAATGCTTAACTAATTACCTGCAGAAACCCAGTGACGCTCTTAGTTGCAAGCTGTTGAATGGTGTTGCTTGACACAGAGGATCCAAGGGTATAAGCATAGTCATTGGCTCCTATCTCACCAACCCAAAACAAAGCATCATTCATGGCTTCATCACACTGGCCTCTTGTTGTTGGCCCTTTACAGCCTTGAGCCTCCAAGGTCTTGTTGAACCATTTGAGCTGGGTCACAAGTGACTGGGGAGTGATGTTCAGTGTGAGGTTGTTCTTGACAAAGAACCTGTGCCTTATCGCAGTGGATCCAGCCACTGCGAAATTGATACCCGTTGATTTATCAGCTTTTTTGCCAAGGTAAGGGGGCAAGTATGGGAGGGACAGCGCTTCTGTCACGAAGTCGATCACGAGCCGTCCGTCGGAGTATCGGTTGGTGGGGTGGTGGAAGAATGTGAGGCCGTAAGGGGGGCTTGACACATAGTTGAAACCGCTCGGGCCCGTGGTCGATACCGTGTTGCCGGTGTCGGTGTACGAGTCTCCGAAAGCGTAGATTTTTTTGAAGGGGCGGGGGTGGCTTGGAGTTGGAGTGGTAGCTGAAGAAGCTGGAGGCAGAGAAGATGAGAGGAAGAAGATGGAGGTGGTGATGGTGATGAGGGCAATTTGGGAAGAGAGAGAAGTGAAGGGAGGGGCCATTTCTAGCAAATCCCTTTCCACCTAGAGTTTGTTGGACAGGCAATGCTCTTTCTGGGCTTAATATATAATCCCATCCTACCTGAAATTACAGCTAGCCTCGCTCTTCTTAATGACGTTTTAGTTTAGGGGATTTCGCACCCCCCAAATTGTTAACCGAACCGTACTACTCCACTCCCAAGGGCAGTGCGAAAATCAATATGAGCAAGGCTAGTTGATTGTTCTTTTGGCGAGTGCGAGAATCAATATGAGTTGATTTTCGCACTCCCGCGGTTAACAATTCGGGGGGTGCGAAAATCACTCCCCTTTAGTTTACTTGATTCAAAATATGGTTATTCATGTGGGAAGTTTTTCCTACTTACCACTTGTTCATGGTACCATATGATTAACTTAAAAATCTTGTGAGCGATTAAGGAGATCCAAAATTTAATCTAAGCTCATCCATGTGAGTATGCCTGGAAACCTCAGAAATAATTAAGCTGATGAACTGGGAGGGCCCACATTTGCAGCTGCTGGAGTAAATGAGGAAGGTGAGGATAATAACTTTGGTAGATACTTAACAAACAGGAAGTAGTTGGAGGGAACACTAGTAAATGGCAGCCTTCAATGTACTTGTTTGTTCTGTCCATTTCTGGGCACGTTCAAAGTTCTGTCCATTTCTCGGCAGGTGAAAACCTTAACACCGAAGGGAATTTTTTTTTACGTGATCCAATGTCCGAAAATGCACCGAAATTAATAAGAAGTTACAGAGAGGACCCGAACCCCACCCAACTATTAATAAGCCAGTAAAATCAGGTGTTAATGCCGTGTGCAGGTTCTCCCTCTTTACTCGAGTACGTTCAAAGTGTCGGCAATCCCACATTTCCATTGGATTTATGAGATTCTGTACTGGACCGATTTTTCTGCTTCCTTTCTAGGTGGCCTTTTGATGGCTTTTTGTTTGTGTTCTTCATTGTATAACAACACGAGAACTTCCGTTTTCTTCGTTTGGACGTGGGCAAGGATGGGACCAGAGGGGGTCTGGTGGCGGCAACCGCCATGACAAAGAATTTTAGAAAATACAATTATTATATGTAAAAAAAAAAAAATTATGCCCAACTTATATAGTCTCGCCACTACTAGATTTTTTTAGTATACATTTCGTCATTGTTAGGATAAAATCCTGGTTCCGTACGTGGGGTTCTCATGTGTTTACAAAGTCAAGAAAACAAACCATAGTTTATACTAGTTGATGACTTGATTCCCTTCATTCTTCAGGTTTTCTCAACCCGGCCGTATGGAGCTTATGGCTTCGTATCAATTGGTCGGAAGAGATGAGAGGAGAGAAGGTTTTGGAGAGAGAATATGGATGTGGAATCTGCCTAGAGCCCTGCGCACGAGAATGGTTTTGCTCAACTATTGTCATGCGGCGTGCATCAATCACTAGTTCACTACCGTGTCTGGTATATCCCGATATCGCTCTTTCTTAGTTGTATGCATTGTGGTTTAGTGTTTTCATGTGCTCAACTATTGAAAATGGTTTAGTATATAACGAAACCTGACCAGCTACTGTATAATCCGAGGTTAACCTTTTGAGTCGCATTTTTAGGCTAAGGGTCGCTGGTTAACAGGTCAGTTGGCGCGAGTCGTTACAGTTATGTTGGGGGAAAACATTCTATATGAATAGAGGACTCGTGCCTATGTCAATTTATACTGAATTTGAGTGAGGACCTGATATACTTAGATTTCTCTGTTTGTTTGATGGATCCCTCTGAATTATTGCAGTCATTGAAGGGAAATCTATGGAAAAGGTTTACACAGGCAAGTAGTATGTTATTTCATAGAAGCCATATTGTATCCCTTCTGGCCTTGCATTTCTTCAACTACTAGCTCATCTGTCTAAATCTGCTAACAGGAAAAGACTACTAAAAACTGCGATACAACGTCGTCCTTATTAGTACTCCCCGCCTGCTTGATTTTTCCTGCCTAGCAAGTACTTGAAAGGAGGACGACAGAACGATCCTTCGAGGAACGAGTCGGAAAGCGCCTTGTACATTGCTTCGGTGAGGTGAACTCCGTCCCAATTGATGTACTCGGAAGGGTCCGAGCACGAGCTCGACGACGTCGATCCGCACCAATCAGACACTTGGAAGTTGTAGGGTCCGCCCCCCGACCCACAGCAGGCTTTGAAAGGTTCCCTGAACCCGTACTTGCCCGCGTTCTTCACGACGGTGTGGTAGGAATTCCAGTAATCGGCGTAAACTACGACAGAATGGGGGAATCGGGTCCTGAAATCGTGTAACTTGGACTGGAGCACGGCGTTGTAGCGGTAGCTTTGGTGGTTTACTCTTGCAACGCAACCGATGTCGTCTCTGTCCTCGTTTCCAAACAGTGCCAAGGCCAGTGTTAGGCAGCCTGTTGGGGGGAGGCCTTGGACCACTATGTACTTTGCACCCTTTGTCAACAATGCCTGTGAACCAATACAATGTTATGAACTGAGTGAATCAAGAACTGGAGTCTGGAGGAGAGAAAATTATGCACATTTAAGAGTGGAACTAAGGATTTGCCACAACAGTGATTTTGCATACCCATGGGAAAAAATGGCACAGAGTGCAGTGAGTGAACATTCATCTTTGTGGAGGGTGGGTCTGATCCTGAAAAAAGGCAGTGCTCCCGTTTTGGATTAGCAAAAGTGACACAACTTTATAACACAACTCCGAACAAAACTGCGTTCAGAGCCGTTCGAGGTATGCGGGCTTACGCGCGTGCATCGAGCGGTTCAGGACACAATTGTGTTTGAAGTTGCGATTATAGCATCGCTCTTGGATTATAGCAAAAAGTGTGACACAACTTTATAACACAACTCCGAACAAAACTGTGTTCAGAACCGTTCGAGGTATGCGAACTCACGTGCATCGAGCGGTTCAGGACACATTTGCATTTGAAGTTGTGGTTATGGCATCACTCTTGGATTTAGTACTTTGCAGGCCGACAATAGTTTTACACAAAAGTTTCATCGATAAGTGTCCAGAATGGAATATGCAAGCAGTCATATGAGTTAAGTGTAGGAATTCCTAGCATAACAATCACGAATCATGACCAAAAATCAGGAGAGTTTATGATTACGCTAGGGGAATTGATATTTGTACTTTCCTTCTTATAATTTGTACTTTATTTTACGGCATTACTCTTTGATGTCTGTTTTTTTTTTTTTTTTAAATCTAATGAAAACAGGATATCAAAAAAAAAGGTGGGTGTGAAAATCTTTTTCTTGATCTATATCCATATTCTTTTGCCAATCAACAAACCCAACAGACAAAAATTAGGCGCAAAACTGATAACGAAAAAAAAAAATTGAATAAGTACAAAACGAGAAAAAGCCCAAAAATCTCAGCGGAACTTAGCCAGAGAGTAGAAAACTAATGCTTCATTAATTACCTGCAGAAACCCAGTGACACTCTCGAGTGCAAGCTGTTGAATGGTGGTGCTTGACACAGAAGATCCAATGGTGTAAGCATAGTCATTGGCTCCAATTTCACCAACCCAAAACAAAGCATCGTTCATTGCCTCATCACATTGGCTTCTTGTTTCAGCCCCTTTGCACCCCTGAGCCTCCAAGTGCTTGTTGAACCAGTCAAGTTGGGTTCCAAGTGACTGGGGAGTGACATCAAGTGTGAGATTGTTCTTGACAAAGAAACCGTGGCTTATTGCAGTGGATCCAGCCACTGCAAAATTGACTCCTATTGATTTATCAGCATTTTGGTCGAGGTAAGGGGGCAGGAAAGGGAGTGACAGCGCCTGCGTTACGAAGTCGATCACCAGCCGCCCGTCGGAGAACCGGTTGGTAGGGTGGTGGAAGAACGTGCGGCCGTAGGGGAGGTTTTCGGCTGCTTTTGTGTTGCCGGTGTCGGTGTTCGAGTCCCCGAAAGCGTATATTTTCTTGAAGGGGTGGGGCTTGGGTGGTGAGGTGGTGGAAGTAGAAGATGAAAGGATGAACAAGGACGTGGTGATGGCGATGATAAGGGTAACTTGGGAAGAGAAAGGAGTGAAGGGAGGAGCCATTTTTCTCATGGCCTTTTAAGTTCCTCCTACTACTGCTAGACTTGCAAGTTGCAATGCTCCTTGTGGCTTATATATCCCATCCCTTTTTTGAATTGACTACTATGCCCTTACTCTTTTCACTTCGATTCTAAACACTGGTATGGTATACTTCACTATCTTCTTAATCTTCTGAAAATATGAAACGTATTTATATAACCGGATGTTCAGGCTAGTTTGCACGTAGCTCGACTAATTCTGAAATCTAGGCTAGTTAGTTTGCATTCAGTTCGACTAATTTCAAAAACTTTGAAGATAATGACCGAACAAACCTCCAGTAGTCCTGAAATTAACTGAAACTTAGAACCTTATAATTGCAAGTCTTTTATAAGACTTGAGGGTCCACAAAAGCAACTACTTGTGTAAATGAAGGCGGTGAAAGTAATGAATTTGGTAGGAGTTCAAGGGAATTTATGGAAGCCTTTAATTGCAAATCGGTGTGACTCAGGAGTTAGGTCGAATGGGCCATGCTACCTCAAGTTAACTAACTTTAGCCTAGGGGTGCTAATCGAGCCAAACAAGTCAAGCACAACGTTGTTCAGGCTTGGCTCGACTCTTTGTTACATGTGCTCAAGTTTGGCTCGAGCTTGAGAATTTTTTAAGACTAATTGTTCAAGCATGGCTTGAGTTTGAAATTTTGTGTTCGTAATAAGCTTGGCTTGGCTTGTGAAATATGCAAGCCAATCCCGAGCTAGCTTAAGCTCGTGGAGTTTCGAGCCCAGAGTAAACGAGCCGAATCAAGTAAATAATTTTTTTTAAATTTTGCTTCAAATTTACTAACTTAAGAAATAAGTACTTATTTTGGATTTTTGGAAGGGAAAATAAGAACCCTTGTTCCACTGAGGGTTCTTAAGAAATAAGTACTTATTCTGTGTGTATTTTTGATTGCTTAAACTTTTCAATACGAATCTCAAAAAATATGCAATATATATCTTGTTTGATAGATCTCAATTATTTCTATTATACAAAGTTCGCAAAATCATGAAATTCATTATAAATTAAAGATATAAGCAATAAAAAAATAACATAAGTTAGTAGAACATGGATTTTTATTAGGTAAAAAAACACTCCGTAACTACTTATTTTGTTAGTGTAACGGAGATATTATGAAAAAGTATGTTAAAAAAATCGGTTTTAGTTATTGTATATCAGTTCATATTACATCTAGTTCATCTTGAATAGCTTTATGCGTTCTTGTAAACTTATAATCTAAAACTTATTTCGGAATTTTTTACTGTTTGTTTAATTTTTCGTCGTAATTTTTGAGATTAATCGTTCGTCTCAACGAGAGGAGTCTAAAAAGTACAAAATTATGACCGAAAGCAAAAGTAGTTCATTAAAAACAAAAAAAAGTATCAAACAGTTGTTTTATTTGTCTAAATTGCCGTCTTATTTGAATTTTTTCAACATTGGTCCATATTTTTATACTTTTCCGATTCGAGACGAACGATTAATCTCAAAAACTACGACGAAAAGCTAAACAAAAAGTTATGAAAAGTAAAAAAATACCAAAATAAGTTTTCAGATTATAAGTTTATAAGAATGCATAGGAATAAGAGGACTTGAACGACATCATATCTCTAAACTAAGTAAGAACAATCCTGTGCCAAAAAATCTGATACCCAAATTCGAGATTAGCAAGAAGCCAACCAAAAAAACACTTATTGGGATAAGTTCACTCCTATAGGGCAAGCCTAGAACATTTATTGGGCAAAGTCCAGAACCAAAATGAAAAAACCCTAACTCTATCGACAGCAAACTTGATTTATTTAAACTAGTAAGTAATTTCGAATGAACTTTTATTGAGCCGGATGTGGACTGAGTTTACTAGTTTGATTTGCCTTGCAACCTCAGGAAAATTTAAGGTATCACTTTATATAATAGTAATACTAATTCAATAAAGACAAAATGAATGAAATAAGTATAAAAGCTCGTTTCCCTCTTTTGTGTCTTGCCCTATACTCCAACTCATCGTCCCTTCTAAAAAGCCCTAAATCGCAAAACCCTAAAAATCGTCCGCCCATGGCCGACTGAGCGACTGTGTTGGATTTCTTGACCCATCTCCGTCACGAACAAGCTCTGATTCACTTATTTGAGAGTTTCGTTAGAAGCATCGATGTTGATAACCACATCGAGCGATTCAAAGAGTTGATAACGACATATGAACAACTCCATGTCAAATATGCAAAAAGGGGTGAGGCGGTAGATGGTTTAGTTGAGTCTGTAGATGCTAGTATCGAGCAGTGTTGAGTTATGATTAGGGAGCTCGAAGCTATTCGTAATGATCAAACGGCGAAGGAAGAGGCTATGGATACGAGGATGACATCGTTATTCGTACAAGCAAAGCCGATTTTGGAAGAATTAATTTGTTAGAGCTCTTGGGAACGGGGACAGCAAGACGTGCCGGACTATCAGAGAAATCTGGGCATTCAACACCCTCTTCAAGATGATGGGTGATTTCCCCGTCGGGTCATATGTACCACCGAAGAAGCATACGCCGAGGCTCTGACATCAAATCTCATGGCGATGTACCAGCAGTCGCAACAGCCAGAGTCACCACCGGGAGAGCCATCCGCGAAGTACCCGAGATACGACATTGGCGATTGGCAGCAAAAGAAGGACTGACTGGTAACGCTTGTCTCTAGTTACTGTTGTGCCTTGCCTTTGGGAGGGTGTGGTTTTGAGAGTCCGGCAGGAGAGGTTATGGGGGGAGGGGGAAGGGGCACATGCATAAGGTGTGGGCTGCGACTCTAGAACTTTTGTTCAATTAGTAGTTCTGAAAATCTAGAAAGTTCGCAGAGTGAAACAAATTCACTCTAGAACTTTTGTTCAATTAGTAGTTCTGAAAATCTAGAAAGTTCGCAGAGTGAAAAAAATTCAAGAAGTTTTGCCCTACAATTCCGTTTGAACAAAAGTTCGAGTCGCGATCCACACAACCCTCCCATCCCTGTCCTCGCAGCCCACACCTTACGCCCATGCCCCTTCCCCTTCCATAACCTCTCCTGCCAGACTCTCAAAACCACACCGGCCACAGCAGTGCAAACACGTAAATATTGAAAAGCAATCTATTGACCATCGTAAAATGTAAAACTAGAGACGAACATTACCAGTCAGTCCTTCTTTTGTCGCCAATCGCCAATGTCGTATCTCGGGTACTTCGCGAATGGCTCCCTCGGTGGTGTCTCGGGCTGTTGCGACTATTGGTACATCGCCATGAGATTAGATGTCAGAGCCTCGGCATATGCTTCTTCGATGGTACATATGACCCGACGGGGAAAACCACCCATCATTTGAAGAGGGTGTTGAACGCTTGGACATCTCTGACAGTCCGGCACGTCTTGTCCCCGTTCCCAAGAGCTCTAACAAATTAATTCTTCCAAAACCGGCTTTGCTTGTATGAACAACGATGCCATCCTCGCATCCATAGCCTCTTCCTTCGCCGCTTGATCATTACGAATAGCTTCGAGCTCCCTGATCATAGCTCAACACTGCTCGATACTAGCATCTACGGACTCAATTAAACCATCTACCGCCTCACCCCTTCCTGCATATTTGACACAGAGCTGTTCATACGTTGTTATCAATTCTTTGAATCGCTCGATGTGCTTATCAGCATCGATGCTTCTGACGAAACTCTCAAATGAGTGAATCAGAGCTTGTTCGTGACAGAGATGGGTCAAGAAATCCAACACAGTCTCTTAGTCGGCCATGGGCAGATGATTTTTTAGGGTTTCACGATTTAGGGCTTTTTAGAAGGGACGATGAGTTGGAGTATAGGGCAAGACACAAAAGAGGGAAACGAGCTTTTATACTTATTTCATTTTGTCTTTATTGAATTAGTACTACTACTATATGAGGGGCCGGTTCCTTCCACACAAATTGTGACACTCCATATCAACCATTGAAACTAACGGCTGAGATTAGGACTTAACTCTCTCCCATTACTCTTAGGGTGTACACGGTCCGGATTGGTCCGGTTCTCTAGAAAACCAATAACCGGATCATTTCAAACAGTTCTAGAAAATTGGGAACCAGAACCAAACCGCAAGGCCGGTCCGGTTTTGGTTCGGTTCCGGTTCTATCCAATAAGCATCCAAACACTTATTCATAAAATTAAAAAAATAGGAAGATAATCTACTAGAATAGGAAAGGAAAGAAGAAAATAAAAGCTTTCCTAACAAATGAGATTTCATCTCTAAATAAATTAAGTTTAGCAAGGAAAAAATTAACCTACCAAATTCAAATATATATTTAATTACACACACATCTGTATTTCTATATTTATCTTAGTTTTAAACGGTCCGGTTCGGTTCTAACCACGGTTCATTAATTGAGAATCAGTAACCAAACCAAAATTAACGGTTCTTATTTTTTTGGAACCATAACCTGACCATAGAACCGCAAAACCGGACCAAATAGGACAGTTCGATCCGGATCGGATCGATTTTACGGTTCGAACGGTTTTATTGAACACCCCTAATTACTCTCACATGCTCTCTCTCTCTCTTTCTCTCCTCTGTCCTATTCTCTCCCTTCTGACTTCTCCAATTCTACCCATCCATTTCTTCTACATCGCCTCCCACATACGCCGCCGCCGCCACCAACATCCCTCTCTCCCATTTCCACCCAAAACAATCACCAGATCCATGCTAAAGAAGAAAAATTCCAGTTGTCGATGAGGCTTTTTGCAAATGATCATCTGTTTTGGGTTAAGAATATACAAATTCCAATTACCAAAATATACAAATTCCCATGGTCATTTTACATTTGGGTAGGGCGACAATACACATCACTTTTGGTTTGTATATATATTAGATTTTATAAATGAGGAGAATTTGTATATTAATGTTCAATGCTCTTTCCCCGGCTTAGATGGAGTGTCATAATTTGTGTTAAATTTTGTGCAAGAGGAACTGGCCCCATTATATAAAGTGATATGTTAAATTACCCTGAGGTTTTTAACTTTTGCACAATACTCCCCTTCTTTTTGGAAAATTGACGTTAGCAGGTATTGGTGTTTCACAATTCCGCCCTTGCAATTAGGGGTGAGTATGAACTGGATTAGTTCGGTTTTATAGTAAACCAGGAACCAAACCACTACCTACGGATTATGAATTTGGGGAACCAAACCAACCCACAAAAAGTATAAGACCAAACCAATCCACACCATTAGACTACGGTTTGGTTTCGGTTTTGAACCATGGTTTACTTAAAACTGAAGTATCATCTTCGTAAACTATTTAAAGTACTCAAAATTGCGGAGATAACTAAGAATTGGTTTTCATTTATAGAAATATAGGAAAAATTAGGAATTAATTGAACTGTGGAACCACTATTCACTGAATGAAGCATTATATATTTATATACCATGTACTTTTGGTGTACCAAAATTATATGAATAAGTTTTATTTTATTTTATAACATCAGTGGATTACAACAAGCAAAACTAGGAAAAGTCCTTAATCAAAATAGAATTAAGAGCGGGCGGAATACAACTCGTAAAATGGAAATTTAATTATAGAAATAAGTTGTGATATATATAGAAGTTTATGCTAAATAATTTTGGCAGTAAATGAATACTGAATAGGACGGTGGATTGAATAGATTATTAATAATTTAGAAAATTAGTTGACTATGTATACCTATCATGTATACTTGGTGTATTTAAATTAAATGAGATATATAATTATACAGTTTGGATCGGTTTGGAACCGAAACCATTAACGTAAATCCATAAACCAAACCATTTAATGCGGTTTCTAATTTTTTTAAACCGGAACCAAACCACCCTACTAAAAAACCAAACCAAATAATTCGGTTTGGATTGGATTCGGATTTTTTGCTCACCCCTACTTGCAATTAAGTAACCGACACTGTCCTTTTTTTTTCTTCTGAGCTCACAATTTGACCTTTTACAGATTTAAGAAAATCTTTCCATTACAGTTTTTTCTATTTTAAAGTTATTTGTCGTAATTTTTGAAATTAATCATCGTGATGGTGAATAAATAAAGTAAAAGAATGTGGCCCAAAATTGAAATTTTTTTTGTACTGGGATGACAAAAAAGATAACTTCATTATTGATAAAAAAAAATTTGTCTTTAGTCTTTACTGACTTGTATAAGTGAGAGGATAAATTGCATGCACTTCTCCTGAGGTTTTTTACTTTTGCAAAATCCCACCTTCTTTTTCTAAAATTGCCTGACTACCGTTGTCATGCTTTTCCCCTAAAACTCCGTTAGCAGGTATTGGCAGTGATTTCTTGTCAAAGATTTCACTATTTTTCACTAATTCACTATTATTCGCCTGATGAGCTCTCCAAAAATCTTACATGAGAAACTTGATGGTAAAATTATCATTTCCATATTTTTTTGGGGTAAATGTCATTTCTCCGTTAGGTCTGACATGACGCAACAATGTTGATACAAGGAGGAAAGTTTTCAAACCCATAACCTAAATTCGAAAATTGAACATATGTAAGCACAACGGATGCTATTTAAATCACATGCAACTGCTTCAAAAGCTCTCAAATTACTAGGACCCTGTCAAAAAAATTTCTAAAAAATAGTTGCGCACTCAAGTGTGAGTGAGCATGTGCTTGTGTTTTCATATATATCCATTGATCATATGAATTAAACTGTTCACAATATACAAATAAACCAACTGAATCAGTTTACTAAAATTGATACTCCCTCTGTCCCAATTTGTTTGTCCCATTTTTGACTTTTACATGTCTCAAATTGACTATCCAATTTCCAAATCAATGGATTAGATTATTTAAATTTCCAAATCAATGGATCAGATTTGGTTTCCTTAATAAATTGGAAACCCGAGATTGACAAACAAATCGGGACGGAAGGAGTAGCAAATATCAAAAATCTCTAACTGTTATGACTCTAAGGGTAGGTTTGGTTCGACGGAATCAATGTTAGAATGGAATTGTCATTCCAAGGAATACTTATTCCCATGTTTGGTTCACCATTAAATGATGAAATGATCATTCCAAATGGAATTACTATTCACCTTGGTAAAGAAATTGTCATTCCACTAAAAAAAACTTAAGAATTGTCATTCCATTTCTTTGCCACACAAAAATTATAAGTTCCACTCCAAGATTCACTATTGCCATACTGAAAATTACTATTGCCACACAAAAAATTACTATTGCCACACCAAAATTACTATTGCCGCTCCAAAATTACTATTTTCACTCTAAAAATTACTATTGCCACACCATTCCATTGGATGAGAATAACTATTCCTAAGTACAACCAAACTTGGGAATGGAAAAGATATTCCAATCTCATTTCCTCCAATTCTATTCCATCGAAACAAACATACCCTAGGGTGCGTTTGGTTGGATGGAATGGAATGTGAATAGGAATAGAATTGGAGGAATTGAGAATGGAATAATCATTCACATTCTCATGTTTGGTTGTGCTTAGGAATAGTCATTCTCATCTCCAATGGAATAATGTGACAATAGTAATTTTTTGTGTGGCAATAGTGAATGTTGGAGTGGCACTAGTAATTTTAGTGTGACAAAGAAATGGAATAACAATTCCTTAGTTTTTTGGATGGAATGATAATTCCTTTACTAAGGTGAATAGTGATTCCATTATTCAATGGTGAACTAAACATTGGAATAAGTAAGTCATTGGAATGACTATTCCATTCCAACCTTGATTCCATCCAACCAAACATACCCTAAATGTTTGTTCTTCTTGTTGCCTCTTTTTCTCGGACTAATACTCTCAAGGCCTTCCTCCTCAGAGGCGGCTCCACATGTATACTTCCATGGTCAATTGAACACCCAAAACAAATTTTTTTTGCTAAGAATACATGTAAAAGTTTTGGACTAACCTTACTTTGAACACCCAACTCAAATGTCAATGAACACCCAATTGTAATAGTCTTGAACACTAAACCCAAAAAGAATTGAACACTAAGCCCAAAATCAATTAAACACTCAATTACAGCCCATCAATCCAAGTAATTCATATTTAAATACCTAACACAATATCTCAAATACAGCTCACAATTATGATGAAAAAAATAAATAAAAGAAACAGAAAAAAGAAAAATCTATAGGGATAAGTATTATGCTCTGGATTCTCTATCTCTTTATTGTCGATGATTAATTTCACATCATGACAATAACTACATTATAAATTTTAATTTGGTTAGCTTAAAGAATTATGGATGAAAGTTTTAAAAAAATTCAACTACGTTGCAAAATCCCGTTAACTTCAATCATATTTCTTCGAAATTAAGACTACGATAAAAAATCTCATCATGCCACCCTAAGGAACAACATATTTTCGAGATGGGTCAGCCCCAACATATTCGCTACAATTTCTTTCCAAAGGGTTTTAGTATATTAATACGCTGGTTAAACACTAACACAAAATATGAGAATTTGTCTAGGACAACTGTAAAATTTTACCATCTCCATTCTCGAAATTAACACTGTCTAATACACAATATATATGACAACTTTCAAAAAAACTATTTTTCTCGTAAAAAATAATAGTATACATTTTTGAGTTCTCATTTTGCCTCGTAATTACTTTTTTTAGAATAGATGTTATGTTTTTTAACCGCACTATTTATACTAATTTATGAGATTTTGTACATATATTATTGGTTAATAAATCAGCCAGTCGAGTTAAGGCAATTTTTGAACGCCCTACCACAAATTCCTAGAGCCGCCACTGTTCCTCCTCCTCAACTTTCTGCTCCACCTCTAACATCGCCAACTGCAGTCCCACAAATAAAACATAATGATTCAAGATGTCGAAGTGATTAGCCCTTTTTCAAATGCTGAAAAGCACTTGGGATTTTAATAGCAAAAGTTTTACCTCTTCAAGAATTGGTTTAAGCTCCTTGTATCGAGAAACAGCGAGGTAAAACCATCTTTGCGGAGCTCCTATGTAGCCACAACAACAATATCATAAAACAATCTCCTTGTATTCGAGAAGGCTAAATGCAAATCTAGAGTCGGTCTACACAGAGGGTGCTAATACAAAACTTGGTTTTCCAACGTTGTAATCTCTTCCTAGCTTCGGAAGTTACCAAAAAATTCACGACTTGAACATGTCAGAAGGATTGAAACTGGCGACTTCAACTGAGAATTACATGATTTTGCTCTTCTATTCCTCCCACTTAGGACTAGTATACAAAGCCAAATCATTGAGGCTTTAGAAGGAACTTGGCTTTATTCACATGTGTTCTGCCTGTTCGTTACACCTCTGAGAACTAACTGGTTGTGGATGGGAATTTAACTTTTGCCGGTTTTGTAAACTACTTGGATGAACTAATCTTTGATTATATATAAGTTCTTACCACTTTTGATGGAAATGCCTTTTTTTTAGTTTGACAATTGGTTAGGTTATGGCCCAATTCTCCTCTGAAAGAGGATTCATGATAGGTAATGAAAACAAGAATGTTTGTGTCATTCTTTTGTATCTCCCCATTCTCTACGCAAAACAGAATATACAAACAGGGGTGTGGATCCTCTCCGGTCCAAAGACAGTCGCAATCAAGATCGTCCATTGCTGCAATCAATGGTTCGGATTTGCACAGAAACTCGCATGTAAGACTGGATCAATTCTTCACGAGAAGAGTTTTTGAGCAAATCCGAATAATTGATTTTCACAATGTATGGTTTAGATTCTGACTGTTTCCTTTGGTTCAAATGTTGGACTGGACTGGAGAGGATCCGGATCCTCATGGGCCAAAGAATTCACTGTCAAATTGAGTTGAATCTTTTGTGGAATTGATGTTCTCTCTGTTTGCCATGTACATAAAATTAATATTATCTCGATACTGAAATTATTGTACATACGAATCCCATGGGTGGGAGTAATTTTTGTTAGGAATTCGGATTACCTCTCATGAGCTTTGTTGCCATTTTGCAGCCTGAGATGCAACTGGCTTCAGGGATCAAGAAGAGCAAAGTATAGAACTGCGTAGCGGTAACGTCTTCTTGCAAAAAAGGGGCAGAATTTTCGTTTATTTTCTCTGTTAGTTGGACTATTTTCTTGTCTGTCTTCTAAGAAATAGTACTTTGAATTTCGTTTCTGTTAGATTCTTGGGTTACTATGCCTGGGGAGTTGGAACTTTCGGTTGGAGTAGTTTGTTTTTCGGTTAAGGGGTGGCCGGGCTGGCTTACATACATCTCGACTAATCTTTCTTCGGTTCGGTCAAGGCCAGACCATCCACGCCGGAAATAGGGGATTCACAAGAAATTACTTTCTTGCGGGCTAACCTCAAGAATCGAACCTTATTAATTGTGTGGAGAGCAAACCCACCAACCAACCGAACTCGCCTTTGGGGCTCCTCATGGACGATTATGGAATGGCTGCCAAAAATGGAATTCAAGTGCAGAAAGAACCTCATTATCTTATGCCAATAGGCCCAATATTTCCCTATCATCATCTGTAATAAATCTACGACGATGCATGTTGTGCACACACGTACCCTATTTTCGCAAAAGAACAAACTCGCACTATTCATCCCCAGAACTTCTCAGCTACTCAACTTCCCACGTATACTAGAACTCTAGAAGAGATTTGAATTCTTTCCGCGGAATCCGCCGGGAGTGAAAATTGTGCATGGGTTTTCCACCACCGCCGTTGTGGCTTCTACTGTGTATTTAATGTTATAATTTGAATCGTTCATGTTGTAAGACTCGCTTAGTAATACATTCACGCAAAAAACCAACTTGATCGACATCGATAGATTTATCAAAAGTTTAATTTAGTTTATCAAATGAACGGTTATGATTTTGTCAAGTCAAACTGTCCATGACCATTTATTTTATTATCCAAAATTTATGTTTTGATACATCTATTGATGTTTGATGAAGTTGATTTTTGCGTAAATATACTAATCTGTGAGCCCTAGACAGAATGAACAGTTCGATCATCAATAAAACAGGGCCCACAATGGCAATGGTGGAAATCCTACCGTTTCCACCGTCGACGGAAGTAATTTAATCTCAGACAAGAAATAGAAGATTAGGTTTAAGGATAGGGAAATGATTAGCACTCCCCTTTTATTCATTGATGACACTTCCTCTTTTGTTTTTATTCACGTAAAAATACCAAATTGCCATTTATATGAAGAAAGCGACTAAAGAGGTAAGGGTAATTTAATAATCAAAAAGTTATTTAATTTAATTTTAATATAAATGGAATAATCTTGTTTGTCAAAAAAAAAATTCCCACGACTAAAAGGGGAGTGTCCCTTCTTCTTTTTTTATTGACCTCCTTTCTGTAAAATTCATATTGTTGTTCAAGTTAATGATCAAATCAAATTTTTTTTTCCTCAAGGGCTCGTAATGTCTTTCTATGGGATTGTGGGACTATTTATTAGCGTCTATTTGTGGTGCACAATTTTTGAAATGTAGGTGACTGTTATGATAGATTCACTTGAAAAGAAGTATATCTATATAAATATTAGCGAGTATGGCATGCAATTCGATCATAAAGGGTCATGCTATGCATCAGGGATGAACAAAGTTCTAAAATTTTAGAGTTTCACTTGCATATATTTTCAAACAATTCTATAAATATTTCTTTATTACAGCCACCATAATTGCCAAATGACTTTTTCTTTTTAACAAAAAGAAAAGAAAAAGCGAAAGAAGATGGATCAAGCCCAAAAATCTGTAAACACCAAACGTGTTGGGCTGTCTCCTGCTTTAAAGCCCAAAGAGAATCTTGAGCTAATGTCGAAAGCCCAATTAATCGGGTCGAATACTGTCCACTACTTCTCAATTTTCAGTCATATTCAAACCATTTTTTTTTTATAATCAAGAAGGTGGGGGGCATCAAGCGTAGGGTGTGATCATAGGGCTCTCTACCCGTCCTCCAATAGAATTTCCGATTCGAGTCATAGTTACTATTCGAGATGATTATTCGAGATGATGGGTCGTCATCACAGTACCACTTTAATGCACAGCTGGTGCCGCAGACGGATTTCGAGCATCTGCCGGAGTAGTGCCCTCACCAAATGGTCATATTCAAACCATTTGATCAAAGAAGCGACAATCGATCACCAGAAAGAAATCCACCAGCTCCTGGACTTTCTTCCTGAGCAGGATCGATGAGCTGAATCCGGTGGCTAGGCTTTGCGGCCCTGTGGGGTCGGCGGTCCCGTGGTTGTGGAGAGGCTGAGTGAGTTGTGTCTCATTCGTTCTCTCGATGGAGTTCCCAACGTCTGGTGTGCCAGAGCCGGTCAGGGATCGGTTAGCGCTCTCTCTCTCTCTCTCTCTCTATCTATCTATATATATATATATATACACACACACGTGTGTTCGAATTTGAAGATGGTGGGTGGAACATATATGCTTGTTACTAATTCGAAGATGGTGGGTGGAAAAAAATTGGTGTTTTTTTTATAACTCACGTGTCTAGGCGAAAGCTTTCGCGGGCCTCGACTAATCGACTAAAATCCTGGGATGAATCCCACTGCCCACTTGCAGGGTCCACCTAAGTCAGAGCCAAGTTCTGTTTGGACCGGCTCCAAAGGAGATGGACTGGACCATATCCGTTGTAGTACAAATGCTCTTCTTCTTTTTATATCAGCGTTGTACTGTTGTAGTACAAATGCTTATGGAACACTCCATTGATAAAAGCCGAAACAAAAGAGTGCGTAGTTGAATGTCTAATTTTTGTAAAGAGTCTATTTTATTTTGTCAAGAAGAATTGGCATGCAATGGAACTCATTTAATAGTTGGTTCCGGTCCAAACCTGGACCGTATCCTTTGTAGTACAACTGCGGTGTAACTTGTTTCAGGTTTTGTAAAATTCCTTTGATTTATGGATCTCTCTAACTCATTCAAGAATGTAGGAACGAGGCAGGATGTTACTGCCAGCCTTAAACATTCCTTCTCTTGTTCATGTTGTGTGTTTAATATTCTCGATACTTCTATAAATACTGAAGCTTCCGAGGGTAATAAAACAATTTTGGTAGTCTGAAATATCCAATTCGAATGTGCTGCAATGTCCATAGTTGCCGACAAGGTGGCAGTCTCATTAGGAACCGAGACCCACGACTCCATTATTTGCCCATCCGATCACAATTCAGTTGTTGTCAAACCCACCGTTGGGCTTACAAGTCGAGCTGGAGTTATTTTGTGTGCACCCTTTTGGGACACCATTTGGTAGGCACAAACTTTGATGCTTCTTTTTTTTTCTCCCCTACTTTCTGGCATCCTTCAATGTAAAATATTGTCTTTTGAGCTAAACATGGTTATTAACTCAGTGGATATTCCAAGTTATGTAGTCTCAAGACTCTGAACAATGAGTATAAATGACGGTAATATTTACAGGACCATATGTTGGACTGTAGCGGATGCAGTTTATGTGATTTATGTTACATCAGGGTTTGATCCAAGGGATGATGAAGCAACAAGAGAAGTATCTAAGTTCATTCCAAGGGAGGTTATAAACATTTTCTCAGTGAGGAAGGTCTGAAAGGAAAGAGATAGTATGTTGTTAGAAGTCCATTCGTGTATAATCTTCATCATTCAGCCATAGCCGCAGCTTTCGAGGATCATCTCAATACGTTGACGTCTCATACTAGTAAGAGTTTCTCATATTTTCGTGACGTTAGCCACTAGAGAAACGATTCAGGGAAGAACAACTGAAGTTAAGAAGGATAGATACTATAAAGAGCATGCATGTGTCAGCAAAGACTTGGGATGAGACAAGAATCGTGGATGCTTTAGATGAGAGAAAGAGCATGTTCCTTAGTTAATGATATATCCCACAAGAAGGTTTTCCTTTAATCCTAGCAAGGAATTTTTTTATGATGGGCTGAAATTAGTTGCCAAGCATGGTCATTTCCTCTTTAGAAACAAAGGGTGTTTGTTAGCGTGCCCGCCTGGTACTCGTCTCTTTGTCCCAAACTACAGTGTCAAAAATGGCGTATGAGCTGTAGCTCCTGTCAATTTGGACAAAAATTGCGATGGTGCACTTTAGTCCACAAATCACAGGGGTTTATCTGCTGATTTTTAAATGAAAGAGGGTTGTCTGCACATAGTCCAAACCATAAGGGGATAAACTGTAGTTTGTCCAAAAAATTACCCCCTCCATGGAGCTGGTAACTAAACGTGGATAGAGTAAAAAAGTGGTGTAATATTACACCACCGAGGTAATACTAGCCCCCAAATATTACTCCTAGTACAATTTATTGACCCTTCAAGCAACTTTTTTTTTTTTTTTTTGATCCGACCCTTCAAGCAACTTAAGGGTCGAGCTTTTCTTGATTCCAAAGAGGACAGAGCACATGAAATTGCTGAAATTCATGTGGTTCCCACCAATCTGTGGAATCCTATGGGTGCCAACATTTAAAAGCAACAAGAAGAAAGGTTAACTGTGGATCATCATCTCTTTTGTCTATATATAGCTTTGAATTCTCACCAGTGTCTTACTGATTTTAGTCATAGTGTTTTCGATTCTTTCACTATGGCCATCGGTAAAACACTGCTTATGTTTCTGGGTGTGACCTTGTTTGGATTCAGCAGTACCATGGTGAACAGTGAATTCTCAATCAGAGAAGCTAGTGTGCACGATATCCGGATTGCTTTCGAGCAAGACAAACTCACTTCCAGGAAACTTGTTGAATTCTACCTGAGAGAAATTGAAAGACTCAACCCAGTTCTTCGAGCAGTCATTGAGGTGAATCCGGATGCTCTCGACCTTGCAGACAAGGCTGACCAAGAGCGTAAGGCCAAGGCACCTGTGTCAAAGTCTTGGTTGCACGGTATCCCTGTTCTGCTCAAGGATAACATTGCAACCAAGGATAAGCTAAACACCACAGCTGGGTCATATGCGCTGCTCGGTTCAGTCGTGCCCCGGGATGCAGGGGTGGTGGCGAAGCTGAGGAAAGCGGGCTCAATCATATTGGGAAAGGCGAGCTTGAGTGAGTGGGCTAATTTCAGGTCGTCTGATTCGTCTAATGGCTGGAGTGCTAGAGGCGGCCAAGCTGTGGTAGGTTGCCAATTTGTTTCTCTTTAATGGCTTATGAGTGCATATTGGGTTTATGCTTACTAACGACAACCAAATTTGGCATGTCAGCAGTAAATATTAAGTACTTGATTCCTAATTCCTCTTCATTCTTATCTTTTAACATGTTGAGTTTTTTCAATTGAAAGCAGGGGCATGGGCAGAAATAGGACTAAAAATGACTATGTTCTTTATTTTCTATTCTTCCTTTGTGAAATAGAACAACAAAAAGGGTAGGACAGAGTTACATTTTTTCTAAACATGGGATGTGCTTCTTTTGCATTCATCGTAACCGAACATTTGCAATGTTGAGGCAAGTAATTCCAACCTTCTGAAACTCTTTTGATACTTGTCGTCTTATTTTTTTTTCTCACTCTCCTTGGCATTTTATGTATTTTAGTAATAATATTCTTTTGCATAATTAGGTGACAATGTGATAGCTAGCACTACAGATATGGCAGTACTACCTTCTCTGATAAGAGATCATGGGTGAAATTTGATGTCTTGGGAATGATTTGGGAAAAAGTTGTGAAATTTAGCTTAGATCCAATCTGATTAAATGGTGATACTACGCTTCCGCATTTGTGCAGTGTCCGTATGTGAAATCAGCAGACCCATCGGGATCAAGCACAGGATCGGCAATATCAGTAGCAGCAAATATGGCTGCAGTATCACTAGGCACAGAGACAGATGGGTCCATCATATCTCCGTCCAGTTACAACTCTGTGGTTGGGTTCAAACCCACAGTAGGCCTTACGAGCCGAGGAGGGGTCGTCCCAATCTCCCCTAGGCAGGACACCGTTGGGTATGTAAAGTTTACATTGCATTGACTTAACTTTTTTCATCATCCACACCTTCTCTCACAACTAGATGTCCAGTTACGGCAGAAATTCCGTGCACGGCATAGGAAAGCCAATTTCTTCCTAGTCATTTGTGTCTGTTCCTTGTGGTATTGCAGGCCAATCTGCAGGACAGTATCAGATGCTGTTTATGTCCTTGATGCCATTGTGGGGTATGATCACTATGATTCTGTGGCAACAAGAAAAGCTTCGACTTACATTCCTCATGGTGGATATGTGCAATTCCTCAAGGCTGATGGGCTTAAGGGAAAGAGATTAGGGATAACAATAGATCCCTACTTTGGTTTCCCTAAAACGTCGGAAATCGCTCAACTGTTTGAGCAGTCTTTTCACAAGTTAAGGTAATCATTTCACTCTCACTCTTTGATGAATCGGTTTTTGGCTCCTCCTCCGATCAACGATGATGGACCTGCAAAGACTCAAGCATCAATTTTTATGTAAGACCAGCTTTTGCTGCACAACTGGCCCAAGAATTTGGGCCCCAACTTGGCAAAAATGTTGGGACAAAATCACTTCAAAGGACTAATGCTTGACTTAGTTGAACTAATATTGGGAAGACTTCCTAGTTTTAGCAAAAATAGGGCCCCAAAGGTAAGAACAGTATAAATATCATATATATTGATATTCATGGTTAAAGTGAAACCGTGGTTCAGTGGTGGAGGTGTGCGAAAACCTTTAGGTGTGCGAAAACCGTGGTTCAGTGGTGTTCACCTCTTTGAAAAATATTTTCCGTCACAAGGTTTACTTGGCAAGTGCTTCACATTTACTTCTACACCTCACCTGTATCAGGATTCCAACAATTATCATAAATTTATGCTCAAACTTGAGATAGATCATATAGATGTATATTGCACCTCAGTCTTTCCTGGAAATCTTTTTACAAACTCAACTCAATTTAAATACAAATTAGATCCTCATTTAGATTTAAGATAAGATGTTGGTATGTAGTAAGTACTAAATATGCGCTATTATATGAGGTCTTTTTTCGATGGGGTCCCTAATCCTACAGGCCTTTTATGTGTTGCTATTTTTATTTCAATGAATGATCTCATCTTCTATTTGAAAATGTTTGTATAGTTTGGTCATTTTGTCTATTTAGATTAAAAAAAGAAGAAGAACCACTTAATTTAATTTCAATGGGCCTTTTTGCTATTATCATGAATGTCTTTTAGTCTTTCAATTCCACAATTAAATATGTGAAAAGGCAAAACAATTTAAACAAACAAAGTTAGATTACAAGTTTTTATGTCTAAGTAGAACCTAAATGGTGTACAAAAATACGTTAAGAATGTAATTTGCGACATGAATGTTGCACAGCACTCAAAAAAAATTCTATGAAATCTCAACTACTTGAACAAAGTGAATAAAATTATTTACTCGAACCTCTAATATTTTAATGCGAATAAGTTAAATGTGAAGTACTAGCATAAACCTACTTATGTTGTATAATTCACTTGATAATTTCATTTTAATGGAAGGTAATTTTCTAATGGTTTGGATCTTTTAAAAGAGAACATAAAGAGCTCCAAACTGTAATTTGCCCTAGTGCCCCAAAATCACAGGGCCGGCCCTGGACTTGAGCCTTGGCCAGCTTTCTTTGCTCTGAATATGAATTTTAGTTCTAACTTTACATTTTGAAATCTTGTGTGACAAAGGCAAGGAGGTGCAATTTTGGTAGACCGTCTGGAAATTCCTAACCTTGAAGCTATTTCTTCCATGCTTGGAGGCGAACAAATAGCTTTGCAGGCTGAGTTCAAGTTGTCACTAAATGCTTATCTCAAAGACTTAGTCACTTCTCCGGTGAGATCATTGGCCGATGTAATAGCCTTTAACGTGAAATTCTCAGATTTGGTAAGTATCATGTCCATAGTTTTTATTTTGTATTTTTTGTTAATCAGTAGGAGATACACACTTAAACTCGCATAAGGGCGTGGAGTCCATGTTACATATTTTGTTATTCAAATTTGCTACAAAATAAAAGAAATGTTCTAAAACATATCAATGTTTTGGCGTGTCACCAAGTTATTGATATGGAAATTAGATGAATTGGACAATTAGACACATACCCGCACCCGACATCCAAACCTTGCATAGTATGGAAGGAAGACTGATTGTATGACCACAAAGCACACAGTAAACCCAACTCATGCTAGGACAACCACCAAGCACATAAAGGGGGCAAGACCATCATAAGAGGGAGAGATGAACGCCTGAGGTACATGGGCTCTTGGCTAATGGTTGCTCATTGGTTAAGTATTACTCCATATTTCTACTGGCATTATCCATTCTGACCTGACAAATGGGTCCTTCGCACTATGAAAACTGTTGATTAGGTCTATCTATGCTACAAAATCACTCATCGTCTTGAGCTATTCTTTCTTCAATGAGATTTACTTTGCTCTAGTGGGCGTGATCTGTCCACTCAACTAAAGCTCAAACGAGGGGTTGGTCCCTGAGCAGGCGAGGACTCTGAGACCCACCCGTTTTTGAGTTTTACTTCAATTTGCTCTGTTACAATCCAAATGTTGCTTCCACAAGATTATGGATTAGCTGTTTCATGGGTCTGCAGGAAAAACTTCACGAGTATGATCAAGATACCTTTTTGGAAGCTGAGAAAACAAATGGGATAGGCAAATTAGAGAAGGAAGCCTTGCGAAATTTAACAAGAGCATCCAAAGACGGGTTTGAGAAGTTGATGAGGAAAAATAAGTTGGATGCGTGGGTAACACCCCAGGCGGTTGGATCTTCGGTGCTTGCAGTTGGAGGATATCCGGTGATTAATGTTCCAGCAGGCTACGACGGTGATGGGGTACCATGCGGCATTTCTTTCGGAGGATTGAGGGGTTCAGAGCCTAAACTCATTGAGATTGCGTATAGCTTCGAGCAGGCTACTAAGTTTAGGAAGCCACCTTCGTTTAAACCTTAATCTCATTTAATGAATGTATTTTTAACCTGCATGTCAGAAGTGAATGCAGCACAATACTAAAGTGCTCTGCCTGCAAGTTTTGTTTTTATCCATCTGCCTGTAAGCTAATTATAGACTAAATCAAATAATGGATTTGCAGTTTTTCATAATAAATATACTTTTTTTTAATAAGTATTTAAAAAAATTGATAAGGCATCAAGGGGGTGCCACCCATGTACTAAAGGAAGCGAGGAATAAAAAGAAAAAGTTCAAATAACAAAAGGCCCTCTGCACCCTTTTATATGTCAAAAATATCTAACATGATAAATGTACGTGTCCTTCTCCGTTGTAATAATTATACATGTTTAGGGCATTGGATTAAACAATTGCTAAGCCGGTCCAAAATGTGAGTCTACGGAATTTTTCACTGCAAATTGGAGTGTTAAACAAGCATGCAGGAACTAATTAATATTTCCATGTGAAGCAAGCAAATTTCCAAAAGGAAATTAATTTTAGCACTCTAAAAATTGATGGAGGGGCTCCAAAACGACGTCGTTTTGTGTATCAACACAGTTGAATTTTGGAGCCCCTCTATCAATTTTTTGAGTGCCAAAATCACAATCCATTTCCAAAGGATTTGAACATGGTTATTGATTTGCCCCAATAGGCAATCCTTCAAAGCTGATTGGTCGTTAGGAAATTGAGGTTTGACTCCAGTATTTACATAGGCTTCGATATACTAATTAGGAAATATTCTGTCAGCTCTCTTGGAAGGAAAAGGAAAGTTAGAGTTTTAGTGGTGAGAACTGAAGTTTCCCTCTTGAAGTCTTGTAAACAAAACAATATATATAAAAGAGTACCACGGCTTGGGAGATCGATTGCAAGGTCACATGAGTCACGACTAAGAGAAAACAGGCATAAAAGAGAAAGAAATACTGGTGAGAGGCTAAACCCTTGAGTAAGGTCAAGGATGAAACCTTGTGAATTTTATTGATTGATATTTTGAATATATGATTTTTCCGTGGTGCATACATTGTTTATTGTTCTTGGCTCGTTAGTTAATTTGCACGAAAGTGGGATGTGGATTCAATCAGAATATGTTTTCTCCATGGTTTGATATTATCCTATCAATCGAATTGATTGGTTCATCAAAGTAAATATATTTAAGTACTGAATACCTGTAGTGATTTACTAATATGGATTCAATTGATGATTTGGAATACAAATTTGAAGCAAAGAAGAACACATTTTTGGTAGAAATAAAGAGGGCTTATTGAATTACCTACTGTGATTAGTTCTATGCTTCAACTTCGTTATATGATTTATCTGTAATTATTTGTTTACAAACTGCATGTCTATTTGAAACTTTTTCTTGATCATATTCGTTGCTAATCATCATAGATAAATATTTTAATGAAAGTTATTAATAAAACCATCTTGATTATTCTAAAAAATCGTCGATGGAGATCGAACTGAAAGTTTCCCTCTTGAAGCTTTGGGAAAATTATAAAAGAGTACCACATCTGAGTTTTGGAGATGTGCAGCTTGGGAGATCATAAGGCCATGGCTCGGAAAAGAAGGCATAGAAGAGCAAACAAAATAATTGTGAGTTTTGTTATTTTTATGTATTTTTGTCGAATGATTAATTAATTTTTTACGGGTTTTTACAAGTGAGAGGCTAGCCTTGGGTAAGGTCGAGGATAGTGCCTGCTCCCAAAATTTTGATGAGGGTGTTTAAAAATCTCTACCATCTTATGTGGGGCTAGATACACTACATTTTTACACTACATCTTATGTGGGGTCCACTTTAAACTGCTCTGATTATCAAAGTTAATATTTAAGTACCGAGTATTTTTGTGAAACCACAACTATACATGTGTATACATTGGATAAGTTTTTGGGCTAGATACACTACCTTTTTACACCATATCTTATGTGGGGCTCACTTTGAACTGCTTGGATTATCAAAGTTAATATTTAAGTACCGAGTATTTTTGTGATTTGTTAATATGGATACAATTGATGATTTGGGCTAAAAATTGAAGTAGAGGAAGAACATACTATTTCAATAGAAATAAAAAAGGCTTAACGAAATATTGTCCTTGACGGGTTACATATATCTGACAGAGAAATATCTTACATGAAAATCATTAATAAAACTACCTCGATTATTCTAAAACGTGTCGATATCATCGTGAAATACATTCTATAAAAATCTTTCTATACAGTTAGTGCTCATTTTTAGATATATTTTTATAAAAAAAAATGCATCGCAAACTCTTCCCATTTAGCAATGGGAGTAATTTAGCATGTCTTTATTTAGTACGATCTCATCGTGGTTGCCTAGACAAATAAATTTTCCTAAAACGTTCCTCACAGTTCACAAAAGAAATGTTTTCAAAAAAAGATTTTCCTAGATTTTCCGTTGGGGGGAGGAGAAATTTTGTTTGAATCGTTTGAGAGCGGATCTTATTTCACAGGCTCCCATCAAGTGATACCACATCCACGCTAATTCTCCCCACACACCCATCCCACCGCTACAAAACTCCTCTGACCACCCTTTTAGTTCCATCCAACGGTTCCCACCGAGGCAACGCACTAACATTCCTGCCCCGCGCCACACACCATTCCTCCCGTTCCCCACCGGATCGAGATTCTCTTCCGGTTTCCAAATCCGCGCACGAGAAAACGGCCCCCTACGCGTCTCCTCTCCTCCTTAACGACCAAGTAAGGAAATACTCCAAACAACCTCTTCCCGAATCTCAATCCAGTCAAACTCTACGAATAAAATCTCTCATCAGATCTATACGCTCCCCACAGGGGTTTTTCAGAAAAATCTTACCGTTTTGTATTCGGACAGAGGGAGTTAGGGTTTTGGGGAAATCTGACCGTTTTCGCCTGGGTGCGGAGATTCTAGGGCGCGAGGATGGTGGGGCCCTCCGAGAACTGGGAGCGGCTGGTGCGGGCGACGCTGCAGAGGGAGAAGCTACGGCGCGACGGCCGCGGCGGCCACGAGAGGGTGCCGAGCGGGATCGCCGGCTCCGTGCCGCTGTCGCTCACCCGGGAGACCAACATCGACCTGATCTTGCAGGCCGCCGACGAGATTCAGTCCGAGGACCCCAATGTCGCCCGAATCCGTACGTGAATTTCTACTCCTCGGTTAACGTTCTCTCTTTGGTTTGCCGGATTTTTGTATGACAAAGATGCGTGTGTGTTTTATTTAGAAATGCATGTGTACTGTTTAGGAAGGCTTGTGTGCGTGCTTTGTTTTTATCAGGATTTTTAAGTGCTAATGATGGAGTTTATTGCATTAAGAGTTGCATGTGCGTGAGACCAATAAAGCAAAAAAGAAAGGCCATACCTGTGGCTTTCGGTGCTAACTGATAAGTAACCGATTCACGGGGTGAAGCGTCTTTCGATAATACCTTCGAAGCAGGAGAGCCTTTAGGATTAAGTAACTATTTTATTCATTGTGTGGTTTACTTGAGTGCCTGCCTGCTTAATGCCACATTGGTGACAAAATGAATCCTTGAGGTGGTACAAGTTGTATAATAGGTTATAGTGTTCTCCCAGCTTCACAACCCAAGTCGCAAACACACTGAAAACATGCGGCATTTTATACTTCTGAACTCAGATATACGGATAGAGATGCTTTACCTATCTGAAGTTGACTGCTTATCTGTGGGATCCTATTGCCTATTGGGGGTGAGTCGGGTAACAATCTGCTCAGAAGCCTTGCTCTCGCGCTTCAACGTATGAATCTCGTAACTTCTTCGCTTTCATGGAGTAGGGATTGTGTTCGTAACTGAATGGAACCTCTCAACTGTCAAGCATTTGAATCCCAAAGAAATGAAAGAAGATTGCTTAATAAACAGAAAATTTGCAATAACCCTCAGGTTCTAGATAAGAATTAACTCAAATTTATAGCGCTACTATTTTGCATTCTATATGGTATATGCTATATCTTAACACAGACCGCGACTAAATTTGATAAATATAGAGGATTTGAATCTCCCTTGATGAAATTGTACGTGCTCTTGTAGCTGCTCCTCCAACCTTAAAATCTTCTATACGATCTCGCTCTCTCAATTTGCTTATGCTCGCACCCGCCCTTGCTCTGTTCAAGTAATGTTTAGCACTCTTATCACTTAGGTATGGCTATGCTCTGCCACGTTTCAATTCTTTTTGGTATCATATATAGTTAAGAAGCATATAAGCTTATATGGAGGGTGTCAAACACTGACATTCCTCAAACAACCTTAAAATAGTAGCTAAAAATCATGGACATGTCTATTGGCCTCATTTATACATGTCGGACACGGACACGCATATGCCATGACACTCTCCAGACACACCTAAATAGTTGTCCATTTTTTTTCATTATATTTTGTTTAGGCAGACGCGTTGTGGATATTCTAGGACATGTAATGGACGCATGAACACGTTGGTTACAATGTTACATGTTACGAGTTTAAATTTAGTTTTTAAATGTGAGCCTAGAGTCGAAATTTTTATTAGTGCAATGTCTTTTTATTTTTGTCGTCTTAATTTGACAGATAATGTTTTCAATTTCTGTACAAATTCCTAAGATTCATCTGTGATATGAATCCACCTTATCTTCAATGTGTCCCTAACGTGTCTTTGTCCTAGTTTTAGGGAAAATGACGTGTCCGCGTGCTTTTGTCAAATTTGTTGTGTTGTATCCGTGCTCATAGGATAGTACCGTGGGACACTTCTTCAATGTGCCTACTCAAATTGGTTTAATGATTTCGGACACCCTCTTGACACTTAGTGGATGCTTCGGCAACACTTCTTGAATCCTCCGAACACGCTCTATATAATGAATTACTTCATTGTAACAATACCATGCGTGCTTCGAAGCACAACATTGCACTCTCACTACGTTTTGAATCATATACTCCCTCCGTCCCATATTGCTTGGCCTGTATTCCATTTTGGGATGTCCCAAAATGCTTTTCCTTTTTGAAAAATCAAAATAAAAAGTATGTAAATTTCCACAAGCTACCGTCGCAAATGATTAGAAGTAGCTTTTAATGTAGACAATAAGAGGTAACCTTGAAAATCTAGCCAAACTTTCTAAGGAGACATGCATTAATTGTATGTCCCCTTAAAAAGTTGAATTCCCAACAGACCAAGCAATATGGGACCGAGGGAGTATAAAATAAATAGATTGTCCTGGGTGTATTATTTTGCGGATTTCTTGAATATTGACATATCTGCATGTCAATGTCCAGTAAGTGTCGTGTGTGCCGCTTTCCATGTTTTTGAAAAAAAAGCTTAGTTATACTGCAATGTGTCGAAGATTTTTCTAGTATGGCTCTATAATCAGTGAAGTCATATACTTGTGTGGGTTGTTGATGGGCTTTTATAAAATTGATACAAAACTCACACAATGTACTGTCTAACTATATGGATATGATCAGCTTTGCCACTAAATCCGCATTTAGTGCTTTTGAGTGTGACTGGTTGGCTATCCCAACATACTAGGTGGCTGAGGTTCTGTGCATTATTGTATATATTGTATATATGATGATCTATGAATTTGTTTGGCAGAAGATCGGAAAACTGTGTTGAGGAATGCTTAAATCTTTATAAATGAATGGACTATGGAGTATATGGACATTGGTGGTATCATTATTCTGGGGAGTTAAGAGTTTGCTAATTGAAATTTTGTGGTGTCCCACGTGGTAAATTAACTTTGCCCAACGCCCTTTATTGATATTGAGTTGAGTTCATGTTTCATACTAGGCATATGTGAGCTAGGCTGAGTAGGCTCCGAGTGTGCAATATGATGCATGGATTGTAGTTACATCAATATGTTGGTTTGAAGGTCGAAAAGATAGTATATTTATCCATTTATACCCTGGTATTTGTTTGTAATGCATGTCCATTTTGTATTTAGATGCACACTGTTTAAGGCAGTTTTTAATTTTTATTTCCCTTGATAAATAGAATATCGTAGTGATGGGGCCTAATTAATCAGATCACCTCTTGTCGCTTTTCTTTTGATGAAGGACGTTTCAATTCATTTTATGGCACTCCAAAAGCATTTGCCCAATCTTAATGTTTATGTGACCTACCATAATATGCTCTAATTCGTTGAAATATGTATTTGCTATCTATTAGCTTTTGGCAGGTACCTGATTTATTGTCTTAATTCTTTTTGTCTTCTGTTTAGTAATCACTTCATAGAGATACAGAGGAGTGAGGTTGTATGCTTTTGTCGATTAAAGTGGGCATCGCTAGCAATCCTTTTATCTCGTGCCTCTTGGCAAGTGGCAACTCACTCAAAGTAGTGCAATGAAATAGAGGGGCTTAACACCTTACCTTGGACACAATTGTCTTGTTGTTCTTACAGTTCTTTCTTATCCAGTATCCATATGCATGTTTTTAATTTTTCTCTTATTTTCCAATGACTTTTTTACTGTAAAATGATACAGGTTGCATGTGTTTTTTCCCTACTTCATAATCTATCTAAATCACCTTTGTCATATAAGATCTCTTCTCACGTTTTGTATTATTTATGGGTTTGCATGAATTTAAGCCTTATTTTGAAGAAAGTACCGAAAACATTGTATTCTGTTTGGAGCTCCTACAGAGTTTGGTTTTCCCATCGATGATTGGATGGGATTATTATTTTTATTTCTCAAAGCTACGTGCTATGATGGGATGTGTTTTCTTTTTAGTTTAGACTAAGGATATGTTACAAAACGTTACTTCCTATGCAACGTACATGTCTGGTTGTACTAGCATATTATGGGAATTGGGGACTAAGAACATGAAGTATAGATAATGTATGATGGATTTATGATATTTCTTAAACTTTTGATAAATCTGTTGGTACATCTGACATGGTTGTTATTGTTATTTTCTCTTTGAATTTTAGTTTGTGAGCAGGCATATACTATGGCACAGAATCTGGACCCTAACAGTGATGGTAGAGGTGTTCTTCAATTTAAGACCGGTCTGATGTCTGTGATCAAGGTACTACCATTTGGTTGATGGAGAATGATTCCCCCTTAGAGTTGTTATTTAACTAGACTAACTTAGTCACCGCGTGACTATGTTTGATTTTCGTTAATTGATTTGAGAATCTGATCATATGCGGCAGCAAAAACTTGCCAAAAGGGATGGCGCTAAAATAGATCGTAACGGTGATGTGGAACGCTTGTGGGAATTCTATCAACTGTATAAGAGGCGGCACAGAGTGGATGATATGCAAAGAGATGAGCAGAAATTACGGGAATCTGGACCTTCCCGTGCTAATTTGGGAGAGTATGGCCTTCTTACGTGCTTTTTTAGTTTCCTTTTTTCCTAGTATGATTCTTTTACGGGAACATAATTTCATCCATAACTTGTTTGAAAGTTAGTCCTACACTACTACTTAAATTGTTACATGCTTTACCTGTGAATTGCCCCTTACCTTCACTTATCACGCATAAATCCCTAAATCCATGTGATTGTGGACTTATGTACGTGCACAACTAAAACTGCTTGCAGAAATCTAAAATTCCTGTAATGCCCTCGTTATCTTTTTCGTTTCTTTTCTCTTATCTCTTTTCTGTATAGTATAGTATATGCAGCAAGATATGCACTTATATGATTTGATGCCTAGTTACGCCAAAATTTATGACGAATTCCTGATAAATATGACCATTGAATTGTTTATTGGGTACAACTAAAAGCATTATCCCATCATAAGATGGACTGCTAGGGGTAATTGGCTTTTACCTTATTAAATTGATGGAAAATGGCGGCACCAAAAAAAAGTTTATGAAAGGCACTAGATATTGGCTGGAACATTAAGGGCTGTTCTAGATATTGGCTGGAACATATGCTGGATGATGTAGGGCCTACTTGGGATATTAACTAGATATTGGCTGGAACATTAAAGGCTGTGACTTTTCATGAGCCTTGTGACTTTTCATTTAGGATTTTGACCACATATTCAATGTATGAAACCATTAGAGAACACATTCATCCTACCTAACCATCTAGGGAATAGTAAATAGTCTTTGGTATTAAACACATTAGGAACCTATAAATTGATGTATGTCAAGAGTATGAAGGTAAAAATAGTTCTTCATCTGCAGAAGCTCTTTTATAGCCACTAATACGAACGTTTGAGATCCATCCATTAAGTAGTAGTAATTCGTAAATCTTCTTGAGCAGCTAATATAATCTTGCCATGGAGCCCTATCGCTGTAAAAACTAGATTTGTCATGTTCCTATGCCTTAACTGCGAAGTTTCAGAAGTCAAAAATGGCGGAAAGAGCTTCAGAAGCTTGGACAACCGGTGACTCCTTTGGAAGCCGGTCGACCGCCCATGGTAACCGGACGCCCGCTGTAGTGAAACTCAGAATCGGGCCTATTTGGCTCTAAAGAAATTTGGGCCAAAGGCTAATGTTTAAAATGTCTTACAAGGGCCAACTTGAAAATATATTTTTAAGAAATAAGTTTTTGTCATGAAATATAATCAAATTCAATTAGTTCTAACATCCTTTTTGTTCTTGGTTTGTATTGTGGGTAGTTCTGATGGGTATTGTAAATTGGCGGAGCAGCGGAGATGGCCTGTGTTGTTTCCTGGTGGTGGAGGTGGTCACTAGTGTTAAGTTAGGGTTCAGGCTTAGGGTAGTTGAGGAAGAAGAAGAGATGGGTAGAAATGTAACCAGTGGATTTGTCTTTCCCAGTCTCGAAATTGGTTGGTGCAGTTAACATTGTGTTAAATGGGATGAACACTGTGATTGTGCTTACAAGTCCTCAAACGACCGGGATTTCCGTGTTGATAATTGAGGTCAGGTGGGCAATACGCACATTGATTGCACCGCAGTCGTCAAAGGGAAGTTTGCCCTAAATTATTTGTCTTAGTTTCTGAAATTTCATTTTGTTTTCCACTCGGAGGCTTGTGTATTTACTCTGTTAAGTTTGTGCTGTTTGCTATGATGCTTGTTGTGTCAGTTGAAGGGGTAGAAATTAAGAAAAAACTTTTCCATGCTTCAAAGAGCCTGGCGATGTGGTTTTCCATTTTCTATTCCTTTTCGGGCTTCTTGTACGTGGAAGCCTTATGGGTTTCTTTAACCTATATAGGGTTCTGGCAGAAAGAAACATGGCCTGAATGATCCTGTATCAAATATAAATTAGAAAGAGAGGAGTGGTATTTTTATTGGCCTGGGTTAGTGCTTATGGTATTTCTGATTGGGGCATTATGGCTTAGTTTGTTTTTGGTTTAGCAGCAGCATTCTGATCCCTGTATAGGTTGTCCACATTTCAGTCACCTTCAGGTGGCTGTACACCTAACACCGGAAGTCCTGGTTTGAAAACGCTGTATGGAATTTTGGTTAGTTATGAACCTGAACTTGCAATTGCAGAAATGACAAATTCGATCACAGCTTGTTAGCTTGAAATTTCTTAAAGAAGTTCTCCTCTTCATATTTCCGCTTGTTCTTAGGGAACCTAAAACTTGAATTTGGCCGTTATTGTTTCAGGTTGGAACGCAGATCTTCAGAAATGAAAAAGGTTTTTGCTACGTTGAGGGCCTTGGTTGAGGTGATGGAAGCACTGAGCAAAGATGCAGCTCCTGATGGTGTAGGAAGACTTATTGTGGAGGAGGTAAGTCTTTGCTTCTGGTGTTGAGTTTCATTACTCTAGCTTTAAGTTTTTGACCATTCTTTGATCTAAGTCTGGCTCACAGAGACTGTTGATATTTTTAATTTATATGTCATCATGGAAACTTGATAGACTGAATGTTTTAGTTTTAATTGTATGATTCAGGTAAGAAAGATAAAAAAATCAGATGCACCATTAGCAGGGGAGCTCACACCCTACAACATCGTCCCTCTGGAAGCACCATCATTAACAAATGCTATAGGATTTTTTCCAGAAGTAAGTCAAACCCGGAATTATTTACAGTGCATTTATCCATTGCTCCTGCTCTTGTACACGTGATTCACATGTTCTGTACTAATTTTGGCCTCTATCTAGTTTTTTTGTTCAGTCTATGGTTGTTTCGTCTGAGAGTTGTGGACAAAAACATATCATGTTATTTGTAGATCTCTTGTACATGATAAACATTGGATTGTCTGTTGCTATATTACATACCTCTACTTGTCAGCTCTGCTATTTAAATGTATGCTTTCGTAATTAATGAATTCATGTCTCAGTAAACTTCTTTTTCTGTGATCTGTCCAGGTTAGAGGTGCAATATCTGCTCTTAGATTCTCTGAACACTTCAGGTTTCCAGCTGGTTTTGAACTTCCTGCACTGCGGGATGTGGACATGTTTGATCTTCTGGAATTCGTGTTTGGCTTTCAGGTTGCATGTTCTTTAATATACCCCTGTTTTTGACACTTTGTTTGGATGATTATTTTGTCTACTGTGTTTTAATCTTCATGTTAATTGTATAAGAATTAATGGGATTGTTGAGTCAACTGGGATCAATATCAATGCTGGTATAAAATGGAGAACAGACTCTTGGTGTGCCAAGCATATATGATCCCAGTCGACTTCCCTCTTGCATCTTTCATTTTCTTGTTTTATTTTACCTGTTGGCAATATTGTGATTCTCTAAAGAGGATTACACTTTGATTCCCGTAAATCATCGCTGTTCCCAACCAACACATTGTAGCTGGACAAGCCAATGGCTCTGTCCTTGTGCTTGCGAACAAGATAGATTCTGGATGAAAGTGGTGGGTGCATGGACGAAGTTGGAGTGGCTGGGCTACTGCTGAGGAGTTCGGGGCCCATTGGAAGGGATTGTAAGGACATTTTGCCTGTGCGGGACTTATTTGAGAAGTCTATCAACATTCTGGCCAACATGGTGATATTCGGAGGCAGAAGTGGTGTGGTGAGGGCGCTGCTTGAAGTCTTCCCGGCCGTACATGGTGGTGGTGGTCGGTGGAGGATTACTTGATCATTCAGGCAGATGCTATTTTTTTTTTGGGGACATCAGGCTTCAGAGACCTTACAGGATTGGAGGTTGTTTTATGTTTCACCCCTCTATCAGGTGCTGAACGGGAGAGTCGAGATACAAGGTGGGGGTTTTCTGGAAGGCAGGGTGCTTTCTGTAGTTGCTTTCCTTGCTTGAATGGCGACTCAAGGGAAAATTATGAGGATTGACAACCTTATCAAAAGGAGGAATGCTGTAATAAACTGGTGCTGCATGTGACAAAATGAGCGAGAGTCAGTCCTCATTCGTCCATTTCCCTTTGGTGTGTTCGGGATCGTTTGGGTGCTTGATGGGATGTGGCTGGGTTGCTGAAGAGCTGGAGAGGTGCGGATGTAGTGGAGAAGAGGAGGAAAGCGTGGGTGCTTGCTCCTCTTTGCCATACTTTTTTCTTTGGTGGGAGTGGAGTAGAAGAACTTTCCATGGAGTGGAGTAGTCAGTATTTCATGTAAAATGCAGTTTTCCGTGCATTTTGTATAGCTGGGTCTTTCTTTCTGTTAACCCGAGTGTGGATTCTGTAGTTGATTTATTAATTCCCTTTCCTGTAAGTAGTCTGGGCCTTTGTCTATCCTTTCAGTTTTAGGGTGGTATCCTTTTGATGCCTTTTTATATAAATGATACAAATATTACCTCTCTAAATAAGGATAAAAGATATGAGGAATATTGGATTGAGGATTGAAGGAATGAAAGAAAAAACTAAGGAGGGCAAGATGAGACTTATGCTTGTGGTTGAAAGAGAGGAAGAAATTGGTGTTCAGAGAGAGAGAGAACCCTTGGTTTAATCAATCAAAAAGGTGTTCCATGGTTGAAGATGGTCTTAGATTGTTGTCTGTAGCAGTAATTTTGCCTGGTGTCTAGGTCCCTGATAATTTAATTGAGTATGTAGCAGTAATTTTGCTTGGTGTCTAGGTGAGAAGTTTATTTCGAGGGGAATGGAATTGTTTCAGATTTTTCAAAAGCAGTAAACATTGAGGTGCTTTCTCCCTAAACACATATGATACAGATGCTTATCCCTGATCTGTTCTCAAATGAGATGTGAGTTTACTAGCGAGAATCATGGTCAATTTCTAATATACGATGAAAGATCATTCATATAGTCTGCCCAAATTGAATGGGAAACTAGGCTTAGTTTGGTTTGGAATCATTGTTAGTTCTTAATGTTTGCAGTTCGTTATATAGGATTGATCTCTTTATCTGCCACTGTTTTGCTGTGCACAGTCTTGGTTTATCAGTAATCTTCTTGTCCTTTTCTTTTGGTTTTGTTTTTCTGTTTCTCTCACTTGGCTTATCATGCTGAACATTACAGAAAGACAATGTAAGGAACCAGCGTGAGAATGTTGTGCTTACTGTAGCAAATGCCCAGTCACGACTTGGAGTGCCTGGTGAAGCTGATCCGGTGAGTGATACAGATGACATTAGTTCTTTGCACAACTTTTTCATACTCTGGTTAAGCTGTTTGTCTTAATTTTATCAGTTTTTTTTATGAAGCCAGACTTTTTTCCCACAGAAATATAAGTAGCATGTTTTTCTCATTAAAATCTGAATACATAGATGTCCATTACTTGCATTCTGTGTTGTCCATATGAATGTTGTGACAATGTGTTACCAGTGGCCTCTTGATTTTGAGCATTGAAACAAGCTTATGGAAGATTGTTATAAGAAAAGTCTGAATCAAAGAGGCCAAGAATTGAAATTGATCATATTTGAACTGCTAATCCTCAGATTTTTAAAAATAGGTGCTGTCTTGCAAAAGAGGCCTTTATAAGTCTCTGTTACCGAGAAAATTACAGATTGTCCGACTTGTTGAACTGTGTAAAACAGAAACTCTGGTGCCTATGGCTCTTGTACTTCTTTGGCTGGAGTACGTTCAGAATTCAGAGGTCAAACTGTCTAAGTCAAGTATCATGTGGTACTTTTGCATGCAACTCATATTATGGTTGGCCACTTGGCATGATTCTGTTGGTGTAAATAGTCTGTGCCACCGATACGGCTATACCTATCAGGAAAAAAACTGTGCCATAGAAGCTAGTAGTTCATGTTTCCCTGCTGTTGTGTGCTGCTAATGTCATAGTAGTGTAGTAGTATCTTGTATTGCATTCTTGATGGCTTAGAGGCCCTTCGCGCTCTTGTTCTAGCTAGGTTTAGGGCCCCTCGTCCACAAGGATAGAAGAGAGAAAGAGCAGCCGGTAGCACAAAGAAGTAGGTTTGGTTTGCATTACAAGCTTGGGATCTACACATACAAGACAAGATGCTATCAACTCAAAGACTGGATATAAATCGCCTAGCTCTGCATAGTAAGATTCTAAGGGTTCCCCGAGGTGTCACAGAACAGACTCAAACCTTTCTCCGTTGGTCAATTTAGGTTTCGAAATAGCCCTTGGTAGCGCATAAGTATGCTTCTGCCGAAGTACATGTAGATATGAATTCTTAATGGAATAAAATGAAGTAAGCTGTACTTCTGTTATCATAAAGGCATATGTGATTTCCTTTGGCAGAAAATAGATGAGAAGGCTATCACAGAAGTTTTCTTGAAGGTGCTGGATAACTACATAAAATGGTGCAAATATTTGCGGGTGCGTCTTGTATGGAACAGGTTGTCTCTGAAGCCTGCTGCTATTTTGAATTGTCATAAGTTACTATTAATGCCCTATATGCTTCTAATATATATTTTTCTTGGACAGTCTCGAAGCCATTAATAGGGAAAGGAAGCTTTTTTTGCTTTCTTTGTATTTCCTTGTGTGGGGCGAAGCTGCAAATGTCCGTTTTCTTCCTGAATGCATTTGCTATATATTTCACAATGTAAGTCTTTGCTGTTCTTTTGATAAGTACCATGCAAGTCTTTTCTTAATTAGGGTTTGATTTTTTGTTTTTTGTTTTTTGAAAATCTTAATTATGGTTTGTTGACTAGCCCTTTGATTCGGTAGCTTGTCTTTTTTGTCATTCTCCATGTGGAACAAACAAACGTTTGTGGTTTTTTTTTTGGTCTATTCCAACCTATTATAAAGCTATTCATTTTTGCGCTGTTATATTCATCAGTTATACTACGTTTTCAATTCAGAAGTCAGATTTTTGTGTTTCTTGACTTTTCACACTTTTTATTGGATAGCTTGTTCTTCTTGTTATTATGATTATTTTTTTTTTGCTGTCAATGTGAGTGATTAATGTTTTCTCTAAAGGTAATGTGTATATTCTATTACTGTGAAATCAATTGGACTAGTAGAAACTTTTCATAGCTGAGCTTCTTGACGGTTAGCCGTGATATTTATACCCTGGCTTCTGCAGATGGCAAAAGAGTTGGATGCAATATTGGATCGTGGCGATGCTACTCGAGCGGTTAGTTGCATTGGTGAAAATGATTCGGTGTCCTTCCTTAAGGAAATCATTTCTCCCATATACACGACATTGGAAGCGGTTAGTGGATCTTTTAATTGGTTTCCCATTTGATAGCTGGACATTTTGTATTGTATTTTTTTTGGTGTGACTTCGTTATTTTCACTTGTGTACTTTGATCAAAATTATACAACCATAGTTGTAGGAGTGTTCTCGATAATTAAGTCAATATGCAGCAGAGCCATATTCACGATGCTTTGCTTTGGATTGATAGAAACTGTTTAGCTCGCCCCAACTGAAAAAATGGGTAATACGTTACTGGTTTTGGTACATGAGTTTTCTTTTGATTGCTAAAAGTTCCTTCAGAATTCTATTTTAAGGAATAAAAAGTTGTTCCAAAGCATGAATTTCCATTTGCTTTCTAAAAGTGTCTTCCGAATTCTTCATAAGAATTATTTCTCATCACTGGCTATGCGGCTATAGAAGACAAGATGAGAGAAGATATTTTAAGGTGGTTTAAAGAAGTGATTTGATGACGGTAGACCATAGATGGTAGCACTGAGGGAGTGGTAAACCAAAATTGGACCTGAAGGTGGCTGTTAGAATGGACCGAAGTTTTTTGGATATCACAGAAACCAATGGAGAATACAGATTTATATAGCCAACCCCAATTGATTGGGACTTAACGCTTGGTTCGGATTATTTTGGTTTGATTTTACTTGCTCTGCGGCTTTTACTAGATAAATAGGACATTGTCTGGGTTACTCTTGCAAAAATGTTTAAGATGCCGTTCCAGTTTTGGTTTTGTTTCCCAAAGTACCTTTTCGTGTAATGAACAGTGCTAAAACCGAAGGTCCATTCCACTTTCCCTTAAACAGTTCTTTTTTAAAAATGATTATCGCCGTAATGACCATATCGCCCCTTCTACCAATTAAATTCCCCATACACCCTCCCTCTTGTTTTGACGCACAGACCCAGAGATTCCTCCCTCTCTCTCTCTCTCCAGAGAAGAAGAAGATGATGCACATGACCATGTACTGGGGCGCAGACCTCACCCTGCTATTCGACTGGTGGAACACCGACTCCTGGCCCACCTACTCCCTCTCCCTCTCCCTCCTCGCCTGCTTCCTCTTCTCCCTCCTCTTCCAATTCCTTGAATCCCTCCGCATCCTTCGCCGCCGATCTCCTGTCCCAGCCCCCCTCGATCGAGGCTCCCCTCCTCTCGAAAAGAGGAGGCGGCGGACGCATGCAAGGCCTCCGGAGGCTGGCCCACGCCACGCTCTTCGGAGTCAACGCGGCGATCGGGTACGCCCTCGTGCTGGCCGTCATGTCCTTCAACGGAGGTGTGTTTCTGTCTATGGTTCTGGGGAGGAGGGAGAGCTGCGGGGATGGGATGAGGAGGTGTTGTGCCGTACAGTGGAAGCCCTAGGGGATAAAAATGGGGCAAGGGCAGTATTGTCATTTCACCTGGGAGGCTGTGGGGAACAGAGACCAAAACGACGTCATTTCGGCCGAACATTTTTGAAAAAAAGGAAGTTCAGAGATCTGGAACCAGCCTTCTTTTTTGGACAAAAAAAAGGAATTTTAAGGAAAAGTGGAACGACCCCTAACATCCACCGAGATGGGGTATGTCCTTTCGAAATTCAGTTCCACCATGTCGTTAGTTTTGAGTTGTATCCTAATGCACAGGAACGGGCACGGGCAAGGATCCAACACTGGCACACGGACACTACATTGTCCAAATTATCTGGATCCGTCTTGACCACCTACTTGGATTAAGGAAGGCCATCGGATTAAATTAGACCACCTACCACAACTAAACTCTCATATTTTTATCTCAACTGCTTGGAGACTATGGTAGTTTCACCCGTAGTTGGCAGAAATAGATTTAAAAATTCTACTTATCTAAAGTCTCAATCTGGTTTTGCATACATACTTTATTCTTTTCTTTTCATTTTTGCAGGGTGTAGAGTTGTAAGGGATATACGCTTTACTTGTCTGTGTATTCCATAGTTATTTCTTTTTGGTTAGTGATTTGATGCATCTCACTTGTTTTATCTGCAGGAAGCTAGAAATGACAATGGGAAAGCCTCTCACTCGGCATGGAGGAATTATGATGATTTTAATGAATATTTCTGGTGCTACTTTCATGAATCTAGTAATTGATTGTTCTTACTCTATTTGGCATTGTAAACTCTACTTTGTGATCTCATTACTGCAACAACTGCAGGTCACGTGCATGCTTCGATTTGGGCTGGCCTCTGAAGAGGGATTCTTCATTTCTCAGGGAGCCTAAAAAAAGGAAAAGGGTTGGTTCTAGCAATTGTTCGTTTGAAATTATTGTTATTGTTTGATATATGACCATTTATTTTAGATGTTTTCAACTTTTTTGATCTTTTTATTATTATCTTTTGTTTTCCTTTTGATTACCTTGTTACAAATTGAGATCTTTTGAACTCTAATGTGTTCTTGTAGCTCTAGTTTGAGCTACCCTTTTTGTTCAATCATAACTAGTATATTGAGGATATCTTTGACTTAGTATGGGATAGAGCTTATCATCTTATTGGCCTTTGGTTTCTCCTTTTAATAAAGGTGTTTCATTGTTCTTTGATTTCTTGAGATAGGAGGGCATATGTTCTTTGTAGGAAGATTTTGGTGATGGGGGTTGATTGGGGGACACGTTTACATGAATACTCCCTCTGTCCCAAAATGTTTGTCCATCAAGCAAACGAGAATACAAAAGAAATGCATTTTTGTTAAATAGAATTCAAAAATTGTCACAAATTAAAAGAACTCATTGACATCTATTAAGTTGTGAAAATGATTACAGTAATTTTTTTTGACGGAAGTACTTTTTTGAGTTCTCGTTTTGCGTGATTGACAAACATTTTGGGATGAATGTTAGTATATATGTATGCTATTATCTGAATTGAAAAGGAAAAACAAGGCTCTAATTGCACATATGTTGCACTGTATATACCTTAAATCATATATATCTTTCATAACAGTATTTCAACAATAGCCTTTTCATCACTTATGTGTCTCATAATCAATAAACTTTCATCCGTCATATAAAAAATAAGTCTTCCCTAAGTTTTAATTGAGTCGACTATTGCGGTTAACACCCCCGACTTGTTTTGCGAGTGTCCGGGGATTTTTTAGAGTGTCCCCCAAGTGTCAAGACAAAAAATGTTGAAAAAAATAGGACACTTTGGATTTCAGTGTCACAAGTGTCCGACACCGGTACGTGACCTCCGACATGTCCGTGCTACGCAGGGTGGGACTTTTTCTTAGTAATGAGGGGTGTTAGATTATAGCAAAATGGGAATGAGCAGGAAAGATATGTTTGGTTGAGGAAAAGCCTGTTAATTCTTTCTTTGTTTTCATTGACGAGTTCCAGAGGCCGTAAAAGAGAGAAGTCCTAAAGACAAATCCATTGTTGTTATTGACAAGGCCAAGGGGTACAAATGGAAATCATTGTCAAAATTTTGAGAGAGCTCCATTTGGGCAGAGGTTTCAAAGAGATATCAGGTGGTTTTTTTTGGTGGTCTGGGCGTATATTGTTGCTTCAAGGAATCAGAAGTGGAATGTATGTGTGTTTTGGGTTTATGGTGTGTATTTTATTTTTCTTATTTCATGTTCTTCTCCCTTTTCTCGTGTGAGGAAGATCATGCCATCTCAACTTGTTGGCTAAAACAATTTTATTTGTTGCCGATCAAAAGATAACTGTAATTAGTTGTGGAGGTTTGCTTGTGAAACTGATAGATGGTTGAGGGAGACAGTTTCCGCGTATGGCTGTGGACCGGTGGATTTTGCTAGAGGTTTTAACTTTTGAGCACATATAAGGTAATGGTTGGACAAGTTTGTGGGAAATACCTATTTGGTCATGGGGGATGAGTCGGATGATAGGAGGGTTTAGTTTTTAGTCTCACATGGCATTTGCCATTGAGCACGTATAAGGTAATGGTTGGACAAGTTTGTGGGAAATACCTGTGTGGTCATGGGGGATGACAGGAGGGTTTAGTTTTTAGTCTCATATATCGTGCCTGGGGGACTTTGGACTTCCTCTCCAGCTGTTTACCAGGTGCTATTGGCAATGGGACGAGAACTCTATGGTGACATTCCGTCGATGGCCAACTGAACTCTTAAGAGAGAGCACTCAAGTCTTTAGTGATATTTTGCTTTTCAGGGAAATTCAAGATTGAGAGATGGCCAACTGGGCTTAGGGCTTATGGGTGCTTTCAAGTTAGATCTTTCATTGGTGGTTCTAGCAGCCATAAGTAATAACAATCCCTTTCACTGGAAAGCTGTTTTGGGCCCAAGGTGGCCTTTTTTTGTGTGCATGTGATGTGTAACTCGGTGTAAGATCCTCACAATTGATAACGTTTCCATCGAACTCATATGATCATGAGTTGTTGCTTGTGCAAGCAAGTGCTTTTTTTATGTTTTTTTTTTTTCAATTCATAGCCGAGAGGGTAATTGCGTTCTAAATCATTCTTGTTGGACATAGGTAGAAAGAGTTTTTTAATCAATCTGGAGGCGTATAGAGCACTTTTTAATTTGTTGGCTTTTTTTTTTTGGTACCATGGGTGACATTCCGTCGATGCCATTTCTTTTGCTGCGAATGCATGTGTTGTTTTGCTTTTACTAAGTTGGCACTGAGGATCTTTAATTTTTAGTTCCTTTTTTCAATGTTTCTTTGGCTATTAGTGTGGTTACTATATGTACTTCTTTCCCAACTCCCTAGTCTTATTTTCTATTTCCTTGCTTTAATATTTGCACCTTACTCCTCACACTTATTTTTTGTTTTGAAACCTTGCAATTGAGTTGCAGACTGGGAAAAGCAGTTTTGTTGAGCATCGAACATTCCTTCACTTGTATCGAAGCTTTCATCGCCTGTGGATTTTTTTGGTTGTTATGTTCCAGGTAAATTCATCCACGTGAGACAATTGTGGTAGTTTAAATGCAGATTCTAAATTGTGTTTTCCCCTTTTATCCTACAGGCGTTGACCATTATAGCCTTCCGTGGTGGGAAATTAAATCTTGAGACCTTGAAAATTGTACTCAGTATTGGGCCAACATATACCATTATGAACTTAATAGAGAGTGAGTTATTTTCCTTCTTGTATGTACTTATTTTCTGTTTCTATGAACTTTTCTGATCTAATATTTTTGTCTCTTGGGTTTCCTTATTTTTTTCATGTTACGTTGCATATAGGTATTTTAGATGTTCTGCTTACATTTGGGGCTTACAGCACTGCAAGGGCGATGGCTATCTCTAGGATTGTGATAAGATTTTTCTGGTTTGGATTGAGCTCCGCATTTGTGGTATACCTTTATGTGTGAGTCTCCACTCTCCTTATCGTTGGACTTCCTTCATCCCTCTTCTTTGTTCTCTTAAAATTTTCTGTGGTGATTTTCCGTGGATTTAATTTTGTCATTATTGTCTGTTCTGTTTCCTCACTCATACCAATAAACAAATTTCCAGGAAGGTTTTGGGAGAAAGAAATCAAGGGTTTTCTCAATCAACTTATTTTCGGATATATATTCTTGTATTGGGTGCCTATGCCGGTTTGCGCATCATTTTTGCAACGCTACTTAAATTTCCAGCTTGTCATCGATTGTCGGAAATCTCCGATCAATCATTCTTTCAATTTTTCAAGTGGATTTATCAGGTGATTACTGTTGAATATGTAAGCTTTGAATCTTTCCAAGAATGGCTTGTAGTATCTTGTAACATGTTTTACAAAATCGTTTTGTTTATTCCAGGAACGATACTTTGTGGGCCGTGGCCTTTATGAAAGGACCACTGATTATTTAAGGTTAGTCATTTTGCACTTGGTAATAGGGCTTTCATTTTGTTGTTTGCCACTAGCTGCAGAGCCTACTTCTTGTTGCTTATGCAGATACCACTTACCATTCATCATGTCCATCATATTTGTCTCACACACTGTTGCTCTATCATATTTTTGTAAAACCACTTACCATTCATCATGTCCATCATATTTATCTCACACACTGTTGCTGTATCATATTTTTTTAAAACCGTCTCCTTTCTAATTAACATCTGCAATGTTTGAACATTGATTGTGTGAGGTGGGTGGCTTAACTATTGCCCTCATTTTGTGAATAATAACTATTTGCTACTTAATTGTCATGACCTGTTGCTTGAGTTCAGACCAAACCTGTGGGAGATGCATTAAAATTTGTATGGTTGACTATATGGTGGTTGTGTATATTTAAAGACTGGTTGTACAGAAGCTTCATTTAGTTACAAATTGAAGAATTGAAGGCCTTGGCTTCTGCCCGATCTCTGCTATGAGGGGGTTGTAGTTAAGTTCAGCAGATTACCGATTTCCCATGCTCTTAATGCGTAGCTAAATCTGTGGAACATGAGTAGAGAACAAGATTTCCCATGTATAGGAGGGATAACCTAAACTTACTACGAAGTAACAAGTTAATATCCATATCATGAGAAATAGCTTTGGAGTGAACATTTAATCTCATATGGTAATAAGTTCAATTGGCACTGCTAGAGCTTGTCCCATAATGATTTACTATACCTCCAAAACCTGTATATGTGCCTCGGCAGCCTCTACAATCATTTCCAATTGGTTTTGGATTGGATGCTTTTAACATGAATAATTTTTACCTTATTTTGGTAATGGTCAAGTGCGGCTTTCTGGTAGCAAGGGAGTTTGAATAATAATAAATATGGAAACATGGAAGAGGAGCGGCAGGAGGCATGTCGATGCTTGGGAGGGCCTCATTGTTAGTCTGGCAGAGGAAAAATATTTGAAGATTGAATGGCAGTAGTAAGTTGGAGGGGTGGAAAATGAACAAAGGGGAATTTTCTATCTCTCTTCTTGCTAGCGAAGGAACTATTGAGTGATTTTAGAAAGCGCGCTTAATCGCTAAGCGGAGCGAGGCATGGGTATGGGGCTTCAATGAGTAGAAGCGAGGCGCAAAAAGCGCGAGCTTTGGGACTAAGCTCAATGCGCATGAAGCACGCGCTTAACCATTCACTGTTAAGAAATTTGTGTATTTAATTAGAGTTGTCCATTTTTTAAGGTCTATCTACCTTATCAACGCGCTAGATCAAAGCTTTTAATGAGACCAAAGCACCAGATAACAGCTTTTATAAAAAAGCCCTAGTCGTCTAATATGATCTTCCACTGACGCTTCTTCTCCTCTTCGACTGCATTGGCCTTTCCTTCGAATCGACTCTTCCTATATGACGCTTCCTTCTATTAGACTGTAACTAGCCTACTATTACTTCATCATGTTTCTAATTACTAAAGCTAAACATTCAAACTTCAAAGATTAGTTTTGATGGAAGTGTAGTATGCTCTTTTTTTTAATATGTGGTCATTTGAATGTCATGTATAATTATTGACGTTCTACCTTTGTGGACTTCAAAGTATGGTACTTGGCTTATTACATATGTTGTTTTCAATTGTAGATGTCCCATTTTATGATATTGGGTCATTTGGTCACTTGGTAAGGTACATCTACTCTATTTTTTCAATGCTGCTTCACTTTACTGAGGGTTGCGCTTTGTCGCTTAGGCTACAGGGGCCTTTGGCGCTTCGATGCGTCTTGGGCCTTTTAAAATACTGGAACTAATTGTTTACATTGCACTTTCCTGGAGAGGCTATATTCGGGGAACTTTGCTGCCTTCATTTCTCGATGTTTTGCCCTTTTCCTTTCTTAGTTTTTTTTCCCCTTAAAAGGAACCTGTCTGCCTTTGGTGTAGCTTCTCTGTATATGTTTGCCTTCTGAAGCAGATGGGAGTGAGTTGGATATTTCATGCTGTCGGTGAAATTTCAAACATCTTTTTGGATAAAGTGAAAAAGCACATTCCAAGCTTACATTAGGGATGACCGAATAAGAAGCTGAATGATGGAGGGCATCTTTCATGACTTTGGCCTAAGGCTATGTACGGTTGGATTTGTGGGAGGTTTGATTGGTGGGAACTAGGAAGCTTATAGTTCAGGGTTCTAAGAGGAAGAAGAAAGATTCAAGGTTTGCTGTTAAACAACTGTGAGTTTTGCTTGACGATCAATGTAGCAGCTCACTAAATTGTTACTGTAGAGCATAAGAGGGTCCAAATGAGTGAGTAATTTAGGGTTTTAGTGGTTAAACAGAAGGCCTATTGTTAGAAGAAAGGGTGACGGCTGCTTTGGACACGATTTGGGTTTTAGGGCTGAAAAGCTACATTTTGAGGGCAGCAATCAGTAAACGCATGAATTTTTCTGGGTTTATTTAGGAACCTTTACCCTCGTAAAGGGTTAGGCAAACACACAACACTGTCATTCCTTCATAGGAACAATTCTAGTGAATCAATGGGCCTAAACATTTATGTGGTTAACTCGTATTCTACTTGTACTTGAAGTGATACTCCAAATTAGATGCAAAGATTATAGGCCACTAGGGATTCAAATAAAATTCACTTGAGCCACTTTATGACCAAATGGACTGAAGATTCAACTCATTGTAAATTACTAAATTGTGAAATTACCATAGGAACAATTCTAGTGAATCAATGGGCCTAAACATTTATGTGGCTAACTCGTATTCTACTTGTACAAGAAGTGATATTCCAAATTAGATGCAAAGAATATAGTCCACTTGGGATTCAAATAAAATTCACTTGAGCCACTTTATGACCAAATGGACTGAAGACTCAACTCATGGTAAATTACTAAATTGTGAAGTTACCATTGCATCCTTGATACTCCAATTTAGATGCAAAGAATATAGGCCACTTGGGATTCAAATAAAATTCACTTGAGCCACTTTATGACCAAATGGACTGAAGACTCAACTCATGGTAAATTACTAAATTGTGAAGTTACCATTGCATCCTTGTATACTAACACCAAATATAACACCATAAAACCTCCTAGAGGCATACTAAATACAAATGCAATTTAGGACCTAAATCTAATCTCATAGTATGCTTCATGATGCCCTGATGTGGTCCAGAGTTCTGGCAGTTAGGTCAGCTGGCTCAGGGCAGTTGTCCTGGCTCGCTGCTGTCTTGTTGCTTTGCTACCCCCTTGGCTCACTTCAACATTCGTGCTTTGTTCGGTGGGTCTGCTTCCTCTGGTTAGGGGAAGCTCAGCGGTTATAGGTTCTTCTGCTTCTCATCCTGTTGGAAAGGTGCTGGTATAAAACCTCACGAGCCTGGGGTCTGTCTTCGAATTTATCATTTCCAAGTAATGTTCTGAATTTGCCCCTTCTCTTGTGGGCATGGTCTGCTTCACAAGGTATTTAGGTGGATCACGACATCTGTCCACCATAACTTGCCGGTTGTTGAAAGCTTCTTGTAGCTGAGTGTGCAAGATGTAAACGTTGTAAATTGTTTTCTGTTGCTGTATATAAATTGGGGAGAAGGTGGAAAATTTATTAAATAAAGGGAAAATATCAACTGTTCTTTGAGATTTTCAAATAATATAGAGAGTGAAAAGGCCATAACTATGGGGCCATTGGTCCCATGGGTCATGGGACCAATGCGTACACAACTAGGTATTCATCACCTAATGAACCTGATTCAATTGACAGGCGAACATGAGTAACTTATTCTGTCTGATTTAACTCTGCTTTCAAGCTTTGAGCAGCCTTAGCAGAAACTACGACCTCATTGTTTATGTGGGAGAGTGGAAATTCTGAACTTTGTTTTGACTACTGCAGGTATGTGCTCTACTGGTTGGTGATCTTTGCATGCAAATTCACGTTTGCCTATTTCCTCCAGGCAAGCAGCAATCC